>CM062815.1:725173956-725722916 GCA_031772625.1 Pinus tabuliformis
TTTTCACTTTCTAGTATGATGAAGATGTATAAGTCTTATACCTTTCAAAAATATTTAAAGATAAGATTTAAATAAACTATTTAAATATCTATGTTAATTAATATATGTCAATATCAACTTTATATATATAGAAAAAACTAATTTAATATGGACCATAATAAAATATTTCAATATTAAAATTCGAAAAAATTCTAAAAAAAAAATAAAAAATAAATAAAATAAAATATTTGAGATACAAATTTTGTTTGAAATATAAAATTTGCAAACTAAAATTTTATTTTAAGAAATTTGTTTTTTCACAATTTTTCACCATTTCTTATATTAATAATAAAATAAAATTTAATATTATATATTATTTAAATTTAAATTTAATAAAATCTATGTTATTTGAATAGAATAAAAATTAATATTAATTTAATATTAACAATTTAAAATATTCCCATAAAATTATTAAATAAAAATGCTAAATGTTAATTGATTAAAATATTTATTAATGATTATTTTTGGGAATTTTGTTTATGTGATTGATATCATTTAAAGTTAAATTTTAAGACTATTCAACTACCATTGGATATGAATGTTGAATATTAGTTGGTTGGAAATTCATTTTTCGAAAATGTGTGGTATGACTTTCTCACTTATCTTTCTAATAATTAGGATTGGATTCTATTGAAAGTGATCGAGATCGATCATTTAAATTTAAGGACGTTAATGGTTGAGTATCGTTGTTGAATATTAGATGTTGGGATATTTAGTTTTGCAAAAATTGTGATATTTATTTTATAATGAGATTAGAAATATATATATATATATATATATATATATATATATATATATATAAAATGAAATTTATATTTTTAAATGAACAAAAATATTCTAAATTTAAATTTGGTAGAATTTGTATATGTTGAATGATTAATATTGACTTATTGTTATAAATTTTTTAAGATAGATATTTTTTTTAGTGAGATATTTAATTGAAATGTTTTTTAATATTTTAATTTTTAACAAATCACAAATTTCTATTACTAGTAGTGGAATGATAAAAATTAAATGGTTGGTAAATGCATGTAGATGTCAAAACACTTACTTGGCTAAAATTAAAAAATTAAAAATAAAAATCAACATTATTATTAGTAGTAGTAGTAGTATTATAAAAAGAATTAATATATATGATGATAGTATATACATTTAAAAAAGATGTATCAATATTTTTAACTATGAACATTAATCTTCACTTTATCATGGATTATCTTGACTGGTAAATATGTTTTGTTACAATACTAAGAGCCAATATCATGGTTTAGTATTACTACATGTCCAAAAGACCCATAATTCATTCCATATGAAACTTATTTATATGGTATTTCTTTTAATTAATTAATTTAATTAAAAGGGAAAAAATGACATAATTACTTTGGAAATAAATTTTAACTTTTGATTTATGAATATTAGTAAGAATGTTTTAGAATATTCTATAGAGGTTAAATCTCTACCATCTACCTAATCATTAATAATGAAATTAAAATTTCAAAAATAATGTCACCAAAAGGTAACAAGAACCCAAAAATAGTCTATTATCATCCATGATCATCAAAGAGAATTGAAACGGGGATGACCTGCCCATTATCAGGTGGCGAAGGAGGGTGGAAAAACTCCTGGACATGAGATTCTATACGCCCTAATCTACCTTCCAAACTTGCAATCCCATCATTTATCATTCTTTTCTCGTGGTGAAGTGATGCCGACCTATCCAACATATGCCACTGGTTATGTTGGATGTCATTTAGAAAGCCAATCAACTCATTTTTATCATCATGCCAACACTAAATGAGGTTGTCCAAAACAATGGAGATCTGTTGCAACGTTTCATCCAATAAGTCAAAAAGAGAAGGCGTCTCTACCCTTCTTGGAGATTGCACCTGTGGAGGCACTACCACTATGCTTGAGTCTCCAAAATCATCTTTGATCAACATCTCCTTGACCCCAATGTCTCATTCCCCTTCAATCTTGCCCTCTCTGGTGTAGCTTGGGGCCATGACAATCCAATATATCCCAACTGTCTACAAAATACCTTGCACTAAATATTTTCTAGGCTACTCCACCAACTCCCTTCTCTTCTCCCTCAAAGTCAACCACACAGAGACAAGGACCAGGAATTCACAAGTTATTGCTAACACCTGATATCAATCTAACTTCACTAAAGGATCCAACACCACTATCTACCATAGGTAGTGTCAAAATATCGACCTTCTAGCGTAGCCATGATCCACAGAGGGTCCACCCAAAAAAAATCTCTAAGAGGTTATCAAACCCACCTCAAAAATACCCTCGTAGCTCTTTGTGAGAGGAAATTACCATAAAACTCCAACGAAATTCACTGAACCACCCTAACAATAGACCATACTAGCGAAAAATATATATATATATAGACTAACAAAGCTTCTAGATTAATGATGCTTACCATAGGCTAGTTTCTTGGAGTACCTACGAATTCTTCTCAGCTAATGTCTATTACACATTATTTTGTCACATCTATGAAAATGATATCAAATCCAAATATTTTACTATTTGAAGAACTATTGTCATCAATCTCTAGTGAAGGAACCAATTTTTTTTATGGACTAATCACTCTTACAAGTAAGAGAAATCTTGATAGGTTGAAAAACCAAACACAAGAAAAAACAAACACAAAAATATACAAATTATTGCTAGAATATTGTTGAAAATGTAAACATGGGCGTACATGGTAAACATGGTAAGCCTTTACAATGATTTGGATGGGGATGCAGGAAGGGAGATGAGGCTATATAATTTTATTCCAATAAAAGGAAATGACCCTAGTACTTGGAGGGGGTACCCTGGGAAATGGAGAAATCCCCCTTATCAGGAAAGACCTGAATTAAAAAGAAGAAACGAGGTGGTATTAACTTCACTCTTTAAAGGGAGAGTGGGATCTATCAATGAGTGAATTGGATCAACCACTTCAACTTCACGTTTCAAGGGAAGGGTGGGTTCAACCAATTGTAAACTCAGATTAATCACTTCATCAACTGATGGTGGGTTGGGAGAAGGCTTATGGTAACTAGTTGGAAGTTGGTGTTGAGAAATAGTAAGCTTCTCCAACAATTTCGGAGCTTCATCCATATGAGGGAAAATGTGAGTTTGATGACTCCCTTTGCATGAAATTTTTTTCGAGTGAACTTGTTTCCTTTGACATTCATTAAAAGTATTAGGAAGGGTATTTTTCTTTCACCCATATTTGAATTGGACCAAACCACTTCTTTGCAGGGTTCGCTAAAAATACTTCGAAGGACTCATCCAAAATACGATCTTATACTTCAAGCATATGCTATCCTCCTCAAGGTTGTGTGAAATAAAGCGGTACTTGCGAGAAATAGTGGGGAAAATTATGAAATAGGTATATAAAATATGTATTTGAAAAATAAACAAGTCACTCTTGAACATGACACTCCGTGTATGGGCTGGGAAATACACCTCTCTCTATTGATGATGCCACATTAAAAGTCTTCATATTAGTCTCTGAGTCAATTCTGAATCGCTCCTGTTTTGTTTTACCTCAAATCTTGATACCTATTTTCTGTCGTTAATGGGGCACACATCAAGTCCCTCTTGTGAAGGACCACTTCCTATTGACTTCAGTACATCTCCTGGGAAGTCGATTTACAAATATTTGAGTATATCGGAAATTGCTTGCGTCAATAACATGTATCCTCAACTTAGATGATATGTTTATATCATTTACCTTTGATCAAATAATTCTATGGGTGTTCGACTTCAAATCGTTTATTCACACTCCATAGAATGTACAAGAGTATGTTGAGGGTCATTGTCATTATTAATGGTTCCTCTCATATTTGTTAACAGTTCTCATCATTAACCAGCAATGATATGGTTTCTATGATGTTCGACTTAAATACATTTATTGACATGGTTATATTTGAACTACCGATAGATAGAGATGAAGACTATGGATTTTGTCTGATATATCAAGGCTACATGGAGGTTTGACTATTCATGACTATGACATAGATCAGCAATGTATCTCTGGTGGCTATGTTCATACTGATTCTTCCGAGCATGCATCCACGATGTATGTCTGGTGGCCAAGACCTCGCTTACTGACTTGGATCTTTGTGCATGTCCATACTTATGCTTAGATTTACTTGTATTTTCGGTATGGGAATTACTAACCTAGAGATGATCATATGATGTTATTGTACTATAAACTTTAAATGTCACATCCTAATTTTATATTAAGAATTAAATTAATTATACATCTCCATATTATTAAGAAACAATTGAATCTTTTATTTTCAATTATTTATTATATTTTGGAACTAAAGTATTTTTTTAATATTAAAATATATTAATTAATATAGATATTCAAATGCCCACGGGGGTTTGGATTGACGGTGAATGGGTGCGCTGTTAAGGCACTCCTTGCGATAGGTCACCGGTTCAAATCTCCCGTGGGTACGTAGGTTAGTCTTAATATAGAAAAAAAAATATAGATATTCAAATAATTTATTTAAGTCCTTTTTTTTAATATCATATTTTAAAAAATACATCATGTATAATTCTTATGCATTTTAAAAATATTTCAACTTATTAATATCTATGTTAACTAATGTATTGTAAATACCATCTTTATATATACATAAAGGAGGGTAAAAAAATATTTTAATGTTAATTATAATAAAATATTTCAATACCAAAAAAGGGAAAATTTGAAAGTTAAAGAAAAAAATACCAATAAAAGGGAGATGTGTAATTCATTCATTTCTTAATAAAATTTGATATTTTAGATTTAAATATTATTAATATTATTATTAAAATTTAATGTGAGTTATAAATAAAATATTTAGTACTATTTATGTGTATTTTAAACTATATTTGTACAAATATAGCAAGAAGGGATCAAATCTTTTGAGATGCAAATATCTTTTAAAGTGAAAAATCTGCAAAACTTGAGAAAAGTCTTACACCATTGCTAGATTTGTGGTTAAGATGGATGTATAGTAGCAATTGCACCAGAGGTTATAAAGGAAATCCCGTAAGGTAGTAGAATATGGAAGAAAATAGATGATTCAGGTGGATGTTGGTGGCCACCCACCTATCCCATTTGGACCCCCACAACTGTCTCTTTCAGTTTTTTTAGTTTCCTAAATTGTAGCACAGTTTACTATTTTTAGCAGTCTTTTCGGGTCCTGAACTTCCGGAGCCATTTTGAGGCCCTAAACGATGTTTTTTGGGAAATCTGGGGACAACATGGCTCCATAGACCACTGTACTGATGTTTCCCTTCCCAAAGTGGTAGTGCTTAGATAGATCTTTCTAACGAGCTATTGTACACGTCAAACGGAGTTCGTATGCCAAAGTTATGACCCCAGGAAATTGATGTACCAATTTACCCAAACGGGGCCCATAGTTTGGCGTTTCATCTTCTAGGGTTAGTTTTTGGAATGTTAAGGGTTTTCCATTATTTCTCAACAATAAATAGGCCTTCCAGCCTCATTGTAACACAGTTCAGAGGCAGGTAGCCGTAACATCTCTTTTCAGAGATAAGCTACCATCGCCCTAGCTAGTTTATTGCCATTTCTGTTTGTAAGAATATTTCAGTATTTTACATTAATGAAATGAAGTATTATTTCCGTTGCATCTTTATGTATATGGTTATCTCTGTATTTTGTTGTGTTCCTGTTTAAATCCAGATCAGTGGTATCAGAGTAGTCTGCTTTTTGTCTGTTTTTCTTTGCATGTCCCCAACGAGGTTAGGATATAAGGAGTTAGGGCTTGAACTGATCGAACCTTTGCAAGACTAGCCTTGCAAATCCGACGACCTTCCATGGCGGATGAGAAGAAAGATGAGGGGGCAGGAGATCCTATCAAAATCTTGCTCGAAGAAGCCCTCGAGCGACAAAGGAACATGATGATGGACAGCTTTGCACAAATCCTTTAGCGGCTACCCAGAGGCGACGCATCGAATTCCAACAGCTACTCTGGAAATGCCACACCATTTAAGGTACAAGTTAATTTTGAAATCCCCATTTTCGAGGGTCAAATAGACGCAGATGCTGTAGATAAATGGTTAAATCTGCTAGACAGGTATTTTTCTGTTCATGAATTTTCAAGTCGGGAAAAGATTGTTTCGCTCTTCTCAAAGCAGCCCCCCACATCAAGGACTAGTGGGAAACCTACTGTGAGTAGAAGAATGAAAGTACTGGCTCACTATTTTCAGCTGCACCCACTTGGGATTCATTCCGGGATGCCATCAAGGAGCAGTACTACCCTGTCAAAAGCTATGAGGACAAATACATAAAGTGGACCACGCTACGGCAAGGAAGGGACCAAGATGTGCCAGAGTTCACAAACATTTTTCATACCCTTCGCACACAGTTGGGTATCAAAGATTTTGATCTGCATCTGGTACTCAAATACCGCGGCTGCCTACACAGATACATCTAGGAAGAGATGGAGTTCCTGAACATATCCTCACTCAGCACGACGTACTGATATGTTGTCAAAATTGAGCAAAAGTTCAAACAAAAGAAGCGAGACTTTGGATCTACGAATTCGAAGACCAAAGGACAAAGCCAAGGTGGGGTGACCCAAGACAACTCGTCGAAGCCGCAAGAAAAGAACAACACCACGAAGTTGAAAAAGGACACAGGAAAGTGGTGTGAGTTCCACAAGAGCCCCACTCATAACACAAGTGAGTGTCGGACCAAGTAGTCGCTGGTGGCTGAGTTGAAGGCTTCTGAATCAGATGCATGTTCTGACCCTGAGCCAGAACCTGACAAGGGGAATGGCAAAGGGAAGCAGATCATTGATGCGGATCCTAGCGCCACTATTGCCACTGCCAAGATCCAGAAGAATGAACCCGAAGATCCAGAGGAGGGGAACGTCTTTTCCACTCACAGATGTGGGTGAAGGGTTTGCCGCTGCAATTCATTGTCAACAGTGGCAGCCAAAAGAATCTCATTTTAGCAGAGGTTGTGAAGCGGTCGGGCCTACCGACTACACCACACCCATAGCCATACAGTATTAGGTGGCTTCATGAAGGACGAGATCTCAAAGTCCGCCAGCAGTGCCGCCTTCCCTACAACATCAAGCCCTCCACAGATGAGGTATTGTGTGATGTTACACCTCTAGATGTTTGTGATGTACTATTAGGCTAGCCATACTTGTGGAGGCGACATGCTATGTATGAGTCAAGGCCTCGCGCTGTCATTATTTCTTTGGGTGATTCATTGTACAGGATACCGGAGGTAGCCCTACCTACCGCCACCTCTTTGATCACTGCTAAGAAAGGCAGCAAACTCATCTCACAGACTAGGAAATTTATTTTATGTCTGGTTCACTCCCAAAGTAAGGGGAAGATCGCCACCACATCCATGACTCCCGCGAAATGTTCCTCCACACAGCAAACGAATACGGTCATGACAGAACACAATAACAACTTCTCCTCATCCACAGGGCTACCACACAAGCTTTAGGTCAGCAACAAAGTCTGGTTGCATCTGCAAAAAGAACGCCTTACAAGAGCCCCTCAGAAGCTCCGATCACGCCGACATGGTCCTTACACCATTACTAAGGCTGTGGGAAATAATGCCTTGGAGCACAACATTCCTCCATTCCTTCACTTGCACCGAGTGTTCAATGTGGACCGTCTTCAACCATGCTTCCCACCATTTCTAGACACATCAGATATTGCAGAACAACTCACCAGAGACCGAGCTCAGCAAAAGCTTCCTCATCTCAGGGAGGAACTCAACGCAATGGGGACCATTGCTTCCTAAGGGGGGAGGAATGATCCAGGTGGATGTTGGTGGCCACCCACCTATCCCATTTGGACCCCCACAACTATCTCTTTCAATTTTTTCAATTTCCTAAATTGTAGCACAGTTTACTATTTTTAGCAGTTTTTCGGGTCCTGAACTTCCGGAGCCGTTTTGAGGCCCTAAACAACGTTTTTTGTGAAATTTGGGGGCAACATGGGTCATTTCCCTTCCCAAAGTGGTAGTGCTCGGATAGATCTTTCTAACGAGCTATTGTACGCATCAAACGGAGATCATATGCCAAAGTTATGACCCCAGGAAATTGATGTACCAATTTACCCAAACGGGGCCCACAGTTTGGCGTTTCATCTTCTAGGGTTAGGTTTTGGAATGTTAAGGGTTTTCCATTGTTTCTCAACAATAAATAGGCCTTCCAGCCTCATTGTAACACAGTTTAGAGGCAGGTAGCCGCCACATCTCTTCTTAGAGATAAGATACCATCTCCCTAGCTGGTTTATTGCCATTTCTGTTTGTAAGCATATTTCAGTATTTTACATTAATGAAATGAAGTATTATTTCCACTGCATCTTTGTGTATATGGTTATCTTTGTATTCTGTTGTGTTCCTATTTAAATCTGGATCAATAGATGAAGGGAGATGTGATATGTTCTGTAATCTAGATGTTGTCTAGTTTAAAACTATTTCCTTTGCAACATGAATTACTGTCTTTAACAACATGTAATAAATTAATTTAAATTTACAACAAGTTTAATTTAACTAGAGAAATCTCTTCTTTTCTCAACAAAAAGACATGGTACAAGATGTTCTGTGGAAAAAAGCATTAAATTTAAGAACTTTTGTTTAGCTAAGATGTTGTTGCAGTAGGAGATCACCCTTCTATCAAAATTACATATAACTCCACCCAACCCCAACTTCTTATTCACACCTCCAGTTGAAATGAACCTCTGTGGGTAAGATTACATACCACCACTAAACCACAACCCCAAGGGAAAATTACATACAACTCCACCCCAATCCCAACTTCTTATTCACACCTCCAATGGAAATGAACCTCTGTGGGTAGGATTACATACCACCACTAAACCACAACCCCAAGGGAAATGCATCACCTAGTTCAACATTTAATTATTCAGCAGTAAATAATTGATATACCTTGTATATTTCTATAATATCATAACATCCAAAAGAATCTGCAATGCCAACATAGTCATAGTTCAACAATACAAATAATGGCACGTTAGACCACCCAAGTCAAATACCTAATTAGGTCTAGGTGCAAGTCCTAGGTGATCTTCACAGACGGTGGCCCACTGTCATATCAGCTTCAAAAAACATAAGTGTTTATGTTAAGTGGTCCACCTCTCAAGGGACATTTCCCACTTCTTGTGCCTACCCACTCCAAGCCGCTTATAATGCTTGTCTTGACTTTAACGAAGCACTTCAAAAAAACCTTATGAAAGTAATCATTTTCAAGCATGCATAATTTCATAAGAGTTGTGCTCAGTGGTTCACCTCTCAGACCTCTACGAACTAAATAGTATAAGAGTTAGTAAATCTATGTTTATAAAAACTGACATTGCAAACCCAAGACATATTAAGACTGTGTTAATGCGAAATGTAAAAACTACTTGGAAGTATAAAGGCCACAAACGAATTCTACCAAATAATTTGTTTCAGGAAAAAATATTATATTGTCAATTATGTTTTATCAATTCTGCTTCTAGTAGAAATGGACTCTACATTCGTTAAGCCAAAACTTAACTTTCCTTCTGTACTACAAAATTCACTCGAATTGGAGGTTCTTCAAGGATCTTATTGTTCATTCAAAAGAGTTGTATTTTATACAAATATACAAAAAGATAATTCTTTATATTGAGGCAACTATCCTTGCTTTTTAAGTGATTCTTAGCTGTGGTTTTAAGTTATTCCAGACTGGAGTATTTAAAAGCATTTTGTTGCAAAATAAAAAGCATAAATTGTGAAACACTACAAATTAAGCCTTTGCGAAGTTAAATAGACTGAAAAGAAGAAATGTTAAATTCATTGTCTGTTGCACTGTATCACTTGAAATAGATGTGAGAATATAGAGAATTTCATGTTAGAACACAATATATTGACATAGAAATAGATCTGCACTACAAAATAGGAGCAACATATGTTTTGAAGAATATAAAAAAATTTCAAAAGAGAAATTGTTTAAAAATCACTGCAAAGTCTTTGCAAATGTTCACTCCATATGACACTCAATGTGAATTTTTGAGGAAAATATTTTGGAATGATCTCAGTTTTCTAGTTATAATTTATACAATGATGCCAAAGAAGTACATTTCTTTTCAATTGACACAGAAAACTACATAGATATTAAGATACTGGAAGCTTACAATGTTGACACTATAAGACTTGCCATCTCATTTAAAAAATAAACGCAATTTTTCTGTTCTCATTATTCAAAATTAAATGCAATAGGTTGCAAGTCAAGATAAGGATGACAAGCAATAATTATTGTTTCGGGGACAATGAATAATTGATCTAGTAATGGAGCCAGTAAATGCAGTGTCGAAACTAGTTGTAGTCAAGAATGTTCTAAATAGGTCCCATTGCTGCAATGGAAACATATTGTAGGTGCAAATTGATGTAACGGAGCCAGTAAATGCGGTGTTATAACCAGTTGCAGTCATGAATGTTCTAAATAGGTCCCATTGCTAGAATGGCAACATCCTGCAGGTGCAAAAAAATGAAGTCATGAAATGCAAGTCCTGAAAAAATAGATTACTGCCTCTTAAGTGCCTATTCATGGGGACAATATGCAAGATCCATATAACTTACCCTATCAAAGATAAATCGGTTAGCTACTCACTTCACTGTAGTGGCATCAACTGCATCTATTCTAGCAAACAATTCTACACTTGAGAAACATAAATAGTGGGTAGTCTGGGGGCTTGCATATCAATTGGGAAATGATTATTTGTAAAGAAGGGCATGTTCAGCAGCCCATTCAACTTCAAATATGGAATTTTGAAGCATGTTTATCTGTTTTATTTTGGATATTATACCCAAAACAAATTTCCCATGAAAATATGTAGGAAATAAGACTTCCACTGGAGGGGATCAAAATATAATTTAGTTTTTGCAATAAATCTGAGAAATTAGTGAATTATTTGAAGTATCACCTCACTCACTCACCAAGTCACCATGATGTTCTCCACATGCATATATTCCACACATAATTGGCAACATTAGGAGAAGAAAACCCTGGATAGACATTATTAATACCCTTAAAAATCCCCACGACAATCTAGTCTCATAAATTGGGAGTTAACATGACCGATGAAGAAGAGTCGCAGACAAGCATTTAATATAAAATAAAAATATACGTTTCAACCCTCCCAATGCATATGTCAAGATTCAAGTGAGTATTTTCTACACACATGCCATAGACTCCAATAGTTTCCTTCCAACATCCCGTACAAATTCAATGGGAAATGGGCGGTAATTTTTTTCTATAGGAAATCATATAAGCTTGGCCCAAGCTTCTCAAAAACCTTTTTTTACATCCATCCATAACCTTAAACATAGAAACTAACAACTAAATACAAACATAACCTTAAACATAGACACTAACAACTAAATACGAAATGCAGAGTAGTCAACCTTTATGAAACAAATGAAGATATAATTTGCTACAGAACACTGACTATGCAAGTGTGATTCCAATAGTCAAATTATTCTCGCATTTGCACACAACTATATGGGGAGATGGATTACATCTTAGACAACCATTTACAAGTACTACATGTATATTTTGAATCAAAAAATTATCTAGCCATGTTGGTTGGCATGCCCAACATGGCCATCTATTAAGTTCTACATGTGAAAATAACACTTGCAAAGTAAAGCATCAAAACTACCAGATACTTAACTAGGGAAAACCAAAACTTACCTTCGAGGCCATTCTCTTTGATGTTTCGATGTTCACTTCCTATGTCATCTTGTTCAATGTTCTAAGCAATTATTTGTCATTTTAGATTGTTTTTGCACCTCGCCATTCATTTTACCCCCCTCAGGATTTTCCTTGCGTTCTTCATTGGAGATAACACCATCTTGTTGTGAATGCAACTTTTATGAGCTTTCTCTAGAATTCGTTTTCCTCTGCTTGATGTACACAATTTGAAACAGAGAAGCACCCGTGCCAATGTCAGTGTTCACTTCCTTCTTAATACAAGCCTAGTCATCTAGATAGATCATCATCGCATAGGTTTCCTTACATGTTCAACAAAGAAAATAATCAAAACCTTCCCCAATGGTACCTCAGAGTTACTAATATCCCTTTGGTTTACTTCAAAGGGTTGTTCTAATACCCATGAGGAAGACAAATCATCTCGTCCAACAATATTTAAGTTCAAAGCTCCAGGGTCCTCTATGTTAGTTCTTATTACATTAATCACCTTCCCATTAAATAAAACTTATTTTCAATTCTCTGCTCGATAGGGGAGAAAGCACATTTAAGATATCCAAATGTAGTAGGTTTTTTATACTTTCCTCCTTTAGGAAGAGAGAGTCGATTCTCTTTCTTAAACTCTGCTTTCATCAGTCATCTACTTATTCCTGTGAACCCCACATATAAACATATAAGATGATTTTAAACCTATGACAGAGCTCTAGTATCCTCAATAATTCCTTTCTATTTCAATTCACTTAGAGCTATTAAATTTTAGTTTGGGGACACTACTTAATTTTCTAGGATTAGACTCTAACGTAACTGCAAGTGCATTGCCCAGATCCTAAAAAAACAAAATGGCCATAGAAAAATAGAATTGAGATTCAAGATGTGGAAAGAGCATACCATTCTAACATATCCATCCCTTGAGAAGTTGTGCCATGTTATTTTATGTAACAAAAAATGGATAAAAGATTATGTAGAAAGACTTGGTCGAGAGAAATAACTATAAAAATACTGAAATGCTAAAAGGGGGTTGCTTTGCTATCATGTATATGTTAAGACCGAGATTCCATTACACATCAATAATAAAATGGTGTGTGTAATATAGGAAATCATATAACCTTGGCCCAAGCTTCTCAAAAACCTATTTTTACATCCATCCACAACCTTAAACATAGACACTAACAACTAAATACGAAATGCAGAGTAATCAACCTTTATGAAACAAATGAAGATATAAGTTGCTACAGAATACTGACGATGCAAGTGTGATTTCGATAGTCAAATTGTTCTTGCATCTACACACAATTGTATGGGGAGATGGAATACATCTCAAACAACCATTTACAAGTACTACATGTATATTTTGAATCAAAAAATTATCCAACCATGTTGGTTGGCATGCCCAAGATGCTCATCTATTAAATTCTACATGTGAAAATAAAACTTGCAAAGTAAAGCATTGAAACTACCAGATACTTAACCAGGGAAAACCAAAACTTACCATCAAGGGCACTCTCTTTTATGTTTTGATTTTCAGTTCCTATGTCATCCTCCTGAAAGTTCTAAGTAATTATTTGTGATTTGAATTCTTTTTCCGCACTTCATCATTCCATTTACCCCCCTCTGGATTTTCCTTGCCTTCTTCATTGAAGATAACACCACCTTGTTGTGAATGAAACTTTTTTGAGCTATCTCCATAATTTGTTTGCC
This sequence comes from Pinus tabuliformis, assembly GCA_031772625.1. Taxonomy (NCBI): domain Eukaryota; kingdom Viridiplantae; phylum Streptophyta; class Pinopsida; order Pinales; family Pinaceae; genus Pinus; species Pinus tabuliformis. The sequence goes on from CM062815.1 coordinate 725,187,432, forward strand.
TCTTCTTGATGTACACCATTTGAAATAGAGGAGCATCCCTGCCATTGTCAATTTTCATTTCCTGCTTAATACAAGCTTATTCATCTACATAGATTATCGTCACAGAGGTTTCCTTACATGTTCAATAGATAGAATAACCAAAACCTTCCCCAATTGTACCTCATAGTTGGTAATATCCCTTTGGTTTATCTCAGAGGGATTTTCTAATACCCATGAGGAAGACATATCGTTCTATCCAACAATATTTAAGTTTGGAGTTCCAGAGTCCTCTGTCTTAGTTGTTATGATACCAGTCACTTGCCTAGTAAATAAAACTTATTTTCAATTCTTTGCTTGATAGAGGAGAAAGCACATTTAAGATATCCAAATGCAGCAGGTTTCTTATACTTGATCGACATGTTGAGGTTTAAAATGAGCAGCGGAAAGTAAGATTTCAGTTGCGGGAACTCCGCCTTCAAGCACAATCTACCTATTTGTCCTTATTTAAATTATTCTCCTTTGTGGAGACTTACAAGAAAACAATACTCAACTTAATGCTTGTAGAGCCAATAGCAGAATAGGTCCTGAATTTTGTTGCAGGGGGTGGGGGGGTGCATCTATTGATTTCCTTTTAGTCATAAGGAAGGATGGAAGGGAGAGACAATAAAAATAAGTATAGTTTAGATTGGAAGTATTTCGAGGTGTTGTTTATTAATAACTCAAGGTATGATTATTCAAAATTGGTTTCACATCCAAAAAAATGTTACTATATAATGCTAAAAAGAAAACATCTCTTGAGAAGTTGTGCCTTGTTGCTTTAAAACACAAAAAATGGATAAAAGGTTATGCAGAAAGACTTGGTCGAGATAAATAACCATAAAAATATTGAAATGCTAAAAATGGGTTGCTTTTCTATCATGTATATGTTAAGATTGAGATTCCATTACACATCAATAATAAAATGGTGTGTGTAATATCTATTGTTTTATTTGGCCAATGTTCTCTGAACACTCTGGAACAATGTGAAAATCTGAACACTGTGGAACAGTGTGAATGATCCGGATTTAAGCAAGTACGCAACAAATTACAGAGATAACCATAAATACAGAGATACAGCAGAAATAATATTTCATTTCATTAATGTAAAATACTAAAATATGCTTACAAACAGAAATGGAAATAAACTAGCTCGGGCGAGGGTAGCTTATCTCTGAGGAGAGATGTGGCGGCTACATGCCTCTGAAGTATCTTACAAAGAGGCTTGAAGGACTATTTATTGTTGAGAAGCAATGGAAAACCCTAAACATCCAAAAACCTAACCCTAGGAGATGAAACGCCAAATTGTGGGCCCTGTTTGGGTAAATTGGTACATCAACTTCCCGGGGTGGTAACTTTGGCATACGATCTCCATTTGACACGCACAATACCTCGTTAGAAAGATCTATCTGAGGACTACAACTTTTGAATGAGAAAAATCAATCTATAACCCATGTTTCTTTTGATTTTCCCAAAAAATGTCGTTTAGGGCCTCAAAACGGCTCTGGAAGTTCATGACCCGAAAAATTGCCAAAAATAGTAAATTGTGCTACAATTAAGGAAACTGAAAAACTAAAAGAGATAGTTGTGAGCGTCCAAGTGCAATAGGTAGGTGGCCATCCACATCCACCTGGATCATTCTTCCCCCCTTAGGAAGCAATGGTCCCCATTGCAATGAGTTTCTCCATGAGATGAGGAAACTTTTGCTGAACTTGGTCCCTAGTGAGCTGTTCGACAACCTCTGATGTGTTCAGTAATGGTGGGAAGCATGGTCGAGGGTGGTCCACATTGAAGACTCGGTGCAAGGGCAGGAATGGGGGAATGTTGTGCTCCAAAGTATTATTTCCCATAGCCTTGGCAATGGTGTAAGGACCATATCAGAGTGATCTGAGCTTCTGATGGGTTCTTGTAAGGCGTTCTTTCTGCAGATGCAACTAGACTTTGTCGCCCACTTGAAACTTGTGTGGTACCTGATGATGATCATGTCGCTTCTTGTACTTGCCATTTTCTAGAATGGAGTGGCGATAGATCAGCCCGTTGGGTAGAGGTTCTCTTGAAGTTAGATCGAATGAATGCGTGACTTGATAGTGCAACGGTACCCCTATGGGTGAGGAGAAGATGTTCCTGTCTTCTTTCATGACCATATCCACCTGCTTCTGCTACATGGAGGAACCCTTCCTGGGGGCAATGGATGTGGCTATGATCTTCCCCTTACTTTGAGAGAGAACCGGAAAGAAAATAAATTTCCTACTCTGAGAGATGACCTTACTGCCTTTCTTAGCAGAGATCAAAGAGGTGGCGGTAAGTGGGGCTACCTCCGGTATCCTGTATAATGAATTACCAAAATAAATAATGACAGCATGAGGCCTTGACTCATACACAACATGTCACCTCCATAAATATGGTTGGCCTAACAATACATCACAAACATCAAGAGGTGCAACATCACACAATACCTCGTCTGTGAAGGGCTTGATGTTATATGGAAGGCGACACTGCTGGTGGACTCAGAGATATCATCCTTGGTGAAGGCACCCAATATTGTATGGCTATAGGTGTGGTGTAGTCGTTAGGCCCAACTGCTTCACGATCTCTATTGAAATGAGGTTCTTTTGGCCACCACTGTCGACAATGAATTGTAGCAGTGAACCCTTCACCCACATCTGTGAGTGGAAAAGACGCTCCCCCTCCTCTGGATCTTTGGGCTAATTCTTATGGACCTTGGCAGTGGCAACAGTGGCATTGGGCTCTACATCAATGATTTGCTTCCCTTTTTCATTCCCCTTGTTGGGTTCTAACTTAGGGTCGGAACAAGCATCTGATTTTGAAGCCTTCAACTTAGCCACCGATGACTGCTTGGTCCAACACTCACTTGTGTTATAAGTGGGTCTCTTATGGAACTCACACCACTTTCCTGTGTCCTTCTTTGACTTCGTAGTGTTTTTCTTTTCTTGCGGCTTTGACGGGTTGTCTTGGGCCACCCCGCCTTGGCTTTGTCCTTTGTTCTTCAAATTCGCAGATCCAAAGTCTCGCTTCTTTTGTTTAAACTTCTGCTCGATCTTGACGGCATATCGGTATGTCGTGCCGAGAGAGGAGATGTTCAGGAACTCCATCTCATCTTGGATGTACCTGTGTAGGCAGCCACGGTATTTGAGTACCAAATGCAGCTCAGAATCCTTGATACCCAACTTTGTGCGAAGGGTATGAAAAATATTTGTGAACTCCAGCACATCTTGGTCCCTTCCCTGCCATAGCATGGTCCACTTTATGTATTTATCCTCATAGCTTTTGACAAGTTAGTACTGCTCCTTAATGGTATCCTGAAATGAATTCCAAGTGGGTGAGGTTGAAAATAGTGAGTTCGTACTTTCATCCTTCTGCTCGCACTAGGTTTCCCACCAATCCTTGACGTGGGGGGCTGCTTTGAGAAGAACGAAAATAATTTTTTCCCGGTTGGAAAAATCATGAACAGAAAAATAAGCTTCGAGCAGATTTAACCATTTATCTACGGAATCTGCATCTATCTGACCCTTGAATATGGGCATTTCAAAGTTAACTTGTACCTTAAAGGGTGTGGCATTTCCAGAGTAGCTATTGGAGGCAGATGTGTCACCCCTAGGTAGCCTCTCAAGGATCTGGAAAAAGTTGTCCATCATCACGTTCCTTTGTCGCTCTAGGGCCTCTTCAAGCAAGATTTTGATAGGATCTCCTGCCCCCTCATCTTTCTTTTCATCTGCCATGGGAGTCCATTTGGATTTGCGAGGTTGATCTTGCAAAGGTTCAACTAGTTCAAGCCCTAACTCCTTATATACCGACCTCGTTGGGGACATGCAAAGAAGAAAAGAGAAAGAGCAAACCTCTCTGACACAAATGATCCATATTTAAACAGGAACACAACAAATTACAGAGATAACCATAAATACAAAGATACAACAGAAATATTGCCTCATTTCATTAATGTAAAATACTGAAATATTCTTACAAACAGAAATGGAAATAAACTAGCTCGAGCAATGGTAGCTTATCTTTGAGGAGAGATGTGGCGGCTACATGCCTCTGAGCTATCTTACAATGAGGCTTGAAGGGCTATTTATTGTTAAGAAACAATGGAAAACCTTAAACATCCAAAAACATAACCCTAGGAGATGAAACGCCAAACTATGGGCCCTGTTTGGGTAAATTGGTACATCAACTTCCTGGGGTCGTAACTTTGGCATAAGATCTCAGTTTGACACGCACGATACCTCGATAGAAAGAACTATCTGAGGAGTACAACTTTTGAGTGGGAAACATGGGTCTAAGTAGACCCATTTTGCTCCTGGTTTTCCCAAAAAACGTTGTTCAGGGCCTCAAAACAGCTCCGAAAGTTCAGGACCCAAAAAAATGCCAAAAATAGTAAATTGTGTTACAATTAAGGAAACTAAAAAACTGAAAGAGACAGTTTTGGGGATCCAAGTGGGATAGGTGGGTGGCCACCAAAATCCACCTAGATCATTCCTTCCCCCTTAGGAAGCAATGGTCCACATTGCGTTGAGTTCCTCCATGAGATGAGGAAACTTCTGTTGAACTTGGTCCCTTGTGAGTTGTTCTGCAACCTCTGATGTGTTCAGTAATGATGGGAAGCATGGTCGAGGGTGGTCCACATTGAACACTCAGCGTAAGTGAAGGAATGGGGGAATGTTTTGCTCCAAAGCATTGTTTCCCACAACCTTGGTAATGGTGTAAGGACCATATCGGAGTGGTTTGAGCTTTTGATGGGAACTTGTAAGGCGTTCTTTCTACAGATTTAGCCAGACTTTGTCGCCCACTTGAAACTTGTGTGGTACCTGATGCTAATCATGTCACTACTTGTACTTTCCATTTTCCAGAATGGAGTGGTGATAGATCGCCCGTTGGGTAGAGGTTCTCCAGAAGTCAGATCAAATGAATGCTTGACCTGACAGTGCAACGGTACCCCTATGGGTGAGGAGAAGATGTTCCTGTCTTCTTTCATGACCGTATCCACCTGCTTCTGCTGTATGGAGGAACCCTTCCTGGGGGCCATGGATGTGGCATGATATTCCCATTACTTTGAGAGAGAACAAGAAAGAAAATAAATTTCCTAGTCTGGGAGATGAACTTAATGCCTTTCTTAGCAGAGATCAAAGAGGTGGCAGTAGGTGGGGCTACCTTTGGGATCCTGTATAATGAATTACCAAAAGAAATAATGACAGCGCAAGGCCAGGACTCATACATAGCATGTCGCCTCCATAAGTATGGTTGGCCTAATAGTATATAACAAACATCAAGAGGTGCAACATCACATAATACCTCGTCTGTGAAGGGATTGATGTTGTAGGGAAGGCGACACTGCTAGTGGACTCGTAGATCTCGTCCTTGGTGAAGCCACCTGATACTATATGGCTACAGGTGTGGTGTAGTCAGTAGTCCCAACCACTTCAAGGCCTCTGTTGAAATGAGGTTCTTTTGGCTGCCATTGTCGATAATGAATTGCAATAGCGAACCCTTCACACACATCTGTGAGTGGAAAATGCGCTCCCCCTCCTCTGGATCTTCGATCTCATTCTTCTGGACCTTGTCGGTGGCAACAATGGCACTGGGCTCCACATCAATGATTTTCTTCCCTTTTTCATTCCCCTTGTTGAGTTATGACTCAGGGTTGGAACATGCATCTAATTCTGAAGCCTTCAACTCAGCCACCAGTGACTCCGTGGTCCGACACTCACTTGTGTTATGAGTGGGGCTCTTATGGAACTCACGCCACTTTCTTGTGTCCTTCTTTGAGTTCGTTGTGTTTTTCTTTTATTGTGCCTTCGACGGGTTGTCTTGGGTCACCCTGCCTTGACTTTGTCCTTTTTTCTTCGGATTCGCAGATCTAAAGTCTTGCTTATTTTGTTTAAACTTCTGCTTGATCTTGATGGCTTATCGATATGTCATGCCGAGAGAGGAGATGTTTAGGAACTCCATATCATCCTGGATGTACCTGTGTAGGCAACTGCGGTATTTGAGTACCAAATTCAGTTCATAATCCTTGATACCAACTTTGTCCGAAGGGTATGAAAAATATTTGTGAACTCTGGCACATCTTGGTCCCTTCCCTACTGCAGCGTGGTCCACTTTATGTATTTATCCTCATAGCTTTTGACAGGGTACTACTGCTCCTTAATGGCATCCTGGAATGAATTCCAAGTGGGTGCGGCTAAAAATAGTGAGTTCGTACTTTCATCCTTCTGCTCATAGTAGGTTTCCCATGAATCCTTGACGTGGGGGGCTGCTTTGAGAAGAGCGAAAATAATCTTTTCTTGATTGGAAAAATAATGAACAGAAAAATAACCTTCTATCAGATTTAACCATTTATCTATGACATATACATCTATCTGACCCTTGAATATGGGGATTTCAGAGTTAACTTGTACCTTAAAGGGTGTGGCATTTCTAGAGTAGCTGTTGGAAGCAGATGCGTCGCCCCTGGTTAGCCGCTCAAGGATTTGGGCAAAGTTGTCCATCATCGCATTACTTTGTTGCTCGAGGGCCTCTTCAAGCAAGATTTTAATAGCATCTCTTGTCCCCTCATCTTTCTTTTCATCCGCCATGGGTGGCCATCAGGATTTGCGAGGCTGGTGTTGCAAAGGTTTGACTAGTTCAAGCCCTAACTCCTTATATCCAAACCTCGTTGGGGACATGCAAAGATAAACAGAGAAAGAAAAAACTGCTTTGATACCACTAATCCAGATTTAAACAGGAATATACAAATTATAGATATAACCATAAATACAAAGATACAGCAGAAAAAATACTTCATTTCATTAATGTAAAATACTGAAATATGCTTACAAATAGAAATGGAAATAAATTAGCTTGGGTGATGGTGGCTTATCTCTCAGGAGAGATGTGGCGGCTACATGCCTCTGAACTGTCTTAAAATGAGGCTCAAAGGCCTATTTATTATTGAGAAACAATGGAAAACCATAAACATCCAAAAACCTAACCCTGGGAGATGAAACGCCAAACTATGGTCCCCGTTTGGGTAAATTGGTACATCAACTTCCTAGGGTCGTAATGTTGGCATACAATCTTCGTTTGACGTGCACAATACCTCTTTATAAATATTTATCTAAGGACTACAACTTTTGACTGAGAAACATCTATCCATGGCCCATGTTACTCCAGGTCTTCTCAAAAAATGTCATTTAGGGCCTCAAAACGGCTCTGGAAGTTCAAGACCCAAAAAACTGCCAAAAATAGTAAATTGTGCTACAATTAAGGAAACTGAAAAACTGAAAGAGACAGTTGTGGGGGTCCAAGTGGGATAGGAGGGTGGCCACCAACATCCACCTGGATCATTCCTTCCCCCTTAGGAAGCAATGGTCCCCATTGCATTGAGTTCCTCCATGAGATGAGGAAACTTCTGCTAAACTTAGTCCCTGGTGAGTTGTTCTGCAGCCTCTAATGTGTTCAGTAATGGTGGGAAGCATGGTCAAGGGCGGTCCACATTGAACACTCGGTGCAAGTGGAAGAATGGGGGAATTCTATGCTCCGAAGAATTGTTTCCCACGGCGGTTGTAATGGTGTAAGGACCATATCAAAGTGGTCTGAGCTTCTTATGGGCTCTTCTAAAGTGTCCTTTCTGCAGATGAAACCAGACTTTGTCACCCATTTGAAACTTATGTATTACATGATACTGATCATGTCACTACTTGTACTTGCCATTTTCCAGAATGGAGTGGTGATAGATCGGCCCGTTGGGTAGAGGTGCTCTGGAAGTCAGATTGAATGAATGCTTGACTTGACTGTGCAATGGTACCCCTGTGGGTGAGGAGAAGATGTTCGTTTCTTCTTTCATGACTGTATCCACCTTCTTCTACCGCATGGAGGAACCCTTCCCGAGGTCCATGGATGTGGCTACGATCTTCCCCTTACTTTGAAAGTGAACCAGAAAGAAAATGAATTTCCTAGTTTGGGAGATGATCTTACTGCCTTTCTTAGCAGAGATCAAAGTGGTGGTGGTAGGTGGGGCTCCCTTTGGTATACTGTATAATGAATTACCTAAAGAAATAATGATAGTGCGAGGCCTTAACTCATACACAACATGTCACCTCCATAAGTATGGTTGGCCTAATAGTACATCACAAACATCAAGAGGTGCAACATCACACAATACCTCGTCTGTGAAGGGCTTGATGCTGTAGGGAAGGTGGCACTGCTGGTGGACTCAGAGATCTCGTCCTTTGTGAAGCCACCCAATATTGTATGGCTATGGGTGTGGTGTAGTCGGTAGGCCCAACTGCTTCACAACCTCTGCTGAAATGAGGTTCTTTTAGCTACCACTTTTGACAATGAATTGAAGTAGCGAACCTTTCACCCACATTTGTGAGTAGAAAATACGCTCCCCCTCCTTTGGATCTTCAGGCTCATTCTTCTGGACCTTGGCAGTGGCAACAATGGCGCAGGGCTCCACATCAATCATTTGCTTCACTTTGTCCTTCCCCTTATCGGGTTCTGGCTCAGGGTCAGAACATGCATCTGATTTTGAAGCGTTCAACTCAGCCACCAATGACTGCTTGGTTTGACACTCACTTGTGTTATGAGTGGGGCTTTTATGGAACTCACACCACTTTCTTGTGTCTTTCTTCGACTTCATGGTGTTTTTCTTTCCTTCTGGCTTCGACGGGTTGTCTTGGGTCACCCCGCCTTGGCTTTGTCTTTTGTTCTTCGGATTCGCAGATCCAAAGTCTCGCTTCTTTTGTTTAAACTTCTGCTCAATCTTGACGACGTATCGGTATGCCGTGCTAAGCGAGGAGATGTTCAGTAACCCCATCTCATCCTAGATGTACCTGTGTAGGTAGTAGTGATATTTGTGTACCAAATTCAGTTCATAATTCTTGATACCCAAATTTGTGCGAAGGGTATGAAAAATATTTGTGAACTCCAACACATCTTGGTCCCTTCCCTACCGCAGCGTGGTCCACTTTATGTATTTATCCTCATAGCTTTTGACAGGGTAGTACTACTCCTTAATGGCATCTCAGAACGAATTCCAAGTGGGTGCGACTGAAAATAGTGAGTTCGTACTTTCATCCTTCTATTCGCAGTAGGTTTCACACCAATCCTTGATGTGGGGGGCTGCTTTGAGAAGAGCAAAAATAATATTTTCCCGTTTAGAAAAATCATGAACAGAAAAATAACCTTCTAGCATATTTAACCATTTATCTACGACATCTGCATCTATCTAACCCTAAAATATGGGGATTTAAAAGTTAACTTGTACCTTAAAGGGTGTGACGTTTCCAGAGTAGCTATTAGAAGCAGATGCATCACCCCTGGGTAGCCGCTGAAGGATATGGGAAAAGTTGTCCATCATCGCGTTCCTTTTTCGCCCAAGGGCCTCTTCGAGCAAGATTTTGATAGTATCTCTTGCCCCCTCGTCTTTCTTTTCATCCGCCATGGGAGGCCGTCGGGATTTGCGAGGCTGGTCTTGCAAAGGTTCGACCAATTTAAGCCCTAACTCCTTATATCCCGACCTCATTGGGGACGTGCAAAGAAAAACAAAGGAGCTGACCGCTCTGATACCATTGATCCATATTTAAACGGGAACACAAAAAATTACAGAGATAACCATAAATACAGAGATATAGTAGAAATAATACTTCATTTCATTAATGCAAAATACTGAAATATGCTTACAAATAGAAATGGAAATAAACTAGCTCGGGCGATGGTAGTTTATCTCTGAGGAGGGATGTGGCGGCTACATGCCTCTAAACTATCTTACAATAAGGCTTGAAGGCCTATATATTGTTGAGAAATAATGGAAAACCCTAAACATCCAAAAACCTAACCCTAGGAGATGAAACACCAAACTATGGGCCCCGTTTGGGTAAATTGGTACATCAACTTCCCGGGGTTGTAACTTTGGCATACGATCTCGGTTTGACGTGCACAATACCATGTTAGAAAGATCTACCTGAGGACTACAACTTTTGAGTGATAAACATTGGTCAATGACCCATGTTTCTCCCATTTTTCCCAAAAAAAACGTCATTTAGGGCTTCACAACGGCTCCAGAAGTTTAGGACCTGAAAAACTGCCAAAAATTGTAAATTGTGTTACAATTAGGGAAACTGAAAAACTGAAAGAGATAGTTGTGTGGGGCTAATTGGGATAGGTAGGTGGCCACCAACATCCACCTAGATCAGTGAAAATGGTATTTATAGTATAAAGTAGTTGGTGAGCAAGATTATTGTTTTCAATTGGGTCTAGGTTGGGTGGATCAAAACTGGGTTTAGCTTGGTGGATAAGAAGTGGATCTAGCTTATGGGTGGAAAAAGGGTTTGGCTTGGATAATGAGTGGATGGGATGAATAGTGAGTGGATGAGAAGAATGATTGCTACCCTTTCCACCTAGATTCAATTCCCTCAAGTAATATTTTGAACAAAACTTTTAACAAATATATTATAATATCCATCCAGCTTTTGTAGGATCCAGTGCACTCTTAGTACCATCCTCTCATAATGAGTTTGTCTCTCTAATTGTGATTCAATATGTGGAAAGAGGATACCATTCTAACACATCCATCCCTTGAGAATTTGTGCCCTTCTGTTTTATGTAACAAAAAATGGATAAAAGGCTATGTAGAAAGACTTAGTCGAGAGAAATAGCTATAATAATACTGAAATGCTAAAAATGGGTTGCTTTGGTATCCTTTTTAATGTACTCTATGGGATATGAAGCCCTTGCGTTCTCTGCAATTTAAAGAAATGTGAAAGAGAATATTACTGTAACAAACATTCAAAAACATAAATATTATCTTTAATAGTTCTAGAACCATAATAATTTGGCAATTCTCAAATTTGCACTAAAAATATTTAGACTATATTAGATTATAGCACCAATGGAAGAACATCAAAACCCTATTTTTATTAGTTGAATGCTCATTTCATGTGAACTGATAAGAAAGTAAAAATGGTTAGTGATTAATTGTCATTTTAGTTGAATATATGACTACATTAATGAAGAATCTCAAGTTGCAAATATTGTTGATCTGATACACATTCCAAATGGACAGATCCTCTTTGTCATTAACCTTCAACATAATGCCTCTATTTACATAGACTTCTAAGTCTAAAGTGTTCCTCAAAGAGGAAAATGAAAGTCCAAGCATGCTCCTGGAAATAGTCCCATTGCATAGATATTTTCTTTTTGAATCTACTGCAATTTGAATGGGCTAAAACAGACCTCAGATGTAGAAGTTATCACAGAAAGAAGTTTCCCTTTTTCCTTTGAAAAAGAGGAAAAATCTTCAAAAAATCACATAAAAGTCTTATAAGGGAAATCACATCAAAAAAAGGCAAAAGGGAAGGACATAAGTGGAGGTGGAAGAACCCCCGATCAATGATCTCCGATATATCGGGTCGGGGGTAGGTCCGCACGCGATATCAACATTGGCAGATTGGGTCGGCACAGGCCATGTTCAAAGGGAAGAACCCCCGGGCTGTTCCAAATGCGATATGTGATAGCGATCGCGACGAGCAATCTCAGCCGTTGGATCAGGAAAGGAATGGATGGCCAGGATTTAACCGGCGATCGGCGATCCCCGATGCCAGTGCTGATGCGATAGCAATCTACTATGCGATCTAGACTGTCTAATCGGGGATCAAATCAATGGTCCAGATTAAATTGGCGAACCCCTGATACAAAGGGCCAACGCTCTGCGATATGCCGATATGCGACTTGCGATAAAGGGTGGACCCGATGGACTTTATAAGCATGATTCTATAATATTTGAAACCTGGAAATTCAAATTTTCAATGTATTTCCCGTGTAAATGGGTTTTTGGCCATTTGACCATGCGACAATGCGATTGTTGTATTACGATGGATGGTAGACCCGATAGGGATTATGGACCTGATTGCATAAAATTTGAAGTCCGGAAACACGAGATTTCTTTGTATTTCCTATGTATTGGGTTTTTAATCATTCCACCTATGCGACAGTGATATTGTGACCGAAGGCAGACCCGATAGAGTTATAGGGGTGATTTCTTAGATTTTTAGGTGCGGATTTCGTGCGTGATAGTGTTTTCCTGTGTATTTCAGGAAATCTCTACGTATTGGGATTTTTGCACATTTTCAGGTTTTTGCCTGGAAAAAGGCCCCGAATCCTTTGTAACAGCCCCTGATCACTGTGCCATGCTTGAAGCAAGCATTTTTGGTAAACAATGATGCGTTTGAAGCCACAGAGTCGCAGAGCCAGATGGCCAATCAAATAGACAACGCGCAGAGAAGCCGCAAGGCCGCAGGGGGATGATAACATGCAGAGAAATAGCTGGGGAAGCCAAAGAGCCGGAAAAGTACCTCAAAGAAGCTAGAGAGCTCAATTGACGAGGGGGAGAGCAAGGCTAACGCACAGAGCAGCTGAGGGAGTTTTTGGGAATCGCTTGGAGGTCAAGCGAAATACTAGAGATCTGAAAGTTGATGAGATAGTCACTTGGAGGTCAAGCGGATTGCTAAAGCTCACAAAGCTAGAGCCGAAGAGCCAAAGCCATGAGCCAGAGCCAAGAGCTAGAGCCAAAGCTAGAGCCAAGAGCCAGAGCCAGAGCGCAGAGCTAGAAAGCCGAGAGTTTCAGAGCTAGGGATGAGATGGTGTTCTAAGCCCATTGTTTCTGTGTAAAACAGTGGAGTTGACTATGGAGCTTGTAAAAGAACTGCTGTCATAATCCCAGAGAGCCTAGTCGAGTTGACTAGAGCTCAAGGAGACGTAGCCCAAGAGTTTTGGGTGAACTCCAAATTAATATTGTTGTTCTATGTGTTTGTTGTATTGCTGCATTATTTACTATTATATGTATGTTATATCAGCATAAACAATAGATTTTAGAGCACATAAACAGTAAAAAAAAATAAACACCAACATACACTTATTTTCAAGCATTATTAATTGTGCATTGGTTAATCATAATATCTTGGGAACATTTAAGCTTTGGAAGTGGGAGAGGTTCTTGTAATCTCACAAGAAGCCTTTTAGTGCCCCATTTTCAGTTCGGGTGGTATCAGAGCTTGAGATTGATTATCCACACCTTCAAAGAAGGTTATATTAGAGTGCTTGATTGAGAGAGCAAAGATTGCTTGTCTAAAATGTGTTTAAATAGTCAGAGGTTGATTGTATGCTTGTTTGCAGACTGACTATTGTTTAAGTCAGAGGTGAAGGGAAAGCTATTGATAGCCCAGTCCAGGAAGGACAAGAAGGAAGAAGGGCTGAAGGCATTCTTCTTATCCCAAAGGACCTCAAAGCAATCCTTGAAGCACAAGAGGTTTGTTGCAAAAGGTTGCTTGAATAATCTCTTTATTAATCTTGTTTGAAGTTCTTTTGTTCATTGGCATAATGACAACTTCTACAAGTGAGTCCTCAAATTCTCCTTTCTTCACAAGATTCTTTGATGAAGACATGAAGCAATACTTGTTCATCATGATGGAAACAGTGAGAGAAATGTATGAGGATGGAAGGAAGAGAAGCATACTTAGAGAGTAGTTGAATTCCATGGAGGAAGAGAAGGAGTTGCTTTCTGATAAATTGTAGGAAATGGAGAGGCAACTTCATATTGCAAATATGAACCTGAAAAGGATGCATGTGTTGGAGTCACAGCTCTTTGTTGCCAAAGAAGCCTTAGTCAAGTATCAGCTTGAACAAGAGGTAAGCCATTTCAGTTTTTCTTCAAATTCTTCTAAGAATGCTTACATTGGTTCTTTTGAGAAACATACTAGAGGCATAGGTTCCAAGCTAATGTCCAAGATGGGCTATGAAGGAAAAGGCTTGGGCAAGCACGCATAAGGTATTTTTGAACAATTAATGGTTGAGGAAAGGCCTAAGTCTTTGGGTCTTGGCTATGGACAGTCTTATGGAGGAAGTTCCATAGCTGCCATGAAGGCCATTGAAATAGTTCCAAGAAGGAGTTTCATTGTAGGTCCTCTACCTCAGAGGTGTGAAGATTGTATTTAGGAGGAATGCAATAGCTTGAAACATCATTTGCAGGATGTAGGTGTTCAGAAGCACACGAACCAGAGAGTTGTGGAAACTCTGAAAGCCTTGATGGTGTTCCAAATGGAGCCACTTCTTCATTTGCTTCACCTCCTCATGAAGGAAATAAAGGTGAAAGAGAAAGGTATAAATCTGGTTCTAATCATCTTCCTTTCGATTTTGCAAAGCATGATAAATTTCTACATAGACATGGGAAAAGAATTGCATGTTCCTTTTGTGGTTTGGATAACCATCATGTTTCTAGATGTTGGAAGAGGATAGCCACATGCAGGAAAATTTTGAAGGAGAAGAAGCAAGAAGCCAATGGTCCATTGGACAAGGCAAATCATGCTATCAAGAGGATGCACAAGTGTTTCACTTACTACCATAAGCAAGGGCATCTTGCTGAAAGGTGTTGGACTCTAAATCCAGCAATGCTTCCACAGAAGTTGAAGAAGGTGGAAAGAGAATATGGCAGAAATGGAAAGGAAGTTTCCATGAATGATGTGTCTCAGGATGATTCACATGTTGATGCTGATGTGCAGACAAAGGAAAGACCTTTGAAATGGATTGGTAAGAAATGTTTAGAGTTCTTATCCAATTAAGATTGCATGTCTATTGTTGCATCTTTTTGCATTTATTTGTTAATGGAATGCAAGTTGTAGGATTTTATGAAGGAGGTGAATGGAGAAGTTGAGTAGGAGATTCACTTTGTTGCTGCAACATTATATTTCATTTAGCTTCGAAACTACAGTGTGCTTAAGCGAAATTTGAAAGATGAAATGCATGCATGAGCTTGATGTGCATGAACACAGGGATGTTGATGATTTCCTTGTATTTGAACATGTATGTGTAATTAACTTGCACGGTTGATTTCTTTGACATGCATGTGATGCAATGTTGACTTGGTAGAAGTTAACTTGGTCTCCAAGATGTCGATAATGATGAGGTGTTCACAAGATGTGAAATCTATTTCTTTTGTTGAAGCAGGAGTTTAGGCCATCTAGTTGTTGCTTGTGTTTCTGTTGTTGGTAACAGTTGTTGTTGACAACTTTTCAGATAGGTGCAAATGAAAGTTTTGTGGAGCAGATGTACTTCACATTGGTTTGAGCCACCTTAGATCAATGATCAAGGCAGAGAAGTTCAAACTACCTTCTATGACCATTTCAGCAGGAGTTCTGTAGGAAGGCAAGGAGGAAGGTAGTTCTTCCCAGGAGGACCAGCACATCCAGGAAGGAAAGTGGTCAAAGGCTTTGGTTCAGAGGCATTATGCAAGGCAAGTGTGTGGAGGATGAAAGAAGAGGGTGTTGTTACTCTCATTTACTATTCAGATCAGTATATTAGTCTTTTGGAGACCAAAAGTTTTTTAGTGGGAAGGCGTGATCCAAAATGGATCTTGATAGACTTCTAAGTCTAAAGTGTTCCTCACAGAGGAAAATTGAAGTCCAAGGATTCTCCTAGAAATAGTCCCATTTTGTAGATATTTTCATTCTGAATCTACTGCAATTTGAATGGGCTAAAATGGACCTCAGATGCAGAATTTATCACAAAAAGAAGTTGCCCTTTGTCCTTTGAAAAAGAGGAAAAATCTTCAAAAAATGGCCTAAAAGGCTTAGAAGGGAAATCACATTAGAAAAAGGCAAAATGGAAGGACTTAAGTGGAGGCAGAAGAACCCCTGATCACCGATCTCTGATATATCGGGTTGGGGGTAGGTCCGCATGTGATATCGGCATTGGTGGATTGAGTTGGCACAGGCCATGCTCAAAGGGAAGAACCCCCAGGCCATTCCAAATGTGATATGTGATAGTGATCGCGATGAGCAATCTTAGTTGTCAGATCGGGAAAGGAATGAACAGCTACGATTTAATCGACGATACCCAATGCCAGCGCCGATGCGATAGCGATCTACGATGTGATCTGGACCGTCCGATCGGGGATTAGATCAATGGTCCAGATTAAATCAGCGATTGGCAATCGGTGAACCCCCGATACAAAGGGCCAACGCACTACGATATGCCGATATGCGACTTGCGATAAAGGGCGGACCTGATGGACTTTATAAGCACGGTTCTATAATATTTGAAATCCAGAAATTCACATTTTCAATGTATTTCCTGTGTAAATGGGTTTTTGTCCATTTGGCCATGCGATGATGTGATTGCGATATTACGATGGATGGCAAACCCGACAGGGATTATGGACCCGATTGCATAAAATTTGAAGTCCGGAATCACGGGGTTTCTTTGTATTTCCTGTGTATTGGGTTTTTAATCATTCTTCCTATGTGATAGTGATATTGTGACCGAAGGTGGACCCAATAAAGTTATAGGGGTGATTTCATAGATTTTGAAGTTCGAATTTTGCCCGATAGTGTTTTCCTGTGTATTTCGGGAAATCTCTGTGTATTGGGATTTTTTCCCATTTTTCGGGTTTTTGCTTGGAAAAAGGCCCCGAATCCTCTGTAATGGCCCTTGATAACTGTGCCACACTGAAAGCAGGCATTTTTGGCATACAATGATGCATTTGAAGCCACAGAGCCAGATGGCCAGTCGAATAGACAATGCGTAAAGAAGCCGCAGGGCCGCAGAGGGATAATAACACGCAAAGAAATAGCTAGGGAATCCGAAGAGTCGAAAAAGTACCTCAAAGGAGACAGAGAGCTCAATTGATGAGGGGAGAGCAAGGCTAATGCACGGAGCAGCTGCGGGAGTTTTTGGGAATTGCTTGGAGGTCGAGCGAAATACCAGAGAGCTGAAAGTTGCTGAGACAGTCGCTTGGAGGTCAAGCGGACTATTGAAGCTCACAAAGCTAGAGCCGAAGAGCTAAAGCCACGAGCCAGAGCCAGAGCCAGAGCTAGAGCTAAGAGCCAGTGCCAGAGCGCAGAGCCAAAAAGCCGAGAGCTTCAGAGCCAAGGATGAGATGGTGTTCTATGCCCATTGTTTCTATGTAAAACAGTGGAGTTGAGTGTGGAGCTTGTAAAAGAACTGCTGCCATAATCTCAAAGAGCCTAGTCGTGTTGACTAGAGCTCAAGAAGACGTAGCCCAAGAGTTTTGGGTGAACTCCAAATTAATATTGTTGTTCTGTGTGTTTGTTGTATTGCTGCATTATTTACTGTTATATGTATGTTATATCAGCATAAACAACATATTTTAAAGCACATAAATGGTAGAAAAAATAAACACCAGCATACATTTATTTCAAGCATTATTAATTCTGCATTGGTTAATCATAATATCTTGGGAACATTTAAGCTTTGGAAGTGGGAGAGGTTCTTGTAATCTCACAAGAAGCCTTTTAGTGCCCTATTTTCAGATCATAGCATATTAGTATTAGGCACAATCGTTTATTTCTAGGGAGGGTTTCTTCCTCTTTTATATGATCCTATTTAATTATAAAAGTTCTTCAAATCCAATAAAATATCAGAAAGTTCAGTTGTTTCTACATTGTTCAATTGGTTTTCATTGGCATTTGAATCTTGAAATACAAGTAATATCACTAGGCTAAAATTATCCGACAAAGAATGGTGTACCTGGTTCCAAATTTGATTGCATTCTAGATATGAGGTTCTTTCTCCTTTGAAATCTCCATACACTTTGGATAGCTCCCTTCCTTGATTTTGAGATGCCATTGTCACTCCATAAATGCTCTTTATCTCCAAACGAATTTTGGTTTGTGTCTGTTGATAGTGTAGTATTTTTAGTTCCTTCACATAGCTAGGTGTTGTGATTTTAGACTCTTAAAAAACATAATAAATTAAAAAACGGAATCCATAAAAATAACTTCTAATAGCTTCTATAATTTGAAACGTAAAATACCTGAGGTTGTCTCCAGATTTTTTTTTCCTCTGCTTGATGTACACCTTTTGAAACAGAGGAGTACCCATGCCAATGTCAGTTTTAACTTCCTACTTAATACAAGCCTACTCATCTATATAGATCATCATTGTTAGGAAACTAGCTCACAAAAATATAAAGAGATAGATCAACACCTTAGAATTAAGCCTCTTCGAGGGGGCAACCTCCTTTACATTACACAAATGAACAATTCTTGGATGATTCAAATGAAAAAACCTCCTTTCTATATATAGGAGTCTAAGGGGACACAATATAACCAATCTGACCTAACAATAATAATATAAAGGCACAGAAATAACAATAGTGGGATTCTATGGGGCACAACAATAACAATAATGGATACAATGACAATAGTAATGGGGGAATCACTAGTATTATAGGGACCTAACATGCCCTTCTCCTTCAAAAAAGTGTTGTCCTCAACGCTTGAGTAGTTTTGGGTGCTTCTGTATAAAATTCTCCTCCTCCCATGTGGAATCTTCAACGAGTAAGTTCTTCCACTTGATGGGATACTCTGAAATTTATCGATTTCATAGCTGTCAAGTTCTTGTTTCTTTGACTGTTTCAGGTTCCAATATGATTTTTCCTTCATCATCAAGTTCTAGCAATATTGTTTGAACTGGAATCTTGTCACATATAACCTTCTTTGAGCATGAAACATGGAAAAATGGGTGCACTCGGGAAGCTGCAGGAAGTTCCAATTTGTATGCCATAGTACCTATCTTTTGAAACACCTTGTACAGACCATAATACTTTGGTGATAATTTATTATCCTTCTTAGCTTGCTTGAGGCACATTTGTTTAGATGGTGTAGCTGTAGGAATACCAAATCACCTACATCAAAACTTATTTCATTGCGATGTTGATCTTCCTGCTGTTTCATTCTATTCTGCGCCAAGGTAAGTTTATCCAATAATTCATCAATGATAGGAATGGGAAATTTATCTTTAATAGTGAGCTTGTTGAGCTCCCTATAATCTCGACACATGCACCATGATCCATCCTTCTTGTGAACCAATACTACTGGAGCAGAGAAAAAGCTTTGACTAGATTGAATTATACCAGACCCTAGCATTTCTGCAACCATACGTTCAATTTCACTTTTTTGGACATAGGGATATCTGTAAGGCCCGATGTTTGGAGGAACACTTCCTGGAATCAAATTGATAGCATGATCATGATCATGAATAGGTGGGAGGCCTTTGGGAGTCTTAAATACCTTGGAATGATTGTCTATGACTTTTTGGAGATCTGGAGAAATGGATGATTTCGCTGTGGGAACCTCTAGTGAACATAATTGTGCAATTATGCCTTTTTGTTATTTCTTTAGAAGCTTTGTCATTCCATTAGAGCTGATTATCTTTCCCGGTTTCCCTGTGATACCCCTTAATTCAATTTCCTTTCCTTTTGAAGAGAATTTCATGAAAAGTTCTTGAAAATTAAAAGTTATTGTACCCAAGGATTGTAGCCATTGGACTCCTAGTACAACATCAACACCACCCATTGGAATGGAAAGCATTGGGCTATTCAATCCATACTCTCCCATGGATAGCTTGATATTATGGAACTTTCCTGAGCAATATGTGGTTCCTCCACTTGCAACCATCACTTGACACTCTGGTGCTGGATATAGGAAGCAATTCAATTCTTTGGCTATCTTATAATGAATAAAATTATGGGTACTTCCCGAATCAATCAACACTATTACCTTTTTCTTCTTGATATGCCCTTTTATCTTGATAGTTTGAGGAGTGGTAATTCAAACCAATTCATTACAAGATATGGTTGGATTCATTTCTTCTTTTTCTAGGGTTTGTTCCTGGTGTATATCCTCTTCTTTTAATGTTTCTTGTTCCTTTTCTTCCTCCTCTTCACAATCTATGTAAAATAATTTCTTCTTGGCACACTTATAACCTTTAGTGTATTTGTTATCACAACTGTAACAAAGCCCCTTCTCTCTTTTTTCTTACAATTGTTGTGGTGTCAACCTTGTAGGTTGTGGATGGCTAGGGGTAGAAACACATCCATCTTTATGATTGTGAGTGGTAGGCTTCCTTGTTGCCATAATTTTTCTTTCCATTTTTCTTGCCAACCTGAATGCCTTTTCCAATGAATCTGGTTCCCAAAGGCAAACCTCATGTTGGATGTTATCTTTTAGAGTCCCTATGAACATATCAATCCTATGCTCCTCTGGAATATCTTTTACCCTTATATTCAATTTTTGGAAGTCCTCAATGTGCTCCATCATTGAACCCTTTTTTTGAGATTTATCAATTGACTAAAAAAAGTGTTGCTTTTTGTATCCTCATAATGTGCTATCATTTCATCCGTCAAAATAGCCCAAGTGACAATTTGTTTACGAGAGCAAAGCCATTGACACCATACAAACTAATTTGGTTCCAAATATAAAGTTGCAATGCATACCTTTTGTGTGTTTTGTGCATTATGGAGATCAAAACATTTCTCCATTTGTAGTATCCATGTTCCAGGATCCTTGCCATCAAGCTTCCTCATATTGATCTTTCGAACATGGTGGTTCTTCGATCCAATGTTAGAGTCTATGAAATCATGATTATCATTTATTTTATTCTCATCATGAGTTTCCTTTACTACCCTTTCGCCATTAGTAAGCATTTCTTGTAGAAACTTTGTCAAATTTGTCTTCAAATCTTCCATGCATATCTTCAAATCTGTCTTCAAATTGTCCATCTTAGTTTCCATGCCATCCATCTTAGCTTCCACACCGTCCATCTTATCTTCCACGCCATTCATCTTAGCTTGTACATATTTCTTTAAACCATCCATCTTAGCTTCCATGCCATTCATCTTAGCTTCTACGCCTTTCTTTAAACCATCCATCTTAGCTTCCACGCCTTTCTTTAAACCATCCATCTTAGCTTCTACGTATTTCTTTAAATCATCCATCTTAGCTTTTGTTACTTTTTGTGCGAGTGACATTTGTTGTACTTGGTCTTGTAATTTTGATATATCATGTTGCATTTCTTCCTCTTCTTCATGAGTCATGCTAGAGCTTTTAGGGTGCTTGGTGCTTCCATTTTCTTTCTTTGGGGCATCAATTGCTGATAATAATGCTTCAATATGCCCTTTGAATTCCTTCAAACTAATTTTTCAAACTAAGCCTATGCAAAAATTGAAAAAAACTACACACCTTTTTTTTCACTTTGTAGGAGCCTGATATTGAATCTGATGTATTTCTATAATTTCAACTCTTCCAGTTCTGAAATCGTGAAATATCGTAGCCCTCTTTGTCCTCTTTCCAATGCCACCAGTCTGATCGAAATTGGATTCTCTAAGAAATATTTATGCACAATCTCCCAAGATGACTTGATTATATACTTTTTCAGAAGAGTGAAATTGTATGAAGTGCCACGTATCACTGTTTTTACCTTTCAATCTAAAAAATATATACAAGAAACTAGAGTCCGTCCTATTTCTACAACATCTTACGAAATTTCAATCTGATGCTTAGAGAGATAGTTATCACGATTTTCCCACGGTAACCTGTTTGGAATGTAATTCGGGGGTTTGTAAAAACCCAAACTTCCTTAGACTATATCTCCGAAAATATAGTGAGATAGGATTTGAAATTTGGAGCCAAGGTTCAGACCGATTTCTTCTCAAATGGGCTTTTTTTTTAGCTTCTAAAACTTCATAGCGAAATCATTAGAGTGAAAATCCCATGATGACCTGTTTTAGCTTAAATTCCGGAGCTTGCAAAAACCCTAATTTCCTCAAATCATATCTCCGAAAATATAGAGAGAAAAGCTCTGAAATTTGGACCCGAGGTTCAGCAAGATTTCATCTCAAATGGGTGTTTTTTTTTGCTTCTGAAATGTCACAGAAAAAAATTTATAGATAAAATTCCACGATGACCTATTTGGAACAGCAAAACCCTAGAATCCAAGGCTTCGATACCAAATGTTAGGAAACCAGCTCACAAATAAAGAGATAGATCAACTCCTTAGAATCAAGTCTCTTCAAGTGGGAAACCTCCTTTACATTACAAAAATGAACAATTTTTGGATGATTCAAATGAAAAAACCTCCATTCTATATATAGGAGTCTAAGGGGACACAATATAACCAAGCCAACCTAACAATAATAATATAAAGACACAGAAATAACAATAGTGGGATTCTATGGGGAACAAGAATAACAATAATGGATACAATGACAATAGTAATGGGGAAATCACTAGTATTATAGGGACATAACAATCATCACACAGGTTTTCTTACATATTCAAAAGAGAAAATAACCAAAACCTTCCCCAATCGTTTCAACTCCCACAAATATATTATTATAATAGTCATCCAGCTTATGTAGGATCCAACACACTCTTAGTAACATCCTCTCATAACAAGGAGTATTGTCTCCATAAGTTGTTTGCTTCTAATTGATGTACATCATTAGAAATAGAGGAGCACCCATGCCAATTTCATTTTTCACTTCCTGCTTAATACAAGCCTACTCAACTACAGAGATCATCCTCACACAGGTTTCCTTACATGTTCAATAGAGAAAAAAACCAAAACCTTGCCGAGTCGTACCTTAGAATTATTAATATCCCTTTGGTTTACTTCGGAGGGATTTTCCAATACCCATGAGGAAAGCAAATCATTCTATCCAACAAACATAATTGTGATGAAATCATGAACAAAAAATTGAGTATATAACTTTTCTTACACTACCGCTAGCTTAAGCTATTCAAGACTTAAACAAAAAAAGAGTGAGGATTAAAGTAGGGAATTATCATTAAATCACTACATTTATGGTCATTTTCAACAAATTATTGATTATTTTTTATCAAATATCTCATTCTCAAGTGGTATCAGAATTGAATTACACATATATGAAACAAATTGATTTGGTGAGAGTGAATATTGTCGAGGTCAAAGCAGACAATGCCAGGTAAATTGTGGAAAAATAAGAACACGCTAGATATGTTTCGTTGTTTCTCGTGAAAGGGATGCATTTGAAATAAAGCATATCAAATGCCCTAAAAAATTTCTCCAAAATGTACCAAGCCGAAATCTATTTGAAAATAATCCAAAGAAAGAAACAGACAGAATGCAAAGGGCTTTTCCAATACCCATGAGGAAAGCAAATCATTTCGTCCAACAATATTTAAGTTTAGAGTTCTAAAGTCCTCTATGTTAGTTGTTATGACATCAATCACTTGCCTAGTAAATAAAAATTATTTTCAATTCTCTACTCGATAGGGGAGAAAGCACATTTAAGATATCCAAATGTATCATGTTTCTTATACTTTCCTCCTTTGGGAAGAGAGAATCGACTCTCTGCTAAAATCTGCATTCTCCAGTCATTTGCCTGTTCTTGTGAACCCCATAGATAAATATATAAGAGTGATTTTAAACCTATGAAAAAGCTCTAGTATCCTTAATAATTCCTCTCTATTTCAATCCACTCATAGTAATTAAATTTCATTTTGGGGACACTAATTAATTTCTAGGATTAGACTCTAACGTAACTGTAAGCGCATTGCCCAGATCCTAAAAAAGAACAAAATGGCCATAGAAAGATAGAATTGAGATTCAAGATGTGGAAATAGCATACCATGGCATAACAACAAGATGACAAGGAAGTCCACCATAGGTATTCGATGATGAAAACCATGATTTCTGCTTCCTCCATTTCTGTTATGGGGGAGGCCTTCCACCCCCCATTCCACATGCCTCCTCTCCTCTTTTCACAGGGTTCTCTCTCTCAACCCTAACAACACTTTTCACTTTCTACTCCTCCTAAACAGATATAGACCAATACAACGCTTACACTACCATAATCCTCTGCATTAAACCTATATCATGGTTAGTAGAAATATATAAAGTCCACAAAAACCAAAATAGACCCTTAGATCACATATATACTTCAAATCATTTGACAATTTTTTTTACCAAAGGCATTATGAAATAGATAGACCAGCTGATTTCATGCCATTTGTTTTTCAAAGAAAGGGATGCTTACATGGTAAAAACAAAGATGAAAGATGCTCATACAATTTTGTCAGTACCAAGAATCATAGTGGCACTCGAAGGTGGGAAATCATCTCCATCTGCATTCTTAGGTACATAACCATCATAGGATAGGACATGTGGTCTTCTTGTATCAACACAACCTTAGAATAATCCATTGCAACTGCAGAGTGCGCAATTTAGGTGGAGTCTCTTGCATTAGATCATAATATTGATGTACCAGAAAATAAAATTGAGTTTAGTTCCTGGCCATAAACAAAAACCATAAAAACCATCATTTCTGTTAGAATTAATGGAGTTTAGGTGAATATTGTTACTTAGTTATGATTAAGTTTTTTCTTAGACATTTAGTTCCTATTATTTTGGGATCTATTTTACTATCCCTAACAATATGTATTTATTTATTATTGGAGTTTAATGTGAAGCCTAAGCAGGTGCATTTGCTTGTAGGAGCTCCTGGTGATCCGCACCTGTGAGCTCCTCCTGTGTTGTTTGCCAATTCATGTCTTCCATGTGCAACTGTTGACATGGTATCAGAGCTGCAGGAAAGAGAGGCCTGTATGCTGAGTTGTGGGATGTTACGTCATCGCAAGGAAGCTGAAGAGTAAGTGTGACGAGTCGCGGAGAAGCTGAAGGGTAATTGCGACGATACTGTTCATCCCTTCACGCGAATTTCATTTTCCTCTTCATCGCATGATTTTGGTGTACCTCTACGATGATAGTCGTAGGAATCAGATGTACCTCTACGACTAGTTGCAGATTCCAGGTGTAAGAGCTGTGACGATCTGAGTTGCTGTGTTTTTCAAGGCTGTGTGTGTGGAAAATAGTGAATTGCTGCGTTTGTTTTATGTTGAGGAGGTTGCTTGTAGAAGGGGAAGATCGCCCTAGTATTGCCACGTAGGAAGCCAGCTAAGGCGGCTTGTGGT
Source organism: Pinus tabuliformis (assembly GCA_031772625.1). NCBI lineage: Eukaryota > Viridiplantae > Streptophyta > Pinopsida > Pinales > Pinaceae > Pinus > Pinus tabuliformis. The sequence goes on from CM062815.1 coordinate 725,212,253, forward strand.
TGATCTCTGAAGAGAAGTGCATGGACACTGAATCTCTCAGCATTGCTGTGTGAAGGATTCGGTGACCATGGTGGACGGCATTGCCTGTTGCCGTGAAAAGCAGTGGTTGCACGTGGAGACTGCGAGTGCTCTGCTGTTTGCGCAGAGGAAGTGTATTGACCGAGAAAAGCTCGATGACCCTCAGACATTTTTTTTTGTGGTGTGATCTAGAAGGAGATCTGGAATTGAAATTTGAAAAATTGGTATTATTGAGGGAAATTTTTTTTGCGAAAAAAATTCTCATTGATCAGGGTATTTTTTTTTCTTAACATTTGAGGGTTGTTGAAGATTTTATTCATCTAAAATGAATAATCAAATTGTCGAATCTTATCTCAATGAGAGTAATAAGCTTGATGGTTCCAATTACACAAATTGGAAATTTAAGCTCCAAACTCTGCTTAAGGGACAGAATGCATATAGCATTGCTACCGATGATGAAGTCAAGCCAATTATTGCAACTGGTGGAACGAATACAAAAATTTAAGACTGGGAGAAAAGGGAGATGAAGGCAAAGGTGCTACTCAAGTTATCAGTTAAATATTGCATCATTCCTCACAGTCGAGATTGCAAGACAACGAATGACATCTGGATAGTTCTCAAAGATATGTATGAGATCAAGAACACCAGTCGAACCTTGTACCTTAGGAAGAAGATGCTCTCAATTAAGATGGAGGAGAATGAGTCTGTTTCTTCATTCATATCTCAGATAAAGGAAGTTAAAGATAAACTATCTGATATTGGTCAAACCATGGCAAATGATGATCTAGTGACAATTACCATGAATGGCATGAAGGATGATTATCAAATGTTTATAACTAGATTGAATGCAAGAGAAAAGCCTCCACGCTTTGAAGAGCTCACTCAGATTTTGCTACAAGAACAGGAAAGGAGGTTGTCTCTCAAACCTCAAAATTCAGATCGTACATTGATGAAAAAGTTCAAGCCAAAAGGGAAAGCAGTGGTTGATCACAGGAGAGGCGGTGCATCAAGAAAAAGGACACTAGAATGTATGACCACGCATAAACATGACTCTACTCCTAAATGCTTTTATTGTGGTAAGATAGGCCATATTGTTAAATTTTGCTGTAAGAAAAAGGTAGTTGAGGAGAGGTACAAGCAAAGAAGACATGCAGGCCATTTGGCTGGTGCAGATGCAGATTAGAATCAGGATGTCAGATTGTTTATGGCTGAGGCTGAGACTGCTTTAGCTACTGAGGAGGATGAATTAGATATTTGGTTCATAGATTCTGGAGCCTCCTCACATATGACAGGTAAAAAGCAATGGTTTAGAAATTTTAGAGAATCCAACACTGGAGTAAAAGTATACCTTGGAGATAATAGAGGGTACGAGATCAAGGGACATGGAGATGTCCTTGTTACTGTACTTAATGGAAAGATCAGGAATATATCTGATGTGTGGTATATTCCTGGTATTAAGAAGAACCTGATTTCTATGTCAAAGATTACAGATCAGGATCTCAAGGTAGAATTCTTTAAATCTCATTGTATTATTAAAGATTTGTTGGATTAGATGAAGCCTATTGCTACAGGTATTCGTATAGGAGGACTCTACAAACTGGATGTGAAGAGTATGCCACAACAAGCCTATTGCTACAGGTATTCATATAGGAGGACTCTACAAACTGGATGTGAAGAGTAGGCACATACCATTATTATCGAGTCAACATCTTGTCTCATTTCAGTAGATATCAGTTCAACTTGTACAGTAGTTAAGTAAGATGGTTGTATGTACATTGGGATCTGCATAAAATTTATAAGCATGGATTTAAAAGAACACAGAAAAAACTCTTAAGCACAACAATAATGGAAGGATGACAGGGTTTTATATTCTTAACACACCTTGCATTCAAGTTTTAGATAATTATCCAAAATATCTTCCATGTATTTGAGTAGTGTATCGGGGAAGAATTCATCAGTGCCTTGCAGGCCTCTGGGTATCTCTTCAAAATTTAAACTATGCAACAAAGCATCTAAAATCATAATCAGCGAAATGAAAAAGGACAACTACCCATCGACAATTCCTTAGTGATGTCATAAATAAATTACACTGCTAACGTATAAAAAATCTGGTTTCTTCATAAATTTTAGAGACAATCACCATAGTCGAGCTCTGCTGGATGAGCAGCGAATGCTAGTGGCGCAGGTGAGTGCGGCATGCGATAGGTGAGTGTGGCTGAGTAAAGGTTGCTCACATCCATAACTAACCTTTATCGATGAGGGTCGTTGGATCAATGCATTACTAACTAAGGTCAGATATGTTGCCACATTGCCACACAGTTCTCAATTCAAATGAACGGGCCAACAAAATGTAATTGTCTACCAAAAGATCGAATGGTGCAGACAAAGGATAGGAGGGTAGCAAGGGAGTTGTTTTCAGAGAGGAACGCCTTACAACACAACTAATTGGTATTATAACCATATAAAGAAAATATCATAAAAATATTTCACACACTCTTAGCCATAAATAAAATATTTCCATATCCATATTCACATAATTTTATATCAACTTTAGAGAGATAAAATAATTAAAAGTTAAACAAATATTATATTTTCATTTTCTAATGTGAGGAAGATGTATAATTCTTATACCTTTTATATTTAAAAATACGACTTAAATAAACTATTTAAATATCTATGTTAACTAATATATGTGAATATCAACTTAAAAAAATAAAAAATAAAAAAATAAAATAAAGTAAAATAAAATAAAAACTAATTTGATATTGATAATAATAAAATATGTCAATATTAAAAATAAGAAAAATGAAAAAAATAAAATATTTGAGATACAAATTTTATTTGAAGTTTAAAACATGGAGAAAAAAAATTCATTTCAAAATATTTGATTCTTCTTAAGATTTCTATTAATAATTAAAATGAATTGCTAAATATTAATTGATTAAAATATTTATCAATGATTATTTTTCGGGATTTTCTTGAAGTCATTGAGATCATTTAAAACTATTTTTTTTTTTAAGACTATAGAATTACCATTGGATATGGATATTGAATATTAGTGGTTGGAAATTCATTTTTAGAAAATGTGTGGTATTACTTTGTCACTTATCTATTTAATAATTAGGATTGGGTTCTCTATTTAAGAATTAGGATTGGGTTCTCTTGAAAGTGATTGAGATGGATCATTTAAATTTGAAGACGTTAATTGTTGAATATTAATTTGTTGGGATATTTAGTTTTTCAAAGTGTGTGATATAACTCAATTTTATTATTAACTATTAATTTATTTTATAATGATATTTAAAGATTTTTGATGTCAATGTAATGATGTTTATTTGAAATATGTATAAAGGTTAAAAATATGTTTTTTTTAGAATTCATATTTTAAGATGAATTTGAATATTTTAAACTTAACAAGTTTATATATGTTGAATAATTAATGATGATTTATTGCGATAAGGTTTTAAGGTAGATATTTTTTGAGTGAGATATTTATATATAAATGTTTTTTAATGTCTTAATTTTTAGGTGCTAGAAATTGTATCATGAAATATTAAATTTGACTTGTGTCTTAGTCAAATTTAGTAATTCAACTTTCTATATCTATAGGATGACTTCGATTGCAGTTAATTTGTGTGACATGGCTTTGTTTATTAGTTTAGTGAGTGAATTTGAGTTATAGGCTAGAAGTAGAGTTGTGAATGTAGTGATTGCTAAAATTTAGCAATCTAATTTAGTTATTTTCAATTTGACTTAGTTAACCGAGCTCAAGTACTTAGTTGAGTCAATTGAAGGTGAGTTGATTAGTAGAACTAGTCTTAACTCAGTAGTTTGTCAGTTAAACTAGTTAATTAGTTAAAAATAGCCCAGACATGCATGGAATTCGAATTGCCTAGTTGGAGTGGAGGAAAAGGCACATTGTAATTATCAATTGTGTACTAGTTGTGTGTACAGCCTTAGCAGTTAAGCAGGTGAATCATTCCTTTGGAATTGCACAAGGAAATATGAGGAAGTTCCTATCTTTTAGGATCTAATTTCCTCGAGGATTGTGCAAGGAAATATGAGAAAGTTGGGGCACTAAATTGGCTACATGTTGGCCAGAGTAGGACAATCAACAGGAGAACAAGTTTACAATGTAGGGTGTGCTTCAGGATTGAAGCAAGACATTGTAATAGTTTTTCATTCTCATGTGATTAATGAAAACCAGCAGAGGGGTTTTTCCTAGTTTGGTTCCCCTATAAAATCATTGTATTCTTATGGTTTTAATGGTTGAATGTCATTGCATGTGTTTCTAATTTGTGATTTCCATTCTACATAATAGCAGAGGAAATTTCTAATCTCTTTACTTTAATTCGATTTCATCAGTAATAGAAAATTTCTATTAATTTCAACATGGTATTAGAGCATAAATCATAATAGAAACCAATCAATAGAGCTTCTTCTTCAGAGATTTCAATTTGCAGATTCATGAAACAGTTTTCTTCCATGTGGTAAAATTTCTTTCAACAAGTTGAGATTGGAGTATTCCCTTGAGGGAACCTCAAATTTCATAGCTTGCAAGGACAAGATGGAATTTGTACTCAATGATAATAGAGTTTTGGAGTACACCAAAAATGACATTCCAAAACCAATAGTATTAGATGCATAATAGTTAGCTCAGTGGAAGAAGGATACCACAAAAGGTAGGAGGATCATCCTAAAGGGTGTGAGAGATCACATTGTCTCAAATTTACATGGAAAGTACACTCCATTTTCTATGTGGAAGACCCTCACTTAGCTATTTGAAAATGGTAGCGACACCAGGAAATTAGCATTTAGGGACAAGCTCAGAAACATTCACATGCAAAAAAATGAAGCCATTCCACATTACCTATTTAGATTCACTCAGTTTCGAGATGATCTTGGAGGAGTTGGATAAAATATACCCTCTCTAGATCTAGAGAGCCTATCTCTCATAAGCCTTCCAAAATCTTGGCATAACTATCAGGACTTTGTAAATGGAAGGGACAAATTTCTAAATTGGTAGAGATTTTGATCTGATTTGGTGTAGGAAGAAATTCAGAGGAACACCAGATATGGAGTAACATCCAAATTTGAGGAGGAAGATCATTTTTCCTTGGTTGGGAAGGGCAAGAATACCTAAATAAAGAAAGATTCCAACTAGAACAATGGGAAGAAGAAGGACCTAAGATAGATAAAATGATTTCACTACTGTGAATTTGGGCATTAAGCAACAAAGTGTCCACACAAGGAATATAACAAGAAGCCTTTAGGAGGAGTAAGAGGTGAATCATTTTCCTCACAATTCGAATTAGACTTCACCCTGATTGTATGCATGGCAAGCATTGTAATGGGGAGTGTGTGGGATCTAGATTCAGGGGCCTCATTCCATATGACAAGATGCATAGAATTCTTTAGTAGCCTAGAGGAGAAGGATCTCCAACTACACATAGAAGTCAGGGATGATGCGAGGTACAGTACCAAAGGAATTGGAATTGTAACCTTTAAGAGGGATTCAGACTCCCATCTTCATTTGAAAGATGTCATGTATGTACCTGGGCTGAAGTAGAACTTGATCTATATGGCTATATTGGAGGATAGAGGATTTAATGTTTTTTCAGTAAGGGGAAAGCCTTTCTGAGACATGTAGCTTTTGGGAAAGTGAAACAGATTGGAGTTCGAGTGAAGAATCTCTACAAAATTGAGGTGGAAGCTAACATTTCACTGAGTAGCAAGGCAGAAAAGGTGTAGAGTGAAGATGTTGGAGAACTCTGGCACAGACGAATGGGTCACTTACACCATGTTGCCTTAAACATCATGCAACACATACCACCAATCTCCCAAAATGCACCCTTGACTAGCATGATGTCTACAAGGGATGCACATTGGGGAAATATGTCAAATCTACCTTCGAGGGCCAAGATAGCAGAGCTAGAGAAATGTTGGAGTCAATCCACTATGATCTATATGGACCATTTTCTATAGCCTCTATAACAAAACATAGGTATTATGTGATTTTTGTTGATGACTTTTCTAGAAAATCCTAGACCTTCTTCATGTGGAAGAAGGATGAAGTTTTCTCAAAATTTGTTGAACTCAAAGCATTGGTTGAAAAGGATACAGGTGGAAGTTAAAAGCCCTGAGAAGTGATAATGGAGGAGAATTTGTTTCTAGCACCTTCAAAAAATTTTGTGCCAAAGAGGGTATTAGAAGAGAATTGATAGCACCCCATCACCCATAGTAAAATGGGGTGGCTAAAAGGAAAAACAAAATCATAGTGGGAGAAGCAAAAGCCATGTTGCATGATTAAGGGTTTGCATTACACCTATGGGAAGAAGCATGCAACATCGTAATTTATTTGCAGAAAAGGATCCCTCATAGAATACTTGGCATGATCACACTTGACGAATCTTTCTCTAGGAGGATGCTTGATGTATCTCATTTCATAATTTTTGGAGCTACTATGTATTCTCATATCTCAAAGGATAGTAGGAAGAAAAGTGAGCCTACAACTGAGATGGGAGTCTTTGTAGGATACACAGAGACACCACATAATTATTGAGTGTATTTTCCCTCACTCGAGGTGAAAATAGCGGGGAGAGATGTCAAATTTGATGAGAAGAATGATGAGCCCCAATTTTTGGTACAATTTGGGCTCATTTGGCCTACTTGCTTTGCTCAAACCATTCATCTTTTACCACTTATGCATTCATTTCTTAGTATATTCGTGTTGTTTGTAGGAAGAAGGGTAGGCATTCTATCTACGTGACTAATACATGATGATTTCAGGTTTTTGGCATTAAAAGGGAGCAAAGACCACGAAAAAGGAGACAAGGAGACAGTAAGGTGGCACTGCTGGTTTTTAGGAGAGGATGTCCACAGTCTTGGGGACCTTCCTCGTGATTCCCACCATAGCTCCGAGCTCCAACCAATCTCCCCACCGAGCTTAGAGGCAACCAACCGTTCTACAGGAACAGCAGTTACAACTGTTCTACAGGATCAGCAGTTTAACCTTCAGTTGGACAGCCGAGCTCCACAAATCAAGGAAACCTGTTGGATTATCATTTTGCATAAATACTGAGGCCGTAGCCTCTGATAGGAGCTTTTTGACTTTTGGAATTACTATTGTAATCTCTGAGCACGAGTTACAGCTCGGTTTTTGTTGTTTTGTAAGCCAGTTTTGGCATGACATCAGATTTTTGGTTATGAATAAAGGCAGGCAGATTTTGATCTCATTCTGAGTTTCTAAGGGAGCTATAGCTCTCAGGTTAGGGCCCAACCTGAGAGCAATAGACCTCCTCTGTGTTGTACTGTTATTTGCCTTTCGTTCTAGCACTTCGTTTCTTTACTTTGACATGCAATTCGAATTTACAGTCTGCTGATTTAGTTTTTATGAGATTGAATAGGATTAGTTTATGGTGAATTTGCTTCCAGTTGCTTAGGTTAGAAGAGGATAGTTATAATTCATTGGAGCTCCAGAAAAAGGTTGAAAGGACCTCACTGCCATCTCTGTTAGGGATTGGGGTGTAGTCTGAACCAACCACCAAAAAACGCAGTCTTATGCTTTCATGCTAGCTGCAACATAGTCATTTCTGTTGTAGAACCGTCCATGCATCCTGATATTGAACAATACTTCTTTATTACAACTCCATGCACGGTTTTTCTCTGAAGTTGATACTGCTGTTCATTGGTTAAATAACACAGTTAGAATAGGTTGATGGAATTCTTGGTTTTGTGTAAGACATAGAGGATTTATTTCTTTCACATTGCATAGCATCACTTTATTATGTTCTTCTGCTTCTCAACCACGCCTAAAGCCACCTACTCATCCTCTGTCCAGCTCGTTAGCCTTCCAACCCTTCTACTTCTCACGTAGCTCCACCGTTTTAACTTCTCATTACTTCCATCCTTCTATCCACCAACCAACTGCACCCACTCTTTCTCCATCTTATTTCTCTGTCCCTGAACCATCATAGGCTTCATTTCCATCCTACCTATCGCCCATACAACTCCTCCACTCCTCCATCACCCGAAACTTCAACCACAGCCCATCCTGTAGAAATTAGCAGACTTCCTGTAGAAATCCATGAGTTTCCTGTAGGATCCCCTGCAGACATCCTGTAGAAGCCTGCAAACTCGGTTGCTGAGCATCCGAACGTTGTAGACTTCTGTGGGAAGATGATAGAGGTCCTCTGGAACCTCCCTTAGCCTCCCTGACCTTTCCCAAGCTTTCTCTCCCTTCGCACCACTTCTGCACAGCCAAACCCTAATAAGAAACAAAATCATAATCACTCCAACCACTTAAGCAAAAATACAAAAACAATGTTCTTTTCAATAGAAGTAGTTTAAGTTCATGCATTTCATATCACTAGAGGTAATGGCATCATTCTTAGACATTTGCACTCCCACCATTGCATCATAGAGATTAAGCTAGTCAGATTAGGGTTTACTAGGGTTTCCATGTTTTGGTTGGCTTTCAGTTCATTTTTGCAAAGTAGATTAATTTCCTTTGAGATAGCTTTCGTCCATCATTTAGCAAGCTTCTTCTGAGAGCATATAGAAGTTGGCTTGAGCCCTAGCGGACTTGTGCCAGCTGACCAAGTGACAGTTGCGACAAGAGCTAGTACTTGTGCATACAGCACCGTCGCTTCTAAGTTTGTACGAACTACCAGGTTGATAAAATTAGAGATAGGAAGCTCCAGGAGTTGTAGCATTATTGCTACAATACTGGGGCCCACCATCTTTTTGGCGCCGTTGTCGGGGAAGCGTCAGAGTATTAGTAATTGTTGCTTTTCTTCTATTTTCTTACTCTTGCCTTCTGCTAAGTAGTTTATTTCATTTCCATTCTGCAAAAGTAGCATAGCATTTCCTGCTTTCATAGATTAGCATTTCCTGCTTTCATAGATTAGCATTTCCTTTCTGCAAGCGTAGACTAGCATTTCCATTCTTGCAATTTCATTTGAGCAAAGTAAATTAGTTCTTTCCTGCTTTCAGTTTAATTCTGCATCTTTCATAGTTAGTTGTAGATCAATCTGTTTCAGTTTTGCAGGTACCAAACGAAAAAAAGCAAAAACAATCAAAAAGAAAGTCTTTTCCTTTTCATGCCTCGTAGGAACCGAGATAGATCAAGCAAATTCCTACCAAACACCCCCACCACATCATTGAGTCACCCTTCTCTCTTCTTAGGTGACAGTGACCCAGAAGAACCTATAGGTGAGCATCCTGAGATAGACAAAGATCCTATAGAAGAAGAAGAGTTAGATACCACTCCATTTGAAGCTATGGCTGACAATAGAAGAGAAGATGAGAGAATAGAGGGTGCCTTCCCCATCCGAGAGACCAATGGAGAGATGAAAATGAAGAACATTAGCCCCTCCGCCTTACCTCACTTCCATGGACTGACTACTGAAGATCCTGATACCTTCCTATTTGAGTTTTCTGTCCTTTGTAGAACCTATGACTATACTGAAGATGAGCAAAAGCTGAAACTCTTCCCTTCAACTCTTAAGGATGCAGCATTGCGCTGGTTCATGGGATTACCTGGGAATAGTATCACCACTTGGGCTCAGATGCAGCAAGCTTTCAATACCAAGTACAGGGATTACTGTAGGTCCAAGGAAACCAAGGGGGAAATCTTTCGGATGACCATGGGAAATGATGAGTCCCTAGAGGATTATGAGGAGAGGTTCCAACTTAGCTATAAGCGGGCCAGGTGCACACTTGACCCTGAATCCCTCAAGTTGGTCCTGCTCCGAGGAGTCCTTGAAGACCTCTTAGATACCCTTCACATGTTAGCTGGGGGGGACATTTACCAACTGCCTTATGAGGACATCAAAACTGTGTTTAGAAACCACTCCAGGGCAGCTCGGAAACGGGGTAGAGGAAACCTCCTCTCAACCAGTGTCCCTTTCTCCAAACATGAGCTTGCAAATCAATTAGAAGATCTCAAGAGTGAGGTGAGACAGACCATTGCCATGCAGCTGGACACATTCAGGATCCAACAAAAGAAAGAGGAAGCTGAGAGAGCCTTGGCTGTCTTCTGCCCTAGGTGCACAAGGAGACACCCTAAGAACGAATGCCCATTGCATTCGGTCGAAGTGTGTTTTGTTTGTGAGGAGGACCATCCTACAAATCAGTGTCCAACCTTACCAGGGTTTAAAGCCATGTACCAAGGGACAGAAGCTCCCACTAAACCTCTCTACTATCTCAACCAAAGGAGGCCATAAGGATCTAGACCTTATCAGCAGGGAATGCAAGGGGCACCTCAAGCTTATTACAGCCCCAACCAATCGACTCCTATGCCTTCCTGGGGTCCCCCTGCTCATCCTTCCTGGTCCATGCCTCCTCCATGGTCTTATCCACCTCAGTACCCTACTCAACCTACTTCTCATTCATATCATTCACATGCCCAGCCACAGCCTCAATGGAATGCACCTCAGTCGGGGTGGAGGCCCCAATACAACACTCCTCCTGCCATTTTGCCTCCACCACCAGTTCAACCTCAGCCTTTACCTCCTGCTCCTCCAAGGCAACCTCAAATGCCTGCTCAACCAAATCCGAACCCCAACAATAGACAGGCCCAGCAGGTATACACTGGGGAAACCTCATGCCCTACCTATGCTGTGGAGATCCAGGAGATCAATCTTCGATCTGGAAAGACTCTACCAGATCACCAACCTCCTCCCCCAGAGGATGAGGAAGACAAACAGGAAAGTGAACCACAAGCTATTCCACCCTTTTCTGAGAGACTAATAGCCACCACACAACCCAACCCAGAGGAGGATGAGCTTTTGGGTGAGCTCAAGCAGTTGTGTGTGAAAATACCACTTCTCCAAGCCATCAAGGATGTGCCAATATACAACAAAATGGTTAAGGAAAAGTGCTTCAAACACCCAGGCAGGCGGAAGAAAGATGCCTCAACCATTAATGTCATAGGACAACTGTCTGACCTGATGCTAGGACAAGTCATCTACCCAAAGTACCTAGATCCTGGAAGTCCTGTAGTAGATGTGCACATCAATGGCACCATCATACCTCACACCTTGATCGATCTGGGGGCTACCATTAATGTGATGACCAGGGATACCATGCTCAAACTCAATCTTCAGGGTTCCTTGAGGAAGACCTCGACAGTACTGCAACTAGTAGATCGCTCCACCGTGAATCCCAAAGGGATTGTGGAGGATGTCTTGGTCTCTATTGACTCTTGGGAATACCCTGCAGACTTCCTGGTTCTACAACCAAAGGCAAAGCTTACTGGATATCCCCTCATTTTTGGAAGGCCTTGGTTAGCTACTGCAGATGCTTACATAAGTTGTCGTGCAGGAAACATGACCATAAAAAATGGTCCCATGTCCAAGCAGCTAGTCCTATACCCTCCTGCCCAACCCTCCTTAGAGCATGACTTACCACTCTGGTTGGAAGAAGGAGAGGAAGACGAGGTGTACTCAGCACCTCTGTGCACCTTAGATACCACTAGAAGAGACCCCCCAACCGAGGATGACTTGATCAAGACCTTGATCAAGAATCCACCTTCCAGTGCACTACCCTTAGAAAAATTGGTGGAGGATGCCCAAGCTAGCACCTTAGTGGATCTTTGTACAACCAACCCTGTTACTCCCAGAGTCAAGAATGTGGAGTTCGGCCCTGAGAAAGCATTGAAGATCAGCTCCTCCCTATCTCCTTCCCAGGAAAAGAAGCTGTGTAGTCTGTTGGCCAACCACCTAGATGCTTTTGCTTGGAGCTATAAGGAAATGAAAGGAGTCCATCCTTAGGTCTATACCCATCATATATACATCAAAGAGGATTGTAAACCGGTTAGGAAACCCCAGAGGAGAATGAATCCAGCCCTTAAGGACATTGTCAAGGAAGAATTGCAAAAACTGTTGGATGCCGGATTCATCTACCCCATCTCAGATAGTGAATGGGTGTCCCCTCTAGTGTTGGTTCCCAAGAAAAATGGGAAGTGGAGAATCTGTGTGGACTACCGAGAACTGAACAAAGCTACCAAGAAAGACCATTTCCCTCTACCTTTCATAGATCAAGTGTTGGATGGACTGGCAGGAAAGAAGTTCTTCTCTTTCCTGGATGGGTTTAGCAGGTACAACCAAATCCAAATCAGCCCGGAAGACCAAGATAAGACCACCTTCACTTGTCCTTGGGGTACCTTTGCCTACCGAGTCCTTCCCTTTGGGCTATGCAATGCTCCTGCTACCTTCCAGAGAGCTGTCTTGAGCATCTTCTCAGAGCTGGTCCATGATGCAGTGGAAATCTATATGGATGACTTTACTCCTTATGGGGCCAACTTCCAGGAAGCATTGTCCAATCTGGGAAAAGTCCTAACCAAATGCATCGAGATGAACTTGTCCCTTAGTCCTAAAAAATGTGAATTCCTAATGACTGAAGGGACCGTGCTAGGCCATACCATTTCTTGCCAAGGGTTGCAGGTGGATCCTAACAAAATTTCTCTCATCAAGAGGGTTCCACCTCCTCAAAAGGTAAGGGATGTCCGGAGTTTCTTGGGATTAGCAGGATACTACCGTAGATTCATTAAAGATTTCAGCAAGCTAGCCTCGCCATTGTTTGGCCTGTTGGCAAAAGATGTGGAGTTTAATTGGACTGACGATTGTCAGAGGGATTTAAATGAATTGAAGAACAAGTTGGTGTCAGCCCCAATCCTGAGAGGTCCAAACTGGGCCCTACCTTTCCACATCCACACTGATGCCTCGAACAAAGCCATAGGTGCAGCTTTAGGACAGGTTGAGCAAAAACTTCCATATGCCATTTACTTTGTTAGCAAAAACTTGTCCAAAGCTGAGCTGAATTACACTGTAACCGAGAAAGAATTCTTGGCTGTGGTCCATGCACTGAACAAGTTTCGACATTATATTACTGGTTACCAGACCTTTGTACATACAGACCATGCTACAATTAGATATTTAATGAATAAACCAGATGTGAATGCTCGTATTATTAGATGGTTACTTTTATTGCAGCAGTTTGATTTGACCATTGTTGACAAACCAGGTAGAGAAAATGTTGTTGCTGACTTTTTATCTAGATTGGATTTGTCTGCAGATGAGGATGGAACAGTGGATGACCAGATGCCCGATGAACATCTGTTTGCTATTTCAGTACTCTCTCCATGGTTTGCTGATATAGCAAACTACCTTGTTTTAGTACAGTTCCCTCCGCACCTATCTTCCAGAGAGAAGAGCAGAATCATCAGAAAAAGTGCCTCATTTACTTGGATCGGGGGCAATCTGTTCAAGCTTGGCCCCGATCAGATCTTAAGGCGTTGTGTAAGGGAGGAGGAAGTCTTTGATATCCTCCTCACTTGTCATGATGGGCCTTGTGGAGGACATTTTGCAGCAAAGAGAACTGCCTTCAAGATCCTGCAGGCAGGCTACTATTGGCCCACACTTCATCAAGATGTTAGAAGATATGTCAGCCAGTGTGACCAATGCTAAAGAATGGGGAAACCGACCCAAAGGGATGAGATGCCTCTCCAACCTCAAATGACTCTTGAGCCATTTGAGAAGTGGGGCATGGACTTTGTGGGCCCAATAAACCCTCCTTCGAGGCAAAGGTCTTACATCATTGTGTGTACTGACTATTTGACAAAGTGGGCAGAGACTAAAGCAATCAAAGCAGCAACAGAAGAAAAGGTGGCCGAGTTCCTAAGAGGAAACATCTTCTATAAGTTTGGCTATCCAAGAGAGCTGGTCACCGATCAAGGGAGCCAGTTCACCTCCAACCTGGTTGAAGATCTACTAGCTCATCACAAGATCAAGCATAGGACTTCCACCCCTTATCACCCTCAAGCAAATGGGCAGGTGGAAGTCACCAATAGAGCATTAGAAGGGATCTTGACTAAGGTGGTGAGCAGCAGCAGAAAGGACTGGGCAGATCGCCTGGTTGAAGCCACATGGGCTTACAACACCACTTGGAAGACCACCACTGGCTTCACACCTTATGAGCTGGTCTATGGAAAGAAAGCTTTGCTGTCCATTGAGTTTGAATACAACACTTTGAGGATGGCAGCTCAGCTGGACCTAGATCTCAGCCATGCACAGCAAGAAAGGTTATTGTAGCTGAATGGATTGGATGAGCACCGAATGCAGGCCCTCCTTCACTCAGAAGTGGTTCAACTTTAGAGAAAGGTGTGGCATGACCAACATCTCCATGACAAGCAATTTCAGCCGGGAGATTGGGCTTTGTTGTATGACTCCAGATACAAAGATTTCAAGGGGAAGCTGAGAACCAGATGGCTAGGACCATATGCAGTGGAAAAATGCCATGACAATGGATCTGTCCTTATTCGAACCATTGATGAGGAAGCCATTCTCATGCTTGTCAATGGGCATCGATTGAAGATCTACAGGAGACCTCTCTCAAGACAAGAGTTCATCAAAACTATGGAGAAATCTGTATTGGTCATAGAGAAGGGTTCTGCCTTTGCTTTGGGCATACCCTGAAGGATTTTAAAAAAATAAAAATAATAATAATAATAATAAAGATCCTTGGGTGAAAACCTCTCTGAGGCACCCAAGGCAGGTGGTAGGGGTGAAAACCTCATTGAGGCGCCCCTATTGTCTTTCAAAAAAAAAGAAGGAAAAGGTTTGAAAAAGATCCTTGAGTGAAAACCTCTCTGAGGCGCTTAGGGCAGATGGCATGGGTGAAAACCTCTTTGAGGCGCCCCTGTTATCTTTCAAAAAAGTGAGAAAAAGAAAAAGAAAAAAACAATAAGCAAAATATGGTAAAATTGCATGCAGGTTGCAGATGTTCTATGGAGGAGAGGAAGCCTCTCAACTCAAAGCCAAGGGTCCTTATCATGCTGTCAAGGGACCTCACCAGCACCTCCTCCAAGGATACCCATGTTTTTCAAGGTATGTGCAATTTTATCATGGTTTGAATCTTCTACAGGAAGATGCAGTCTTTCTACAAGAAGACGCGGATTTTCTACAGGAAAGTGCAGACTTTCTACAGGAAGCCCGAACTTTCTACAGGAAGCTCTGTGTTCTACAGGAAACTTCCTGTAGAAGTTTGGGACGGCCCAGAATTCATTTTAAAAGGAGATCTAGCGACTAAGGATCAGTTTGGACGCATGCAAGCCTCTGTTGGCACCCTTGCACATTGCTGTTACCTTGCTCCACCATCCTTGTCGACATGCAACCAAGTCCCCTGCACCAACAAAGCAGATCGATGAGTTCTCATGGGAAAAGCCATTTTCAAAGATAAACAAGTGCTGAGATCTCATACCACAAGCATCAGAAGCTCCGGGAGCGTGATCGAAAGGCTAGATCCTCCGTCGTGTAGCATGCACCCAAGGAGGAAGAACTGTTACGAGACACCCCGCGGGAATCCTGTAACAGTTAAACCTGCTAGAGTGGATACCATTCACAGCACCGCCATCTGCAATGAAACGCGGGTGCATGCAACCAAAGCATCCACTCCATCATCGGCAGCCTGTAACCATGAGCCTCTGGGTCTGTGTAAGTTCGCATACAGCAGGTAGATCCACTCACCATCGTCCAAAAACTGGAAAAATCGTGTGCAGCCATGCAGGTAAGTGTCTCGACCCTTCCTTCCATCAAATCGCATGAATTTTACTTTGAATTGTTTGCACAGCGTAAAAGTGAATGGTTGAGTGGCCGTATGGCCAGTCGACTGGCCACGTCGGCTAGTTATGATATAGTTGGATGTTTGGGTGGCGGCCACGACAAAGAGAATGAGCAGCACGCACGTGAGAACACTCTCGTCGGAAGCAATGAGTTTAACAGAAAGAGGCGGCGACAGATCTGTGGGAATGGATGCGGCAGCAAGTGAATATGCAGGCGAATGATGGATGACGTCGCCCAACGGTCCGGCGGGGACAGCTCACCCCCTGCGCCACGGATTGCGCCGATTCAAAATCTAATCGGCTAGATTGTGCACATGCATTTATCAACCACCACTTCAAACTCGAGTGGCTATTCTGATCTCTTCTGCACTTTGATACGCCGAGCTTTTGGCTACCAGAACGCCGGTGAAGCACACCTCGAGCGCAGGCCAACTACAGTCCTCCCCGAAATTTGCGCACTGCTCCTACAGGAACACAGTTTCTACAGGAACGAAGTCTCTACAGGGACGCAGTTCTACAGGAAGGCGGGTTCCCCACGTAAAAAAAGGTGGCAAAAAAAGGTAACTCTGAAACTCTTCATGCAATTGGTTTTCAAAGGTGGCAGGATCATTGTCCACAGTCTGGTCATAAAGATATCAGTGAAATTGTTGTTTGCTGTGCCTATACTGTCGTTCTACAGGATGTCAGTGTAATTAGATTGTGTTGAATTTTGTGGATTATGTGCATGCTCTATCTCAATAGACCAAATCTCTTTCGCATTTGCCACCTTTAGTTAAAACAACCGTGTTCATCATGCCGGGTGGGTTTATTAGACGGGAACCCATAGATTCAACCAAGTTAAGGGAAAACCAGGAGGTGGTAGAACTCTTCACACGGGTTCAATGGATATCTTTTTGTGATAAATTGCAGGGTTACGATGATGAAGTGGCCGAAGAATTTCTACAAGCTCTAAGTCCGAAATCCAAAACACTGGCTACAGTAACCTTCAGGGGCCTAAGCCTCAAGCTCACCCCACAGTATATCAGTCGGATTACAGAACTTCCTATGGGTTTGCCATGGGATAAGGAAGAAAGAAAGCTGAGCCAGCAGGCAAAGAAAGAATTCTTTCCACCTGAGGAGGAATTCTCGGAGGACAAAAATGGGGTGCGAAGAATGAGTCTGTTGCCACCATGGAATGAAGTCAGTTTGCAAACCATGAAATATATAACTTGTGAAGGCCGTTTTAGCATCGTGTATGCATATCACTTTCGGTTGCTCACTGAATTAAGGCACCGGATTGATCTTCCTGTAGAACAAAAACTGAGCATCCCTTATTTCCTATTGCAGTCTCTAATGGAGTGTGCCACAAAGCTAAAAGAGGGCATACCAGATTAGATAGCCCACCATGGGTTGATCAAGCTTCTTGTGGAGGATGCGCTACATTCATACAAGGTTCCCCTCTCATGGGAATCCTTCTGGAATTTGACAAGAGATGAAGACATTAAAATGCTGATTGAAGAAACGGGTTCTTCCAGCAGTGAGGAACAAGAAGCAGTGGCCGAGGAAAAGAGAGAAAAAGGCCAGAAGACCCCGACCACAGTGCAGAAGAAGGAACAAAAGAAGAAGCATGAAGAAAAGGATGACAAAGAAAAAGGTGGCACACCCATCTTGTCAGCAAGAGAGAAGAGGTTGAAGAGCAGAATGGACAAAGCTGAGGTAGTCCACGTCAGCCCAAGTACCTCATCAGCACCTGCAACCAAAGCAAAAAGAAAAATCCATGCGGCTAAGCAAGAAAAGGTGGTGACACCCGTGTCTACAGGAAAGCAGAAACAGGCTTCTACAGGAAGCCCGAAAACAGAGACAAAGGCTTCTACAGGAAGCCCAAAATTGGAAAAAGGGGCTTCTACAGGAAGCCCGAAAATCATTGAGAAACAGGCTTCTACAGGAAGCCTGAAGACAAAGAAAGGATCTTCTACAGAAGGCCCGGAAGTGGGCAAAGCAGGGTCTTCTACAGGAAGCCCGAAATCTGAAAAGAAGGGGCCCTCTACAAGGAGCTCTGAGAAAGCAAAACGCAAGAAAGAGAAGGCTGGCATTCTCGAAAAGGAGGCAGCAGCTGCGCTGGCTGCCCTCAGTACACCTCCAAAGCCGAAGGAGAAGAGAGAGAGGGAGACCCCTCTACCATCTGAAGCCAGGAGAAGTAAGAGGATAAACACGGGCAAGCCGCAGCCTCCATCCAGCAGCCAAACCATTTTAGGGGATGTCCCTACTTCACCCAGTGCAAGAACCCCTTCTAAAACATCAGCCACCCCCGAGAGGGGAAGCCCAAAAATAACTTCCTGGACACGAAAAATAGGCCAATGGCCCTCCGAAGCCCGGCTCAAGGAAATGGAAAAGGGGGGAGAAGCGCCACCCTCGTCACCACCAGGGGCAGAAAAGGCAGGGCCACCAAAAACAGGAAAGGAAGAGCATGCTCCGGGCTCTAGTTCTCGGCCAAAGACGAGGAGCCAGAGCAAAGTTGCTCAAGGATGAGCAAATAGTTTAGCTGGGGGGTGATGATGAGCCCCAATTTTTGGTACAATTTGGGCTCATTTGGCCTACTTGCTTTGCTCAAACCATTCATCTTTTATCGCTTATGCATTCATTTCTTGGTTTATTCGTGTTGTTTGTAGGAAGAAGGGTAGGCATTCTATCTACGTGACTAATACATGATGATTTCAGGTTTTTGGCATTAAAAGGGAGAAAAGACCACGAAAAAGGAGACAAGGAGACAGTAAGGTGGCACTGCTGGTTTTTAGGAGAGGATGTCCACAGTCTCGGGGACCTTCCTCGTGATTCCCACCATAGCTCCGAGCTCCAACCAATCTCCCCACCGAGCTTAGAGGCAGCCAACCGTTCTACAGGAACAACAGTTACAACTGTTCTACAGGATCAGCAGTTTAACCTTCAGTTGGACAACCGAGCTCCACAAATCAAGGAAACCTGTTGGATTATCATTTTGCATAAATACTGAGGTCGTAGCCTCTGATAGGAGCTTTTTGACTTTTGGAATTACTATTGTAATCTCTGAGCACGAGTTACAGCTCGGTTTTTGTTGTTTTGTAAGCCAGTTTTGGCATGACATCAGATTTTTGGTTATGAATAAAGGCAGGCAGATTTTGATCTCATTCTGAGTTTCTAAGGGAGCTATAGCTCTCAGGTTAGGGCCCAACCTGAGAGCAATAGACCTCCTCTGTGTTGTAATGTTATTTGCCTTTCGTTCCAGCACTTCGTTTCTTTACTTTGACATGCAATTCGAATTTACAGTCTGCTGATTTAGTTTTTATGAGATTGAATAGGATTAGTTTATTGTGAATTTGCTTCCAGTTGCTTAGGTTAGAAGAGGATAGTTGTAATTCATTGGAGCTCCAGAAAAAGGTTGAAAGGACCTCACTGCCATCTCTGTTAGGGATTGGGGTGTAGTCTGAACCAACCACCAAAAAATGCAGTCTTATGCTTTCATGCTAGCTGCAACATAGTCATTTCTGTTGTAGAACCGTCCATGCATCCTGATCTTGAACAATACTTCTTTATTCCAACTCCATGCACGGTTTTTCTCTGAAGTTTATATTGCTGTTCATTGGTTAAATAACACAGTTAGAATAGGTTGATGGAATTCTTGGTTTTGTGTAAGACATAGAGGATTTATTTCTTTCACACTGCATAGCATCACTTTATTATGTTCTTCTGCTTCTCAACCACGCCTAAAGCCACCTACTCATCCTCTGTCCAGCTCGTTAGCCTTCCAACCCTTCTACTTCTCACGTAGCTCCACCGTTTTAACTTCTCATTACTTCCATCCTTCTATCCACCAACCAACTGCACCCACTCTTTCTCCATCTTATTTCTCTGTCCCTGACCCATCATAGGCTTCATTTCCATCCTACCTATCACCCATACAACTCCTCCACTCCTCCATCACCCGAAACTTCAACCATAGCCCATCCTGTAGAAATTAGCAGACTTCCTGTAGAAATCCCTGAGTTTCCTGTAGGATCCCCTGCAGACATCCTGTAGAAGCCTGCAAACTCGGTTGCTGAGCATCCGAACGTTGTAGACTTCTGTGGGAAGATGATAGAGGTCCTCTGGAACCTCCCTTAGCCTCCCTGACCTTTCCCAAGCTTTCTCTCCCTTCGCACCACCTCTGCACAGCCAAACCCTAATAAGAAACAAAATCATAATCACTCCAACCACTTAAGCAAAAATACAAAAACAATGTTCTTTTCAATAGAAGTAGTTTAAGTTCATGCATTTCATATCACTAGAGGTAATGGCATCATTCTTAGACATTTTCACTCCCACCATTGCATCATAGAGATTAAGCTAGTCAGATTAGGGTTTACTAGGGTTTCCATGTTTTGGTTGGCTTTCAGTTCATTTTTGCAAAGTAGATTAATTTCCTTTGAGATAGCTTTCGTCCATCATTTAGCAAGCTTCTTCTGAGGGCATATAGAAGTTGGCTTGAGCCCTAGCGGACTTGTGCCAGCTGACCAAGTGACAGCTGCGACAAGAGCTAGTACTTGTGCATACAGCACCGTCGCTTCCAAGTTTGTACGAACTACCGGGTTCATAAAATTAGAGATAGGAAGCTCCAGGAGTTGTAGCATTATTGCTACAATACTGGGGCCCACCAAAGAAGACTATGAGATGCTCTCTAAAGCGAGATCTAAGTATCCCACCAGAGGAAAATATTTTAGTTCCCTAGAAAGAGCCTCAGATAGAACTCCAGGATGTTGTGGAACAGCCACATATGGAGGAGTAGATAAGAGGTCGAGTGGAGGCACCCACTACACCAAAATCCTCTAGAGAGGGGAGGAATGGAGCCAAATAAGATAACAGATTGGTACAAGATGCACGGGAACATGTGGGATCTCCTACATCTTAGTGCAGGTAGAGGAGGTCACCAAAGATGTACACTAGGTATATGGCTCTCATGACAAAACTCATTGAGACAAAGCCTTCTTCATTTAAGGAATCAATTTCTCAACCAGTGTGGGTTGATCCCATGGTGGAGAAGTATGACTCCATCGTGAAGAAAATTGTATGGGAGGTGGTGTTGAGACCCAATAATAAGTCAGTGATTGGTTCCACATGGATTTACAAAGTGAAGCATGCACTTGATTGGAGCATTGAGAAGTAGAAGGCCATATTTGTGGCCAAAGGCTTCTCTCAGGTATAGGGAGTGGATGATGAGGAACCTTTTGACCCTATGGCAAGATATTCCTCAATTAGAACCATTCGCGAAATAGCTACACATATGGGGTGGAAGATCCATCAGATGGATGTGAAGACCATATTTCTCAATGGTGTTGTTGGGGAAGCAATTTACATAGAGTAGCCAGAGGGATTTGAGACATATGACAAGGATACACATGTGTGTAGACTTAGGAGAACCCAATATGGTCTCAAAAATGCACCCAAAACTTGGTACACTCGGATCGACACATCTCTCAATGGATTGGGGTTCAAAAAAAGTGAAGCAGATGCCAACCTCTTGTAGAAATATAGTGATTGAATTGCAAGTGCTCAAGAAATTTTAACTAAATCAAGAGACACAATTCTACTCTACTGCTCTATGGAAATTAGTTCACAATTTAGAACAACATTCCCAAACATGAATCAATAACATACACAAGTACATAGATTTATCTAGGGGAAACAAACTGGAAAAACCCCCTTATGCCTGCTTGCATGAATCAGATGAATAGAGAATGTATTACAATTGTGTGCCCACTATGAGCACAACTTGCAAGTGAATAACCTTTATCTCTACTCAATGAGAAGCTCTGCCCTAGACTTAGTCAATTTATACCTCTACTTGAGCCCCTATTTTCTTTCTTAAATCCTGAGGAATTAGGCCCCAATTTTTTAGGAATTTTCCTCCAATTTATTGTGCAATTCCCAAGATTGATCCTTTGGCTACATGAAACACTTGTAAACTCAAGACTAGTCTATAACTGATGTTCCACTACCTTGGAATATCCACCATAGTTTGGGAACTCAAATTCTCTCCATGCACTAGCAATTTTTGGTTGATTGATCAGTTAAATGGATAATCACTAAGTTAGGCTACTGTCTCACTGCACAAATGAACTTCGACTAGTTCTATCAATATTTAGAACTAGTCTAACTAAATAAAAATGGAAATAACTGACCTTGATTGCTACAAATTAGTAATCACAAATGCATAACTAACTCCAAGCCCTCTAACTCAAATTTACTAAGCTAATTGAGTGGCGAGAGTCATGTCACCTCAGTTAACTACGTCCAGGTTGTCTTCTAATGTGGAAATCCAAATTTTCTCAATTTGACCAAGGCAAAGTCAATTTTAGACTTTCTTGCTACACTTCTCAACAATCCCTCTTAGCAAGAAAGGGATTATCAACCACCCCTACCCTGCACCTATGGAATTCAAACTTCCTTCTTGACAAATCTGATCCAAATGGAAAATGGCATCAACCCATGGTATTCATCCACCCATGGAATTTATCCATGGTATTGTAAGTGGCATCCACTCATGGTATTTATCCACCCATGGTATTGTAAGTGACATCCACCCATCGTATTCATTCACCCATGGAATTGACCCATGGTATTGTGACATCCACCCATGGTATTCATTCACCCATGGAATTGACCCATGGTATTGTAGCTGAAAAATACTATAAGTAACAAGTCGCATTTTGTAAAAAGACAGTTTGTCTGCCACAATGTAGCTCTTACAATTATTCTCCATTTTAATAAAAAATTCTTTGTGTTTTTGTTTATTGGGCATTCTCATCTTTTTGTTCTGGAAATTTCAAATTTTCAGATCTTGGGAGCCTCCCCCCAAGATTCATTTCAATCTTTTAGATCTTGAGGGCCTCCCCCCAAGATCCGAATTAGTGGTATCAGAGCAGGTTACGATTCCATGGGAATGAGGGTTTCATGCATATTTCAGTTTCAAATTTTTGCAGAAATATTCATCAAACTTTAGGCACACGCTACGACCTCCACAAAGCACTTTCTTGGGCCAAGCAGGGAGAATTTTTTTTTTTTTTTTTTTCTCATTTTTTTGTAGGATTTTTTTTTTGGGTGGCGAGTTTTCAGATCAGATCTAAAACATTTGATACAATATTTACAAAAAAAATAACAAATCTAGATTCCTTGCGAAAAATACCAAAATTCAAATAAAAAATCGGCCGAATCAGAGTTTGGATGAGGGAGATATTGCTGATTTAAAATCCACTATGTTATAGAATTTTTTATTTTTATTTTTATTTTTTTCTAACGACAACTGGTGGACGACAACTCTCCTATCATTTTTTGAAGTTTTTTGTATAAATTCAGAAAAAATGATTATATATCTGAGCTCCTCTTGTAAAATCGCCCAATTAAAAAAAAATGGGTCGAATCGGAGTTCGGATGTGGGAGATATCGCTGATTTAAAATCAACCATTTTTTCAGAACTTTTGTGACAGTGGAAAAATTGCAGCGCAAATCGGAGATTCTGTTGAAAAGTGTGCAACAAGAAATGCTTGTTGAGAATTCAACAAGATGATGGAGCTTAGTGGAAAGGAGTCACCTTCACTAAGTGGGCCCGCAGGAAAATTATGGCACAAAGTCTATTTTTGGACCACAGCAGGAGTGATCAGAGTCTATTTTTAGACTGCTAGTCAAAAATAGAAAAGTCAAATATTATTGTCTTATAATAATATTTAGACTATAAACTTTATCTTATCCTCTTGGAGCACTTCAGTTTGAGCTACAGATGTGGCACATGCAGTTGACAAAAGGAAATACTAGTTGAGCTATTGCATGCATGACATCAGTTATAACTCATGTGGTTGAGTTTTGTGGAGTTGGATGAGCAGTTAATGGAGTTGTGTTCAGTTTGACTTAGTTGAACTAGTTGTATTTAGTCTAATTGATCAATAGACTAAGTGATGAGTTGTGTGAATTAGTTATTAATTAATTCACTAATTATTAACTCATAATGCAACTGAAGAATACATCAGTTAACTCAGTGCATGTACAGTTCAGTGGAGATAGGTGTTAGAGGTTGAGATTGCTATCAGTTGTGCATGAGATTGTGCACATGCATGGGATTGAGTTATGCCAATGATCTTTGCGTAGTGTGGGCCAATACCAAGTGAAATATAGCTTGTGCTCAAGTGATTTACAGTGTGGGTGATTTTCACAAGGTAAATAGGAGTTTGGATCAGCCATTCTTATTCATTCTCAGCGGGTATTGTGCAGTGGAGGCAGGCAAGCAGCGGAGGAGATTTGGAGATCAGATCTGAGTTGTATTGTGTGTAACAGGTGGAGATAGTGTTGGATACTTGTGAGGAGTATTGTACTATGTTTGTTACATGTTCTCAATCAATATAATATGCAAATAGTTGGGGTTTCTAGCGAGATGCTTTCCTCGGGAAAATACTGTGTTGATATGTGTGATTGATGCTTCTATGTGCGCATGTTATTGTTTCTGCTTCTGCAAATTGATGATCAACGTAGAGGAGGTTATGTATTATGCATGTATTTCACAATAGTGTATAATCGGGATAATCTCTGTTGAATATGTGTTTATTATTCAAAATTTCTATAGATTCTAGGGTGTCCAGATAAGGATTTCCAACACATGGGAAGATGCAAAATGGTCTTTCTACTTCCAAAGACAGGTTATAATAAATATTCTGAGTTATATTGACCAAGTTATGTCCATTTTAATTCTGAAGCAACATTCGGAGCGGGTTCCCATTGGAGATGTGTCCTCCCATCCCACTTTAGTAGGCACTTGCTTCACATTCATCAGTTTCAGCATAACAACATTCGGCTTGGGTTATTTGGAGACGTTCCCTCCCACCCCATGCTATGTAGGCACCTGCTACTTCATCAACAACTAACATCATGGTTATGGGTCAACTGCAAAAAATCCATGTCATCGAAGTCCATTTGCTAGGCCACACACTGTTAGTATCACAGTTGGTCACAAGCATTACAGGGTATCTCTATCCTCGGATCTTCGTTTGTCATGGTTATGGGTCATCCACAAACCCACACTTCATCAAAGTCCATTTGTTAGGCCGCACACTGTTAATATCACAGTTGGTCACAAGCATTACAGGGTATCTCTATCCTCGGATCTTCGTTCATCATGGTTATGGGTCATCCACAAACCCACACTTCATCAAAGTCCATTTGCTAGGCCGCACATTGTCAGTATCACAGTTGGTCACAAGCATTATAGGGTATCTCTATCCTCAGATCTTCGTTCATCATGGTTATGGGTTAACCACATAAAACCCTTCTCTTCAGTGGCTCTTCATATTCAACAAAGGCTTCGCAAGAGGGAACTTCATGCAATGGGGACCATTGCTTCTTAAGGAGGGAGGAATGATCCGAATGGAAAATGGCATCAACCCATGGTATTCATCCACCCATGGAATTTACCCATGGTATTGTAAGTGGCATCCACTCATGGTATTTATCCACCCATGGTATTGTAAGTGACATCCACCCATGGAATTCATTCACCCATGGAAATAACCCATGGTATTGTGACATCCACCCATTGTATTCATTCACCCATGGAATTGACCTGTGATATTGTGACATCCACCCATGGTATTCATTCACCCATGGAATTGACCCGTGGTATTGTAACTGAAAAATACTATAAGTAACAAGTCGCATTTTGTAAAAGGATAGTTTATCTGCCACAATGTAGTTCTTACAGTTATTCTCCATTTTAATAAAAAATTCTTTGTGGTTTTTTTATTGGGCATTCTCCTCTTTTTCTTCTGGCAATTTCAATTTTTCAGATCTTGGGGCCTCCCCCCCAAGATCCATTTCAATCTTTTAGATCTTGAGGGCCTCCCCCCAACATCCAGATCTAAATCCTTTTTCAAGATGTCAGTTGATCTAGATCTTGGGGGGATACCCCCAATATTTGAATAATTGAAATGCAAACAAAAGATGAGAACACACAGTAAACAAAGGAACCAAGGAACCTTTTATTAAAATAGAGAATCATTGTAAAAGCTACATTGTGATGGAAAATATGCTCTTTTACAAAATGTTTTGTTACTTATATCCTTTTCTAGTTATAATAACACAGGTAAATTCCATGGGTGGGTAAATACCATGGTGAATTAATACCATGGGTGGATGCCACTTATAATACCATGGATAAATTACATGGGTGGATGAATACCATGGGTGGATGCCAATTACAATACCATGGGTGGGTGCCACTTACAATAGCATGGGTGGGTGCCACTTTCCATTCAGATCATTCCTCCCTTATTAAGAAGCAGTGGTCGCCATTGCATGATTTTCCCTCCTAAGAAGCCTTTGTTGAATATGAATATCCACTGAAGAGAAGGGTTTTGTGTGGTTAACCCATTACCATGATGAACGAATATCTGAGGATAGAGATATCCTGTAATGTTTGTGCCCAACTGTGATACTAACAATGTGCATCCTAGAAAATGGACTTCGATGAAGCATGGGTTTTTGGATGACCCATAACCATGAAAAATGAAGATTCGAGGATAGCCATACCCTGTGATGCTTGTGACCAACTGTGATACTAACAGTGTGTGGCCTAGCAAATGGACTTTGATGACAATGTTTTTTTGTGGTTGACCCATAACCTTGGTTTTGTGGGTAACCCATAATCGTGATGCTTGTAGTTCTTCTTGGAAAAAATATAATGGCTTGCCTGGTAGATTCTCCTCTCCAATTTATATTTATGATTGGGAATTACTAAGACGGGGGGTGAATCAACAATTCAAATTATTTGTTTTTGCTCAACTTAATATTCTTCTTATGCAGTTAATGGTTTATGTTTAAGCTCAATTATTATTGAATTCCTTTTGTAGGTGTCAAGGAGATACATTTTGCAAATTTATTTATTAAGAATTCAAAACATTCACACAACACGCAAGAATAAACACAAGAAGACACTAGATATAAGTGGAAACCCCAAAGGGAGAAAACCACGAATTTTAGGCTGAAAGTGATGTGAAGGCAAGTTGCTACTCCTTATTACATTAGATTTTTGTAGGCTATCACATTGAATCTATATAAGAGATGGTTAGCTACTGTAATTATGTCGTCCATGTGCTAACAACAAGAAGGAACAACCATCGAATGAAAATGTGTAACACAATTTCGTAGGATCATATGGATTCCTTACAAAAATTCGATATGTTGATAGTGCATGGACTCAATTATGAGTGAATTATGCGTTGTTCGAAATCAGCTATTGATGCCAAGAATTAAAAGTATGTGGAATAGGCATTTACAAGAAAAAAGCTAATATATAATGTAATATTTGTTTAAATAGGTTAATTGTTGACTAGGGCACAAAAACCTAACACAAAACCATATTATCGACTTTTATGATGCTGGTAGATAAGACGATCGAGGCAAACAATGATGGAGGAATTTAGTAATACGGAAAACATATCAGACATTAAAATGCTGAGATTAGTGTTGAGATTCAAATTCTGAGATTAAAACTGTAACATTGATATCATAAATGTTGTTTATTGAAAGGTTGCCCATTAATGCTAACCCTCCAATTTTTTTCTTTGTTTTCCATTAACATTGACCCTCCAAATAAGGTTTTAGCTTTCTCTACAGCAATGCAAATGTAGAATGCTATTTGAGTGATTTCTATTGACATTTCAGATACTCCATTCATCTCCCTACCTCTCAATCACAACTTATTTTTGGCCATCTCCCGCAGTCCCTACATTTATCTTTCCCTTTTGCTATACTCTTCTGTGACGCCACAAGAACATTTAAGTAATATAGTATCATCAGAAGCAACATTTTCAGTGTTGAGCCACTCATCCGAATTAGAAAAGAAGTAATTCAGGAGGAAGAAAGTTGTGAAATTCTGCAAACTAATTTGATTTGTCTTCTACATTATATTACCACTGTCCTCTAAGATCCACTTCTGAAGGTGTGGCTCACCACACCAGCACACCAAAATCATATTCCATCACTCCCATTCACAACAATAGTGTCTTTATTGTCTTAGAAACAATGCATAGAATTTGAAACAAATAAAAAATTGGAGCCTCGAAGCATGTGTTCTTTATAACTCCCATGGCTTCCTGTTCCTTTGCGTTGGTGTCTCCACATTGATTTTCGATCTTCCATTTGAATTAGTATTCAACAAATTCTTAGAATAAAAAATAAGAATATTGGTTCGATGCTCGCAGTTGAATAGATTTCTAATAATGCTCAACATATTTTTGAATAATATTTTTTTTTGTTAAATCCATCGCTTAATTGCACCT
Source organism: Pinus tabuliformis (assembly GCA_031772625.1). Taxonomy (NCBI): domain Eukaryota; kingdom Viridiplantae; phylum Streptophyta; class Pinopsida; order Pinales; family Pinaceae; genus Pinus; species Pinus tabuliformis. The sequence goes on from CM062815.1 coordinate 725,240,204, forward strand.
GTCAGATTTAGTGTGCCTACCAATGTTTTATTGGAATAAGCCATCATTTTGTCCATAATCCATTGAAACGCATATTGGTGATATTTACAATGTCCATCAGTTATGAATCCTGCTCATAGAATCAATATCACATCTACCTTGTTGTCAATACTATGTATGGGTCTGTCAACACTTATTATCAATTTTTCTGCCTCTTGACATTTCTGCTCCAGTAAAATATTCATATCCATAAGTGCACGCTATCGTTATTCTTCTTTTTCCTCGTGTTAGGTTCCTTGCGGGTATTCATATCTTACCATTTCATATAGAGTTCATTCTATGTTCTCAATTCTCTTTGGGTTCCCATTTCCTTCTTTGAGATGCTTTCTTACTGTGCAAGTTTTCTTGATCTTTTTAGGGATCTCCCCTCCCCCCCCCACCCCACCCTTTTTCTTTCCAATGTATGCGATTAATCAGTGCTAGTGATGCCCTTTTTCAATAGCATGCACTGGTAGCCTTTTGTTCAACATTACGTTGTTCTAGATATTTTCTTAGTTTTGAATGCCCAAGAATTGCATCTCAGTGACTGTAGAGAATAGATTTGGTAGTACAGTGGTTTTGAATTCTTATCCATTTGCCTACTATGAGATATATGAGTCTTATTTTATACATCTTGAATAGATATAAAGAATTTTCTATTTGAATTTAAATGATATGCATTAGAATATATATAAGCTCTTGATGTATTTATTTTTCATTCAAATCCTCATGAGATGGTGGATCCTCATCTCATCTTCATCTTCAACTATGTTGTTGATTCTTTTCAAGAGATTTCTTTTATTGAGTATGAATACACTTTAACTCTTCTTGCATCCAAATCTTTGTGTTCACAATAAGAATGTTGAAGGATTTAGAGAAACCCTAGTGATGCAATGAACAGTAACAATGTAACTTAATTGTTTGCATAACCATTTTCATTTCAATAGAAATCTCTTGCAACATAAAGGATATTTACATGAAATTATCTTTTACATTGGTACAATATTTGATTAGTTGTTGAGATAGAAATCTTCACATGAAGATTACAAATAATTAGGTTTTGATGTAGATCTCATGCTGCTTCATGATGAATGCATATATAAACCAAACATAAAAATATATAGAGAATGCTCCTCTTCTTGATGGAAATACCCCTTTTTTCTTGAATGTGTATATATATATATATATATATATATATATATATATATATATATATATATATATATATATATTTGAATAGAATATAATGTTCTCCTCCGCTTTGATCTCAATATATTTTCTTTTTCTTCCATGTTTATATTTGGATGGATCTCAGGTTTTCTGGTCTAAAATGATCATAAGTTAAAACTAATGTAGAATTGATTAGGCATTAATGATTTGAATGTTAATTGAAAGTGCAGTAATCGAGAGAACTTCTTGAGAAGAAGACTTTATGACAACTGATTAAACATAAGTAAGATGCATAACAAAAGTGAAAACAGTAAAAACACAGTGATACTAGACAAAAAAGTTGATTACGGAGTTCATCCCTAATGGACTACGTCTTCGGGTCCGCTTTCAAGATGGGCGACCGCTTTGTTAGGATTGAAACAGAAGAGGTCGATTACACAGAGATTTGACCAAACTGAATGTGTATGCAAGAAATTTTGGTCATTGTCAGTTGATAGCTCTCTAAACCATCTTTCCATAGCCTATCACAGTTCCCAATTCTGACTCTGAATGCTCCTGTTACACTAAAAACAAAACTCCCTCTAACCTCTAGAATCTGCATACAAAAACCAAAATCTCCAATATCCACTTCAATGTGCAAAACCTCCTTTTAAAACCCACCAGGTGCATTAGAACTGCCTTCACCGAGTTTAGTAATGCATCAGTTCTAATCTGGGTTCTTGGAGTTAGGGTCTTATCAAAGTTTGCCACCTTAGGCATTTGTTACAAGGTCCTTGAATTAGAATAGCCAAAACTTAATGACAAAAACCCAAATTCGACCATAGTCTGAACAGAAAACCATTGGCGGTTACTAAATGGCACGGAGGTGATAAAAGCTCATGTGAGCAGATGACTAAGCTCGTGGTTTGAATTCCGGTTGTTCCACTGACTGTTGGCCATGGCAGTTGATGGTTGGCTAACGCGGTGCTCACATGTCGTGGTTTCCGATCTGACTGTAACTGCCACCAAAATAGTGGAGGTAAACCCTGACTCTATGGTGAATGTTGTTCACATGTCAACAATCTTCCCAGTTAACTTCCCTGCAGAGCTACTCCCAAGTGACAGTTACATAACCCGACGATCCCTTTCTGATCACATGTTTTTGCCTATACCTGCGATCTTCGACGCGGTTAGACTCCAAAGTTAGGACTAATAGTTTGTTTTATAATGTTTGTATTGTATGTTTTAATATATTTCATAACCCGAGAGCTAAACATAGGGTTTTATGCATTGTTTATTACATAGTTGTAATGTAAAGAGGTTCAGTAGGACTTAGGTAAGGTCTAGAGCTTAGGTTTATGTCTTTAGTGTATGGTGTTAACACCTGGATTGAACCTTAGGCTGAAGTAAGGAAATGCCAGGGTAACCACAAACCATGTGTTGGCATTTTGGCTCAGGTGTGGCGCTACGGTACAGGTGTTGTCCTTGATGGCAACTCTCTTTGATGACAGATCTCAGTCCAGACTACAAGAATGAAGAGAAATTTCATATACGCAGGTTCATTAAGCCCAAGATGCGTATACACGCTGGTACGCTATATACTAAGTTGCGGATACGCAGGCTTGCTATATACGAAGTCGCGTATACACGCAGTTTCATGAACAGAAAAAAGCGTACATGTCGAGAAGCTTCCCTTTGGTCCGTGGTAGTTAGTCCTCGGTACTTGAGCCTATGTTTTTGGACCAAGGTATCTCGACAGTCGTGTTGATCCTGAGTTTTGAAGTTGATGGTATTGTATTACTATGGTTTTGGCCCGTGGTATTGAGGAGGGCCTAATGCTATATAAGGAGAAGAAGATCATTAGGCTAGTGTATCGAAAAGGTCTTGAATATCTAATGAAGAAAGAGATCTAGTATGCAGGTTCTGGGTTGATGATACATTGCTTGATCTGAGCTAAGGAGAGATCACATCGGTTGATGGAAGGATAGATCGGGATCAAATTGTTTGAAATGAACTATCGGTATATGGTTGATTATGCATATTTTTAGATCTGCATACTGACACAATGTTATGTTCTGAGAATGACTGATGACTGGTACAGCTGCAAGTTATGAGAAATTATTTTTAGATATGTACGCAGGTTGGCTTCGGTAAAAGCGCGTGTATACGCGGGTTTGTTTCATTGAAGTAGCGGATATCTTTTGAAGCTTAATTTTTGGGTTGCAGTTGGGTCTGTCTGTTATTGCAGGGTTCTGTAGTCTGCTCTGTGTTCTGGTAACTGGGTGTTGACAGGGTTTCAGTGGTTCAATGATTCAAAGTTTGATGATGCTAGTATTGGTTGTTTTGTGCTTCTATGATTTGCTATGAAAAGTGAATGAATCGTGGTCTTCAGATTGAAATGTTGTGCTTCAAGAGTATCCAGTCTGAAAATTGATGAAAAGTTGTACCTGAAGGAAAGAAGATTGTACGTCAGCACCTACGTACTAGTATCTTAGCTAGTACAAGAGCAAAAGGGGGTTGGAGCTCCCTTCCAGGAGAGTTTGGAAAATGAGAGAAGGTTGTAGCCTTCTGCAGGTTGTAGCCTGTGTACTGGTATAAGGCTGCACCAGTACAAAAGATTATAAACTGAAGTTTCTTATTAAAGAAAGATAGAGACGACTTGCAGCAGGTGGTTTTCACCCACATTGGGTTTCCACCTTATATCATGGTGTTCATGTGTGTGGCTTTTGTGTGATGATCTGTTCTGTTATACTGCAACTGTTTACTTTTAATATGGTTAATAATGTCATGATGCATTTACTGAAGATAAACTAACTGAATCATAAGATTTCTGGTTATACGCTGGTTTCTTTAGACACAGTAGCGTGTACACGCTGGTTCACTTAACTGAAGTAGCGTATATGTTTCTGAGTATTGAAAAAGTTTTATTGATTTGATAATACTGATTCACCCCCCATCTCAGTATTATTTCCAACAATTGGTATCAGAGCAGGTCCTCCAGAGAAGCTTGATCGCTTGAAGGTAGATCGTTCATCATGAGCAACTACGAGAGAGAAGCATCAATCAGGCCACCGGTTTTTGATGGGACAAACTTCAATTATTGGAAGGTAAGAGTTACTGCCTATCTTCAATCTCTTGGTACAGAAGTTTGGGACATCATAGAGACAGGCTACACTTTTCCTTCAGCTACTCCTACAGATGCAGCCGAGAAAAAGAAGTATGAAACAAATGCGAAAGCAGTCAGTACCCTATTAGGATGTATATCCCAATCGGAATTCATGAAGGTAATGCACTATAAATCCGCAAAAGAAATATGGGACAAAATTGTCACGAGCTATGAAGGAGACGAACAGGTAAAGCGTGCTAAACTTCAAACTCTCAGGATTAAGTATGAGACTCTCAGAATGTACAATGATGAAAGTGTGGCTAACTATTTCCTTAGGGTAGATGAGATTGTTAATTGCATGAAAAACTTGGGTGAAGAAATAAAAGAGGCAATTGTGGTTGAAAAGGTTCTAAGATCATTGTCCCCCAAATTTGAATCTAAAGTGTCTGCAATAGAAGAAAAAGAAAATCTATGAATTCTTACTATGTCTCAGCTTCACAGAATTCTAACTGCTTATGAAATGAGAAAAGGAGGTCCATCAGATAGAAGAGAAGCTGCTTTCAAGGCTTCAGGCAAAGAAGATTATTATGAAGCAAGTCACGTGCCAGAAGATGAAGAAGAAGAATCAAATTTTGTCAGAAATCTTCAAAGGGGTTCTGGAAGGTTCAGAGGTAAGTTACCTTTTAAATGCTTTGCTTGTGGAAGAGTAGGTCATTATGCTGCCAAATGTCCTCACAAAGATAAGAATGACAAGGGAAAGGAACCTGTTAAATGGAAAAAGAAACAGAATGAAAAGAAGAAAAGCTATTACACTCATGAAGATAGTGATGGTCTTTCAAATAGTGACGAAGATGAACAGGGTTATAGATATAAACTTTTAATGGCTTTTGAAGATGATGACTACATGGATGCTATAGATGTAGAAGGCTTTTATGAAGAAATGAATAATCTCAAAGTTTGCTTAGAAGAGAAAAGTGCTATTATTGATTCTCTACAATGTCAACTGGCAGAAAAGGAAAAACATCTTGAAAAATTGGAATGTGAGATTGTTTGTCTTAGAAAGGAGATTGAGAAAACAAAAGCAATTAATCTTAAATTTGTTAAAGGATTTGAAACCTTGGATGAGATTATCAATGTGCAGCGTTCTCCTCTGATCAAGACAGGTCTGGGATATAATGGAGAAACATCTCAAGCTTCTACTTCTAAAAGTTATCTTGATGCAGCAAGGAGGAGCGAACAAAGACCAAATAAAAGTCATCAGGTGAATCAGGGACAGTTTACCTCAAGAACAAATAAAGACTATCAAGAAGTTCGGGGACAAGCGGCCTTAAGGACAAACAGAAGCTACAATCAGCCACAGGTAAAATCTTCCCAATTTTCCCCAAGAATGGATGTCAATAGAAGCTACAATCGGTTGGATGATAGATCTGATTATTGGAGAAATTTCTTTAATGGCCAATGCTTTTCTTGCCATAACTTCGGTCACAAAGCAGCTCAATGTGTTGCCTACAAGACAATCATGACTAGAGAAGCTCAAAAGCAAAGAAGTATGTCTGGAACCATGAAAAGGACTTATAACAACTTTTCGGTTCTTGAAAATGAAGTTGAATGCTCTATTTGTAATAAATTTGGTCATGAAGACTCTGAATGCAGGAGCAGGTTCTGGAAGACAACTCAGAAGGAACAAACCTCAAATGTCAGAACATGGAGAATAAAGGAACCGCAACCAGAAAGATGTGGGATAGCCTTTTATGCAGAAGGTCAAGAAAGTCTATGGTACATTGACAGCGGATGTTCGAAGCATATGACAGGGGAAAAAGAAAAACTTGAATCATATACCGCATTAGAAAAGGGAAAGAAAGTTTCTTTTGGAAACGATATCTCTGCAGCCATAAAAGGAAAAGGCGTTGCTCCGTTGAAAGAGAAGGTCAAAGCTAGAAATGTTCTGTATGTTGATGGATTGAAGCATAATCTTCTGAGTGTCAGTCAGATGTGCGATCAAGGAACAGAGGTAATATTTAGATCAAATGGATGTTGTGTTCATGATCTTGATACAGGTGAAACAGTGATCAAAGGAAGAAGGACTCCAAATAATCTATACATATTTGAAGAAAGACAACAACAATGTTATTTGAGAAAGAATGATGAACACTGGCTATGGCATCGGAGGTTGGGGCATCTAAGCTTTCCACAAATAAGGAAAGCATGTAAATATCAGGCAGTTCGTGATCTTCCAGATATCAAAATTCCAAACAACACCATATGCAAATCATGTCAGTTTGGAAAGCAAACCAGAACTAATTTTCCTGAGAAGGAAGGATCAGCTAGCATGCCTCTTGAGCTAGTACATACAGATACATGTGGTCCATTCAGAAAAATAACACCTCGAGGAGAAGAATATTTGATATTATTCATTGACGATTTCTCCAGGTTTGTCTGGTTAGGACTTATGAAGCACAAAGATGAAGCATTCGAAAAATTCAAATCCTTCAAAGCCTTGGCTGAAAATGAATCAGGACACAAGATTAAGTGCCTCAGATCTGACAGAGGTGGGGAGTTTACCTCAAATGAATTTTTCGATTTCTGTGAAGAACATGGGATAAGAAGAGAATTATCTACAGCTATAACTCCTCAGCAAAATGGAGTTGTGGAAAGAATGAACAGAACAATCCAACAAATGGCTCGTGCTATGCTTGATGAATCAGGTACTCCCGCAACTTTTTGGGGTGAAGCTGCACATGCTGCGGTTATTATTCTCAACAAAACAAATGTACGAGTAAATAGCACTCAAACTCCTCATGAGCTCTGGTGTGGTAAGACTCCTTCGGTGAAGCACTTCAAAATATTTGGGAGCAAATGTTATATTAAGAATACTGATGAGCAACTTGGAAAACTTGAACCAAGAGCAGATGAAGGCATTCTTCTTGGTTATTCTCCACATAGCAAAGCATACAAGTGCTACAATAAAAGACTTGGCAGAATTGTTGACAGCATTGATGTTGTGGTTGATGAGAAGGGATACATTCCTAGAAAAGTTCATCATGAAGACATCGAAGAAGATGAAGGCTACCCTCAAAAACGGAATGATGAAGAAGAACCTCAAGAAGAAGAAGAACCTCAAGAAGAATCAGAGGAGTAGACAAGAATAGAAGAGAAGACTCCATCCAGATATGTCCAGAAGAATCATCCAGAATCTCAGATTGTGGGACAGAAAGAAGCAGGAGTACAAACAAGAAGAACAATTGCAGAAGCTTCAAGCTATTTGGCATTACTCTCTTCCACTGAACCACAAAATGTGAAAGAGGCATGAAAAGATGAATGTTGGGTCAAAGCAATGGATGAAGAACTTGAGCAGATCGAAAAGAACAACACTTGGGAATTGGTTCCTAGACCAAAAGATAAGAATGTCATAGGGACAAAATGGGTCTTCAAAAATAAATTGAATGAAAATGGAGAAGTAATTAGAAACAAGGCCAGACTTGTTTGTAAAGGGTATGCACAGCAAGAAGGAATAGATTTTGAAGAGACCTTTGCTCCTGTTGCAAGACTTGAGGCCATCCGAATGTTCCTTGCTCTCTCAAGTTTTCAAAACTTCAAGGTATTTCAAATGGACGTGAAATCAGCCTTTCTGAATGGAGACTTAGAAGAAGAAGTATACATTGAGCAGCCAGATGGTTTCATTCTTGGGAATGATCCAAACCTTGTATGCAGATTGAAAAAGGCTCTCTATGGTCTCAAACAAGCTCCAAGGGCTTGGTACTATCGGTTGGACAAATATCTTCACCAACAAGGCTTTTCAAAAGGATCAGCAGATAGCAATCTCTATATGAAAGTTGAAAATAACAAATTGCTAATACTTGTTGTGTATGTAGATGATATTGTCTTTGGCAGCAATGAAGAGGCATTGAGTCAAAACTTTGCCTTGGTTATGCAGAAAGAATTTGAAATGTCATTACTTGGAGAATTGACATACTTTCTTGAATTGCAAATCCAACAAAATGAAGGAGGTATTTTCTTGTCTCAAACCAAGTACCTCAAGCAGATCTTGAAGATGTATGGCATGGAAGATTCAAAGCCAGTATGTACCCCCATGGTTACAGGATGCAGCCTCAGTACAAATGATGAATCAGCAGCAGTTCATCAACCAACTTATAGATCCATGATTGGGAGTTTGCTTTATTTGACAGGTACCCGACCAGACATTATGCATGCAGTAGGAATTTTTGGAAGATTTCAAGCCAACCCAAAGGAAACTCATCTTCAGGCAGTCAAAAGAATCTTCAAGTATCTTCAAGGGACTCAAAACTATGGCCTATGGTATCCTAGAGATACAGATCTCACTCTTCATGCTTACACAGATGCAGATTGGGCCGGAAGTGTGGATGACAGGAAAAGCACAAGTGGTGGTGCATTCTTCATGGGTTCCAGATTAGTATCTTGGTTCAGCAAGAAACAGAGTTCGATTGCTTTATCTACAGCTGAAGCAGAATATGTGGCTGCGGCATCTTGTTGCACACAACTTCTTTGGATGATGCAGACCTTGCAGGATTTTCAAATCACTTGCACTCCACCTGTCTCTATCTTATGTGATAATACAAGTGCAATCAGCATTTCAAAGAATCCAGTCATGCATTCAAAGACCAAGCACATACCAATCAAGTATCACTTCCTCCGGGAACAAGTGCTTGAACAAAAGGTCAAGTTGGAGTATGTTCCTTCTAAAGAACAAGTTGCTGATATTCTCACAAAACCACTGCCCAAGGAGACTTTTGAATATCTCAGACAGAAGCTGGGAGTAGTTGATGCTTCATCCTGCTGTTGAAGCTTGTCTGTTCTAAAGAAAAGTTGGTGTACGCGTGTTGTATAAGGGATATCCGTGTACATACGCTGATTTATGCAGGTGAAGTCGCGTATATGGAGTTCTGAACAGCAAGGGCAGATTCTGATTGGAGAAGGTCTGAGATGGGTATGACAGAGTCCTTCAGGCACAGTTTCAGGGGGAGCAGCTTAAAGTCTAATAAAGCATTGTTGGCATTTAGATGCTTTTGGTCCTAGTTCACAACTATTGTTGAAGAAGGAGCACAGAAGGAAATCTTGGTTGCTGATCTAAAAAGATGATTATCAGATGCTGCTGGTGACTTTCATAAGTCTTGGTCTAGTTCTTTCGTCTCTATGTCATGTATCTCTTTTGTGATATCTCTTCTATGGTGTCAAGGTCATGTAACGGCCTATGTTGGTTTCCCCACTATGCCTGGGATGAATGATGTAATGTAATTGGTTGTTATATGTAAATTTCTGATGTATCCCCTCTTGGTTGGGAGTATGGATGTATGTATTGAGTCTTTTGGTGATAGGAAGGTCCTTTATGATGTATAAGTCTTGGTTCTTTTTTGAAGAACATCTTTTGCAGATCTTGCCTACAGTCAGGAGGAGCATGTTCAGCACAGCAGAGCAGAGATATCAGCACATTCACAGGGGGAGCACAGCCCTTTTCCCTTGATGACAAAGGGGGAGAATGATTCTAAGGATCTTGGGGTTGCCATCAAGTCCAAAGGGGGAGATTGTTGGCATTTTGGCACAGGTGTGGCGCTACGGTACAGGTGTTGTCCTTGATGGCAACTCTCTTTGATGACAGATCTCAGTCCAAGCTACAAGAATGAAGAGAAATTTCATATACGCAGGTTCATTAAGCCCAAGATGCATATACACGCTGGTACGCTATATACTAAGTCGCGGATACGCAGGCTTGCTATATACGAAGTCGCGTATACACGCAGTTTCATGAACAGAAAAGAGCGTACATGTCGAGAAGCTTCCCTTTGGTCCATGGTAGTTAGTCCTCGGTACTTGAGCCCATGTTTTTGGACCAAGGTATCTTGACAATCGTGTTGATCCCGAGTTTTGAAGTTGATGGTATTGTATTACTATGGTTTTGGCACGTGGTATTGAGGAGGGCCTAATGCTATATAAGGAGAAGAAGATCATTAGGCTAGTGTATCGAAAAAGTCTTGAATATCTAATGAAGAAAGAGATCTAGTATGCAGGTTCTGGGTTGATGATACATTGCTTGATCTGAGCTAAGGAGAGATCACATCGGTTGATGGAAGGATAGATCAGGATCAAATTGTTTGAAATGAACTATCGGTATATGGTTGATTACGCATATTTTTAGATCTGCATACTGACGCAATGTTATGTTCTGAGTATGACTGATGACTGGTACAGCTGCAAGTTATGAGAAATTATTTTTAGATCTGTACGCAGGTTGGCTTCGGTAAAAGTGCGTGTATACGCGGGTTTGTTTCATTGAAGTAGCGTATATCTTTTGAAGCTTAATTTTTGGGTTGCAGTTGGGTCTATCTGTTATTGCAGGGTTCTGTAGTCTACTCTGTGTTCTGGTAACTGGGTGTTGACAGGGTTTCAGTGGTTCAGTGATTCAAAGTTTGATGATGCTAGTATTGGTTGTTTTGTGCTTCTATGATTTGCTATGAAAAGTGAATGAATCGTGGTCTTCAGATTGAAATGTTGTGCTTCAGGAGTATCCAGTCTGAAAATTGATGAAAAGTGGTACCTGAAGGAAAGAAGATTGTAGGCCAGCACCTACGTACTAGTATCTTAGCTAGTACAAGAGCAAAAGGGGGTTGGATCTCCCTTCCAGGAGAGTTTGGAAAACAAGAGAAGGTTGTAGCCTTCTGCAGGTTGTAGCCTGCGTACTGGTATAAGGCTGCACCAGTACAAAAGATTGTAAACTGAAGTTTCTTATTAAAGAAAGATAGAGACGACTTGCAGCAGGTGGTTTTCACCCACATTAGGTTTCCACCTTATATCATGGTGTTCATGTGTGTGGCTTTTGTGTGATGATCTGTTCTGTTATACTGCAACTGTTTACTTTTAATATGGTTAATAATGTCATGATGAATTTACTGAAGATAAACTAACTGAATCATAAGATTTCTGGTTATACGCTGGTTTCTTTAGACACAGTAGCGTGTACACGCTGGTTCACTTAACTGAAGTAGCTTATATGTTTCTGAGTATTGAAAATTTTTTATTGATCTGATAATACTGATTCACCCCCCCTCTCAGTATTATTTCCAACACCATGCTTTGCCAAGTAGCTAGCCCTACTAGGCCGGAAAAGGGCTCTCTCCATAAGAATCTCAGCCAAGATGACTGGATCAGGAAAAGGATTTTAAGCTAGGTATAGTAGCATGATGTTTTGATTGGATTTATGAAAGGGATTTTGCTGGATGAGGAGGAGCTGGACAGTTTAGGTCTAGGAAACTAGGTTAGAATTGCAGGGTGTTCAATGGGGCAAGGTAGGCATAGGCTTTAGCACTCTAGGGCTTGATGGGGTGAGATGTTTAAGATTGGTGAGAAGCTAAGAAGGGCATGTGAAAACCATGGATCCTTCTTGGACTGCAGAAAACATGAAATGGTGAATGGTTTCCCAAGGCAGAGCACTGATGCACTGAATTCTACCTATCAAACTTGAAAACATTCAACTAGAAGCATTGTAATGATTAATGGCATCCATAAAACATATCGACATATAATCACAAAATAAGAAACTGTACTAAAACTCCATACCACGGGGATCCCATAAAAATAGCTGCAATTCTTATTAATATCTTGCCAAACTTCTTACAAAGGTGTACAATCAAGGTCTGAGCATCCAAATGAGTCCAACCCTCAATAAAGAGAAAGAAGAAGGAGATATAGACAAGTATTCAAACTCCTCCCATCCTCAGGGGTCGAATGCCTAATATGAGGAGCTAATCTAACTGATACTAAACAAGAAATAGGAATGTAGGCATCATCAACAACTTGCCTCTAAAAGTGAAAAACAGATTCATTTGAGCTCAAAATAACTCCTAAAGCAATGAATCTACCCTCTATTACTATTCATATATCATAATTACATTCCAAGTCATCATTTACAATGGTAAATCATCCACCATGAGAGATAATCAATGATTACAGTCAAAAAATTGGAAAAGTAGCAACCCTGAGCAAAACTGCCAAAAGCGCAGCGCCACTTTCAGGTCCCTTTTGGAGGCCTTCCCTACATCCAAATTGAGCCCATGATAGCTCATTGGAAATATCTATGTGTATAGTTATCATTTGTCTCATCAAGAAACTCATTTGGTCACTCCATCTAGGAGAAATATTGATTTTCCCAAGGTCACTCTAGAAGTGCATCAACTCTCCTGAGGCAAATGTTGTTTTGGACATTTTTCCCAAACCATGAGACCTGTGTAAAAAATAATGGAGGTTTTTCTTCTTGAGTATATGATGGACAACAACCTCTCTCACGTTTGTCAAATTCATCTTTTCTTGCTCAGAAACATTATTTGAATAAAACCTATCCCGATGTGTGGAACAAGGAATTTGTAGAAATGAAGTGAAATGAAGCTGATGAGGGGTTTCTAATTTCTTGAGAAAATTTTGGGAAGTAGGGAGGGATGTTAGAAAGCATGGGAAAGTGTAATTTCAAGGATTGAGTCAGGGGAAGGGGTCCAAAAGGGAAAAACATAGGCCTACCCTAGAAAAGTGTCAAATTGTAGCAATAGGCTAGGGTTTGTGGGAAAATGATGAATTTGAGGGATATCAGTGATGGGAAGTTTTTAAGAAGATATATTAAGGGTAGGGGAAGGTGTATGAGCATCAGGATATAAGTTTTGTTGATGATTTGACCATCCAAGAAAAATTACCTTCAAAACACTAGGAGAGGGAAATGAGCCTTACCTAAGCACAACTGAAGCACAAACAAGGTGTAAAATGACCCATTGGAATCTAAAATAATGATGATAACTCTTTGAATGATGGTACACTCACCTGAATGGTGACATGAACCAATACTTGGAAGACTTTGGAAGGAGTGAAAACAAATCCTAGACCTAATACCTAGTGACCAAATTTTACTTGAAGACTCACTGAAATGAAAAAATTTGACTTTGACACCCGAACACCACTTTATAAGAGCATATTTGATCACTGGTTGCAGTATGCAAATACTGACTCTATCATTAGCTCCATTGGGGACGGTAGCTCCTTGGAGGTGCCAAGAACACCGTAGACCAAGTAGCCTTATCCATTGGGCATGGAGTAAAAAAAACTCAATCTGAAATTACATGACTGAATACTGATGACTCGAAGACACAAACTGACCTTTACTCAACTAAATACTGACTCAATGCTAAAACACAACAGAAAAACTGGAAAATATGCTCAAAATGGAGCTTATTCAATAAAATCTACTCTAACGGTTCCATTCATCACCTGATAAAGTGTAATGAAACAACCAATGCAACCAAGTAAGCATTCTGTCTGCTGTTTGAATTCTCCGCAAGTGTTTGTTTATGAGCAAGAAGAGAGAAATACTAAAATGCAACTCCCATGAAAACTTGTAAACAGATCCAAATTTTCACAGATTGAATAATATGGATTCTCTATCTGACTCCAAAAATACTACATAAGGATCTTGAAATTCATGTGCACTAGGACTTAGCTCATCCAATGGATTACTTTGCTTCTCCTGATACCATGAATGCAAACTTTCATCTGAGCTTTGTGACGAGACTCCTGCCGAAAATGACAAAGAAACTGACTGTCGGATCAAGTTTGTATCAATACTTTTTTCAAGCTCATAGTTAGCTAATGGATAAGGACTTTGACTACAGATATCATCCAACACGTTAGTTATTGGATCATAAAAAACTTGAAAAGACTGTTGCAACCCATTTTCTATTGGTTCCAATGAGATTGCATGATTTTCTACAGGGTTCTCATCCTTTATTGAAGATATGCTATGCAAATTTCCCTTCAAAAACTGAAATAATTCAAAACATAATGGTACGGAATAATCTTGCATTATTTGACCATATGTTCCAGCTTCCAAGTCTTCATCTGCAACCTGACATTCAATGGGATTCAGGGGCTGCAAATCTATATATGAGAAGTCTTGAACACGGATTTCATTACCCTCTAGATGGTCCAGATCAAAACTTATCGACAATTGATTTTTGATTGCACGAAAGTTGTCTCTGATGAACTGAAACGAAGTAAAACAAAGAGGAAATGATCCTGTTAGTGTCGGTCTTGAGCCCTCCATCAGTGATCAATAACTCTTTGCATATGCATTTATAGGTGTCTCATCAGTGTCAATTTTGCATCTCATTAGGCATGCCATAACACTGAATGGAGGAGCCGGTCTTTGTTCCCTTCTTGGCTTTGCTGGATCAGGTCATACAACAATGTAATTGAGTCATGCTTGTTCTTGTTTTTGTCTTGAGGTCCCATGGTATTAGGTCTAGGGTTTTGAGTCAAAATCATTTCAAGGTCATGAGTCATGGTCAGCAAGTGCCCAGCAAGCCGGAAGGAGTTTTGTACATATGTTTCATTATCATTTTCTTCAGCTACAGTTCATTTTATGCCTTGGATTTAAAAACCCTGTTTTTAAGTCCAAGGCAATGTGGAATTTGAAAAAATAAAGAAATTCTCAAAAATTTGAAAAAGTGCCGGCAACAACCCTGGTTCCTTCACTACAGTCCATCAGGCGGTCAACCTGCAAAAAGAACGGAGTCAAACGCATCAAAAGAGCTCATTTCAGGACAAAAAGACTCTAAACAGTGTTAAAAAGAAAAGCAAGTTGAAAACATTAGAAAGAGGGTTCTAAAGTTAATTTTTTTTTAAAAATGACCCTATAAAAGCTAATTTCCCTCTCAATTCACTCTTATTCTGCATTTGAAAGTCAAAAAATTTGTGTTAGAGGCAAAAGGAGGCAATTCGGGCAAGTTTCTGCAAGTTCCAAGGTTAGAAGTGGTGCGCGACCATTCTGGACAGGTGCGCGACCACCTGGGTGCGCGCGACCAAACGGAGGCCAAAGCGCAGTGTTAAATAACACGGGCGCGACCAAACGAAGGGGCGCGACCATTCTGAGGGCGTGCGCGACCAAAAAGTCTGCCCGCCTTGAAACTCTCCCAAACGCTCAAATTCACTCAAATTCACTCAAATTTTTAAAGCATACTTCACAGCATTTTGCAGGCAGGGCAGCGGTCATTTTGACTTGTTTATTCCACCTTGCTCAATAACACCATGTCAACCACTGAGACTAATGAGCAAGGTGATGACTGGTCTTCTTCTACAGAGGTTGAGACACAGCAGAGGCCTCGTAAGGGTGGCAAAGGTGTTCATCATAGAGGTTACATGTTCGCAAGGCAAAAATGAAAATTCTCCAAAGAAAGCTATCGGAGGCCCGGAAGAGGAAGAAAAGGACAAATCCACTCCGCATCTTGGCTGAGGCATCCCTCACTCATCATGGTACTGATCAGCCTTGATCTAGCATCAAAATCTGAAAATTTTGAGAATTTTGGAGCATTTTGGAAATTTTTGGTAAAATTACAGGTTTTGCCCATGGTTTGGTCTCACCCCGGGTGAGACCATTTTGGAGGACTGCTCGGAATTTTGAAAACTTGGCATTTTTGGAAAGGGCATGCAAAAAGAAAAATTACCAATGCTTGGGAGAAGCCTGATTTTGAGTTTTGAGCCTCCAAAAGCTCAAAATACATCAAAAAAATGACTTTCTGCCCACTTTTTGAGTTGCAGAAAGTGACCTTGGGAGAAATGGTTTTTGAGGGGTCAAATCAACACCAAATTCAGAAATTCCACTTGGGATGGAAAGTAGACAGGCCACGCTTTCCAATGAACCATCTTACACCTGATTTGGATCAGTGGAACCCACTCAAAAACAGCTGTGAAGGGGCGCGACCAGAACTTCCAGGGGCGCGACCAGAACTTCCAGATTTGCCAGAATTCACATTTTTGGTCAAAAAAACACTGTTTTGACTATGGTTGACTATTTTTACTTGTAGATGATGGATAAATGTAATATGTTCATGGCACTTTGGTAGATTTTATCTTTCTTTACTCTTCTAGAAGCTTCCATGATGTAAAAAGTGAAAAATTAATGCATGGATGAGTTAGCTAAGTAATAGAGGCAAGTTGTTTGGCTGCCTATTTTCTAGTTCTTAGTTTAGAATTTGTTCAAACTGCCCCTAGGAAGCTGAGCTCGACCCCTAGAGGTGGGGAAAGGAGTTAGATGGTCTAGATGGTCTATATTATGCTCTCTCTTTCTCATTTTCATGGTTGGACTCTTGTGTAAGGAAGCTTTATTGTATATTGTGCATCTATTTCTGCAATTGAAGGCAAGGAAAGCCAGGGTTTTACAGACATCTTTGAGGATTCTTGTGGATCTGATTGTTGATGTTGTGTTCTCTACATGTTCTTGTAAGTTTGTTTATGTGTTTCACATCTCTCTTATGCTTCTAAATTGGACAGATGAAGTGGTAAAGTTTGAACTCATGTTTTGACATGCTCAGCTTTTTAGTTTGTTCAATTTTAATGTTTTCTACTGTCTAGAGAGGATTCGAATTGTGTGTTTGCCCTCTTTAGCTTCTCCTCTATCATCTCTGATCATCCATCTCAGATTAAGACATCAGCACTCATTCCTACCTTGCCCCTTAGATCCCCCTGTGAAAACTGTGCTCAATCCCCGCACTTTGAATTGCACTTCCACCAATTGCCACCAAAACCCCCACAAATCATCAAATCAAACCCCTTATCAATTTACTAGCCTAAAATCTTTATTCTTAATTGGTCAGCCTAATCCTATTGAAAGATCTATCAAATCTGACCCGAGAGAGCCTTCTCATACCTCGTAGGGCTAGCTACGAGGTGAAATGGTTTGATGTAGCCTTGAGAGTTTGTCTATCTCAGCCTAGGTGAATTCCAAGCGCTAACATATTGGTGACCATACTGGGGAAGAACAAACTTTTTTGTGTGTTGATGTGTGTGTTTCGCGAGTCTTAGACGGAGCCTGAAGTTACGCCAGAAGCCTTCTAAAACGCTCTTGTTTTACATCATCGTTAGTAGATAAACGCTGCTTCAGTCAATCTCCGTGAGCTTGTGAATATGACTTCATTTGCGTTTTACCCCAATACATGTATCAAGTTCAGATCTGATTGTTGATGGTGAACAACGATCAGACACTTGAAAGGCTGAAATCATTCACTTGGTGACTCTAAATCAGTTTTGAAGATCAGATCCAAAGACTCCACTGGAGGATGATCCCGACCAGCAGAAACATGAAAGGAGAATATGGCAAGATCAGGTACTCAAGTTGTAATTTCATCCAGGACATTTTGTTCTTTGTTGTAAATTATTTCTTCTCTTTTCCCGAGAATGTCAAGACTGTTTTGCAAAGTATATTGTATTTGAGAAGAGATCCTCGGCCTGCAGTTGATTCTTTCCCTTTGAAAAGTGTGAATACCAAAGATTTGCATGCCTGTGAGTTTGATCAAGATCCTTTTTCCGAATTTTGTGATGACCATCTTCAAATTGATGAGCCCCAAGAGACCAAGACCGATTCTATATCTGCCGTACATAACCCTACACCTTGTAAAATTCCAGATCGGTATAAACCTCTTGTTTTACCTTCTGTTCTCCATGCTTTCCCCAAAAACTATGATCTATACTTGCCGAGGTTTGATGGTGAATGTAAGGATGTCAACGCTGAGCAACATGTCCAGAATTTTGAGAATTTTCTAAATCTTTTTGAAGTTGATGAAGAAGATGTTAGTATAAGGCTTTTTGCTCTTTCTTTGCAAGCTGAAGTTAAGAGTTGGTTCAAAACCCTGCCTGATGCAAGCATCTCAGATTTCCAGCAGTTCGTCAAAGTTTTTCTCGATAGGTGGATGATCGGACAAAACCTTTTCTTGATTGTAGAAGAGTATAACCATCTGAAAAGATTGCCAGGGGAGACAGTACAACAGTTTTCGGCCAGATTTAATCAAGTTTATTATTCAATGCCAGCTGATATAAGGCCTACTCCTAGATCTACTCTCTTGCACTATCCGGGTGCCTTTGATCCGGAGATGGGGTTTCAGCTGAGGGAAAAGGATATTGCAACACTTCACGAGATGCAAAATTGTGCAGTAAGTGTAGAAGCGCATCTGCTGATCCGACGGGCAAGGATGAAAGAAGAAGAGATGAAAAGCATAGATCCAGCCGAATCTCTAGAGGTAAAGCTTGACGTTTTGGTAAGTGCAGTGGAGGAGATGATGAAAAGAATCAACACAAGGAATGATTATAATTTTCATGGCTCGCTGATTGAAGAAGAACAAGTTGCTGATCCAAAACATTTTGTTTCCCATCCTAGTTGTCATAGCACTTATAGTGATTGTTTTGTAGATCATCTTGGAGAAGAAAGAACTGTTGATATGACATGTATGCTTGATGACGTGTTTTATACCGATGATTTGCCTCAGTATGATCAGTATGATGATGATTATGTTCTCCAAACAGAAGCTAATCTTGCATACAAATCAGCAGCTCGTTTGTGGGAGGAAGAAGTTCATTTTCAGCAGCTCGAATACAATGATCAGCCATCATATATCAGCTATGACAGTGACGAGGAAAGTGCAGCAAATTTTGAAGTAAGTGAAGGATCTTTGCCTTTTTGTTTTGATTCATGTCAGTTCATCAGAGATAACTACCATGCAATCAGAAATCAAATGTCAACAAGTCTTGATTTAGATCATCTTCAGGGCAATGAAAACCTTGTTCAAGACTTCTCATATTCAGATTTGCAACCTCCGAAAGCCATTGATTGTCCAGTTGCAGATGAAGGCATGAAAGTTGACATATTTGATCAAATGATACAAGAAGGTTCCCTACCTTTTTGTTTTGAATCAATTCAGTTTTTGAAGGGTAGATTGCATAGTAAATCTTCAAATGGACAGCCTATAACAAATCAACAATCACTCAGTTTTAATGTTGAGGATGAAGGTCAGATTATAGATGAAGTTGTGGAGGATGAAATACATGATGTGATGATACAGGAAGATTCTATACCCTTTTGTTTTGAAGCATTTCAGTTTA
The DNA here is from genome assembly GCA_031772625.1 of Pinus tabuliformis. Classification (NCBI taxonomy): domain Eukaryota; kingdom Viridiplantae; phylum Streptophyta; class Pinopsida; order Pinales; family Pinaceae; genus Pinus; species Pinus tabuliformis. Next base: position 725,259,417 of record CM062815.1, read on the forward strand.
TAAGGCAGAATCTTCGTAAAATCTCTCAAGAAAAAGACGAACAGCTAGAAGGATGTCATACATCTTCAATGGATACATTGCAGCAGTCTTTTCAAGTTTTTCATGATCCAATAGCTGATGTTTTGGATGAGGTTTGCAGTCAAAGTCTTTCTCCATTGACTACATGTGAGCTTGAAACATGGGCTGATATGAACTTGATCCGGCAGCCGGTTTCTTTGTCATTTTCAGCAGACGTCTCGTCACAAGGCTCAGATCAAAGTTTGCATGCATGGTATGAGGAAAAGAGAAGTACTCCATTATATGAGCTAAGTTCCAATGTGCTTGAATTTCAAGACCCTTATGCAGTGTTTTTGGAGGCGGATAGAGAGTGCATATCATTCAACGGATCTGTTTCTAAGTTGCCATCAGAGTTGCCTTTCAGTAGTTCTCTCTTGTTGTTCATTAACGAACACTTGTGGAGAATTCGAACAGCAGACGGAATACTTACTTGGTTGCATTGGTTGTTTCATTTCACTTAATCAGGTGATGAATGAAACTGTTAGAGTAGGTTGTGATGAATAAGCTCCACTTTGAGCATCATTTTCAGTTTGTCGGTTGTGTTTAAGTATCGAGTCATTTTTTAGTTGAGTCATGAGTCCTTTATGAGTCAATTTTTAGCCTTGTGGTTAAGTTAGTTTGTGTCAGTTTTCAGTCATGCATTTCAGCTTGAGTTTATGACTCCATTGCCCAATGAATAAAGCACTGGTCTGCTCTCCCAAGAGGTCTGAGGTTCTTGGCACCTCCAAGGCGCTGCCATCCCCATTGGAGCCAATGTTAGTGTCGGTCTTGAGCCCTCCATCAGTGATCAATAACTCTTTGCATATGCATTTATAGGTGTCTCATCAGTGTCAATTTTGCATCTCATTAGGCATGCCATAACACTGAATGGAGGAGCCGGTCTTTGTTCCCTTCTTGGCTTTGCTGGATCAGGTCATACAACAATGTAATTGAGTCATGCTTGTTCTTGTTTTTGTCTTGAGGTCCCATGGTATTAGGTCTAGGGTTTTGAGTCAAAATCATTTCAAGGTCATGAGTCATGGTCAGCAAGTGCCCAGCAAGCCGGAAGGAGTTTTGTACATATGTTTCATTATCATTTTCTTCAGCTACAGTTCATTTTATGCCTTGGATTTAAAAACCCTGTTTTTAAGTCCAAGGCCATGTGGAATTTGAAAAAATAAAGAAATTCTCAAAAATTTGTAAAAGTGCCGGCAACAACCCTGGTTCCTTCACTACAGTCCATCAGGCGGTCAACCTGCAAAAAGAACGGAGTCAAACGCATCAAAAGAGCTCATTTCAGGACAAAAAGACTCTAAACAGTGTTAAAAAGAAAAGCAAGTTGAAAACATTAGAAAGAGAGTTCTAAAGTTAATTTTTTTTTAAAAATGACCCTATAAAAGCTAATTTCCCTCTCAATTCACTCTTATTGTGCATTTGAAAGTCAAAAAATTTGTGTTAGAGGCAAAAGGAGGCAATTCGGGCAAGTTTCTGCAAGTTCCAAGGTTAGAAGTGGTGTGCGACCATTCTGGACAGGTGCGCGACCACCTGGGTGCGCGCGACCAAACGGAGGCCAAAGCGCAGTGTTAAATAACACGGGCGCGACCAAACGAAGGGGCGCGACCATTCTGAGGGCGTGCGCGACAAAAAGTCTGCCCGCCTTGAAACTCTCCCAAATGCTCAAATTCACTCAAATTCACTCAAATTTTTAAAGCATACTTCACAGCATTTTGCAGGCAGGGCAGCGGTCATTTTGACTTGTTTATTCCACCTTGCTCAATAACACCATGTCAACCACTGAGACTAATGAGCAAGGTGATGACCGGTCTTCTTCTACAGAGGTTGAGACACAGCAAAGGCCTCGTAAGGGTGGCAAAGGTGTTCATCATAGAGGTTACATGTTCGCAAGGCAAAAATGAAAATTCTCCAAAGAAAGCTATCGGAGGCCCGGAAGAGGAAGAAAAGGACAAATCCACTCCGCATCTTGGCTGAGGCATCCCTCACTCATCATGGTACTGATCATCCTTGATCTAGCATCAAAATCTGAAAATTTTGAGAATTTTGGAGCATTTTGGAAATTTTTGGTAAAATTACAGGTTTTGCCCATGGTTTGGTCTCACCCCGGGTGAGACCATTTTGGAGGACTGCTCGGAATTTTTTTTGGAGGACTGCTCGGAATTTTGAAAACTTGGCATTTTTGGAAAGGGCATGCAAAAAGAAAAATTACCAATGCTTGGGAGAAGCCTGATTTTGAGTTTTGAGCCTCCAAAAGCTCAAAATACATCAAAAAAATGACTTTCTGCCCACTTTTTGAGTTGCAGAAAGTGACCTTGGGAGAAATGGGTTTTGAGGGGTCAAATCAACACCAAATTCCGAAATTCCACTTGGGATGGAAAGTAGACAGGCCACGCTTTCCAATGAGCCATCTTGCACCTGATTTGGATCAGTGGAACCCACTCAAAAACAGCTGTGAAGGGGCGCGACCAGAACTTCCAGGGGCGCGACCAGAACTTCCAGATTTGCCAGAATTCACATTTTTGGTCAAAAAAACACTATTTTGACTATGGTTGACTATTTTTACTTGTAGATGATGGATAAATGTAATATGTTCATGGCACTTTGGTAGATTTTATCTTTCTTTACTCTTCTAGAAGCTTCCATGATGTAAAAAGTGAAAAATTAATGCATGGATGAGTTAGCTAAGTAATAGAGGCAAGTTGTTTGGCTGCCTATTTTCTAGTTCTTAGTTTAGAATTTGTTCAAACTGCCCCTAGGAAGCTGAGCTCGACCCCTAGAGGTGGGGAAAGGAGTTAGATGGTCTAGATGGTCTATATTATGCTCTCTCCTTCTCATTTTCATGGTTGGACTCTTGTGTAAGGAAGCTTTATCGTATATTGTGCATCTATTTTTGCAATTGAAGGCAAGGAAAGCCAGGGTTTTACAGACATCTTTGAGGATTCTTGTGGATCTGATTGTTGATGGTGTGTTCTCTACATGTTCTTGTAAGTTTGTTTATGTGTTTCACATCTCTCTTATGCTTCTAAATTGGACAGATGAAGTGGTAAAGTTTGAACTCATGTTTTGACATGCTCAGCTTTTTAGTTTGTTCAATTTTAATGTTTTCTACTGTCTAGAGAGGATTCGAATTGTGTGTTTGCCCTCTTTAGCTTCTCCTTTATCATCTCTGATCATCCATCTCAGATTAAGACATCAGCACTCATTCCTACCTTGCCCCTTAGATCCCCCTGTGAAAACTGTGCTCAATCCCCGCACTTTGAATTGCACTTCCACCAATTGCCACCAAAACCCCCACAAATCATCAAATCAAACCCCTTATCAATTTACTAGCCTAAAATCTTTATTCTTAATTGGTCAGCCTAATCCTATTGAAAGATCTATCAAATCTGACCCGAGAGAGCCTTCTCATACCTCGTAGGGCTAGCTACGAGGTGAAATGGTTTGATGTAGCCTTGAGAGTTTGTCTATCTCAGCCTAGGTGAATTCCAAGCGCTAACATATTGGTGACCATACTGGGGAAGAACAAACTTGTTTGTGTGTTGATGTGTGTGTTTCACGAGTCTTAGACGGAGCCTGAAGTTACGCCAGAAGCCTTCTAAAACGCTCTTGTTTTACATCAGCGTTAGTAGATAAACGCTGCTTCAGTCAATCTCCGTGAGCTTGTGAATACGACTTCATTTGCGTTTTACCCCAATACATGTATCAAGTTCAGATCTGATTGTTGATGGTGAACAACGATCAGACACTTGAAAGGCTGAAATCATTCACTTGGCGACTCTAAATCAGTTTTGAAGATCAGATCCAAAGACTCCACTGGAGGATGATCCCGACCAGCAGAAACATGAAAGGAGAATATGGCAAGATCAGGTACTCAAGTTGTAATTTCATCCAGGACATTTTGTTCTTTGTTGTAAATTATTTCTTCTCTTTTCCCGAGAATGTCAAGACTGTTTTGCAAAGTATATTGTATTTGAGAAGAGATCCTCGGCCTGCAGTTGATTCTTTCCCTTTGAAAAGTGTGAATACCAAAGATTTGCATGCCTGTGAGTTTGATCAAGATCCTTTTTCCGAATTTTGTGATGACCATCTTCAAATTGATGAGCCCCAAGAGACCAAGACCGATTCTATATCTGCCGTACATAACCCTACACCTTGTAAAATTCCAGATCGGTATAAACCTCTTGTTTTACCTTCTGTTCTCCATGCTTTCCCCAAAAACTATGATCTATACTTGCCGAGGTTTGATGGTGAATGTAAGGATGTCAACGCTGAGCAACATGTCCAGAATTTTGAGAATTTTCTAAATCTTTTTGAAGTTGATGAAGAAGATGTTAGTATAAGGCTTTTTGCTCTTTCTTTGCAAGCTGAAGTTAAGAGTTGGTTCAAAACCCTGCCTGATGCAAGCATCTCAGATTTCCAGCAGTTCGTCAAAGTTTTTCTCGATAGGTGGATGATCGGACAAAACCTTTTCTTGATTGTAGAAGAGTATAACCATCTGAACAGATTGCCAGGGGAGACAGTACAACAGTTTTCGGCCAGATTTAATCAAGTTTATTATTCAATGCCAGCTGATATAAGGCCTACTCCTAGATATACTCTCTTGCACTATCCGGGTGCCTTTGATCCGGAGATGGGGTTTTCAGCTGAGGGAAAAGGATATTGCAACACTTCACGAGATGCAAAATTGTGCAGTAAGTGTAGAAGCGCATCTGCTGATCCGACGGGAAAGGATGAAAGAAGAAGAGATGAAAAGCATAGATCCAGCCGAATCTCTAGAGGTAAAGCTTGACGTTTTGGTAAGTGCAGTGGAGGAGATGATGAAAAGAATCAACACAAGGAATGATTATAATTTTCATGGCTCGCTGATTGAAGAAGAACAAGTTGCTGATCCAAAACATTTTGTTTCCCATCCTAGTTGTCATAGCACTTATAGTGATTGTTTTGTAGATCATCTTGGAGAAGAAAGAACTGTTGATATGACATGTATGCTTGATGACGTGTTTTATACCGATGATTTGCCTCAGTATGATCAGTATGATGATGATTATGTTCTCCAAACAGAAGCTAATCTTGCAGACAAATCAGCAGCTCGTTTGTGGGAGGAAGAAGTTCATTTTCAGCAGCTCGAATACAATGATCAGCCATCATATATCAGCTATGACAGTGACGAGGAAAGTGCAGCAAATTTTGAAGTAAGTGAAGGATCTTTGCCTTTTTGTTTTGATTCATGTCAGTTCATCAGAGATAACTACCATGCAATCAGAAATCAAATGTCAACAAGTCTTCATTTAGATCATCTTGAGGGCAATGAAAACCTTGTTCAAGACTTCTCATATTCAGATTTGCAACCTCCGAAAGCCATTGATTGTCCAGTTGCAGATGAAGGCATGAAAGTTGACATATTTGATCAAATGATACAAGAAGGTTCCCTACCTTTTTGTTTTGAATCAATTCAGTTTTTGAAGGGTAGATTGCATAGTAAATCTTCAAATGGACAGCCTATAACAAATCAACAATCACTCAGTTTTAATGTTGAGGATGAAGGTCAGATTATAGATGAAGTTGTGGAGGATGAAATACATGATGTGATGATACAGGAAGATTCTATACCTTTTGTTTTGAAGCATTTCAGTTTATAAGGCAGAATCTTCGTAAAATCTCTCAAGAAAAAGACGAACAGCTAGAAGGATGTCATACATCTTCAATGGATACATTGCAGCAGTCTTTTCAAGTTTTTCATGATCCAATAGCTGATGTTTTGGATGAGGTTTGCAGTCAAAGTCTTTCTCCATTGACTACATGTGAGCTTGAAACATGGGCTGATATGAACTTGATCCGGCAGCCGGTTTCTTTGTCATTTTCAGCAGACGTCTCGTCACAAGGCTCAGATCAAAGTTTGCATGCATGGTATGAGGAAAAGAGAAGTACTCCATTATATGAGCTAAGTTCCAATGTGCTTGAATTTCAAGACCCTTATGCAGTGTTTTTGGAGGCGGATAGAGAGTGCATATCATTCAACGGATCTGTTTCTAAGTTGCCATCAGAGTTGCCTTTCAGTAGTTCTCTCTTGTTGTTCATTAACGAACACTTGTGGAGAATTCGAACAGCAGACGGAATACTTACTTGGTTGCATTGGTTGTTTCATTTCACTTAATCAGGTGATGAATGAAACTGTTAGAGTAGGTTGTGATGAATAAGCTCCACTTTGAGCATCATTTTCAGTTTGTCGGTTGTGTTTAAGTATCGAGTCATTTTTTAGTTGAGTCATGAGTCCTTTATGAGTCAATTTTTAGCCTTGTGGTTAAGTTAGTTTGTGTCAGTTTTCAGTCATGCATTTCAGCTTGAGTTTATGACTCCATTGCCCAATGAATAAAGCACTGGTCTGCTCTCCCAAGAGGTCTGAGGTTCTTGGCACCTCCAAGGCGCTGCCATCCCCATTGGAGCCAATGTTAGTGTCGGTCTTGAGCCCTCCATCAGTGATCAATAACTCTTTGCATATGCATTTATAGGTGTCTCATCAGTGTCAATTTTGCATCTCATTAGGCATGCCATAACACTGAATGGAGGAGCCGGTCTTTGTTCCCTTCTTGGCTTTGCTGGATCAGGTCATACAACAATGTAATTGAGTCATGCTTGTTCTTGTTTTTGTCTTGAGGTCCCATGGTATTAGGTCTAGGGTTTTGAGTCAAAATCATTTCAAGGTCATGAGTCATGGACAGCAAGTGCCCAGCAAGCCGGAAGGAGTTTTGTACATATGTTTCATTATCATTTTCTTCAGCTACAGTTCATTTTATGCCTTGGATTTAAAAACCCTGTTTTTAAGTCCAAGGCCATGTGGAATTTGAAAAAATAAAGAAATTCTCAAAAATTTGTAAAAGTGCCGGCAACAACCCTGGTTCCTTCACTACAGTCCATCAGGCGGTCAACCTGCAAAAAGAACAGAGTCAAACGCATCAAAAGAGCTCATTTCAGGACAAAAAGACTCTAAACAGTGTTAAAAAGAAAAGCAAGTTGAAAACATTAGAAAGAGGGTTCTAAAGTTAAATTTTTTTTAAAAATGACCCTATAAAAGCTAATTTCCCTCTCAATTCACTCTTATTGTGCATTTGAAAGTCAAAAAATTTGTGTTAGAGGCAAAAGGAGGCAATTCGGGCAAGTTTCTGCAAGTTCCAAGGTTAGAAGTGGTGCGCGACCATTCTGGACAGGTGCGCGACCACCTGGGTGCGCGCGACCAAACGGAGGCCAAAGCGCAGTGTTAAATAACACGGCGCGACCAAACGAAGGGGTGCGACCATTCTGAGGGCGTGCGCGACAAAAAGTCTGCCCGCCTTGAAACTCTCCCAAACGCTCAAATTCACTCAAATTCACTCAAATTTTTAAAGCATACTTCACAGCATTTTGCAGGCAGGGCAGCGGTCATTTTGACTTGTTTATTCCACCTTGCTCAATAACACCATGTCAACCACTGAGACTAATGAGCAAGGTGATGACCGGTCTTCTTCTACAGAGGTTGAGACACAACAGAGGCCTTGTAAGGGTGGCAAAGGTGTTCATCATAGAGGTTACATGTTCGCAAGGCAAAAATGAAAATTCTCCAAAGAAAGCTATCGGAGGCCCGGAAGAGGAAGAAAAGGACAAATCGACTCCGCATCTTGGCTGAGGCATCCCTCACTCATCATGGTACTGATCATCCTTGATCTAGCATCAAAATCTGAAAATTTTGAGAATTTTGGAGCATTTTGGAAATTTTTGGTAAAATTACAGGTTTTGCCCATGGTTTGGTCTCACCCCGGGTGAGACCATTTTGGAGGACTGCTCGGAATTTTGAAAACTTGGCATTTTTGGAAAGGGCATGCAAAAAGAAAAATTACCAATGCTTGGGAGAAGCCTGATTTTGAGTTTTGAGCCTCCAAAAGCTCAAAATACATCAAAAAAATGACTTTCTGCCCACTTTTTGAGTTGCAGAAAGTGACCTTGGGAGAAATCGTTTTTGAAGGGTCAAATCAACACCAAATTCAGAAATTCCACTTGGGATGGAAAGTAGACAGGCCACGCTTTCCAATGAGCCATCTTGCACCTGATTTGGATCAGTGGAACCCACTCAAAAACAGCTGTGAAGGGGCGCGACCAGAACTTCCAGGGGTGCGACCAGAACTTCCAGATTTGCCAGAATTCACATTTTTGGTCAAAAAAACACTGTTTTGACTATGGTTGACTATTTTTACTTGTAGATGATGGATAAATGTAATATGTTCATGGCACTTTGGTAGATTTTATCTTTCTTTACTCTTCTAGAAGCTTCCATGATGTAAAAAGTGAAAAATTAATGCATGGATGAGTTAGCTAAGTAATAGAGGCAAGTTGTTTGGCTGCCTATTTTCTAGTTCTTAGTTTAGAATTTGTTCAAACTGCCCCTAGGAAGCTGAGCTCGACCCCTAGAGGTGGGGAAAGGAGTTAGATGGTCTAGATGGTCTATATTATGCTCTCTCCTTCTCATTTTCATGGTTGGACTCTTGTGTAAGGAAGCTTTATTGTATATTGTGCATCTATTTCTGCAATTGAAGGCAAGGAAAGCCAGGGTTTTACAGACATCTTTGAGGATTCTTGTGGATCTGATTGTTGATGGTGTGTTCTCTACATGTTCTTGTAAGTTTGTTTATGTGTTTCACATCTCTCTTATGCTTCTAAATTGGACAGATGAAGTGGTAAAGTTTGAACTCATGTTTTGACATGCTCAGCTTTTTAGTTTGTTCAATTTTAATGTTTTCTACTGTCTAGAGAGGATTCGAATTGTGTGTTTGCCCTCTTTAGCTTCTCCTCTATCATCTCTGATCATCCATCTCAGATTAAGACATCAGCACTCATTCCTACCTTGCCCCTTAGATCCCCCTGTGAAAACTGTGCTCAATCCCCGCACTTTGAATTGCACTTCCACCAATTGCCACCAAAACCCCCACAAATCATCAAATCAAACCCCTTATCAATTTACTAGCCTAAAATCTTTATTCTTAATTGGTCAGCCTAATCCTATTGAAAGATCTATCAAATCTGACCCGAGAGAGCCTTCTCATACCTCGTAGGGCTAGCTACGAGGTGAAATGGTTTGATGTAGCCTTGAGAGTTTGTCTATCTCAGCCTAGGTGAATTCCAAGCGCTAACATATTGGTGACCATACTGGGGAAGAACAAACTTGTTTGTGTGTTGATGTGTGTGTTTCGCGAGTCTTAGACGGAGCCTGAAGTTATGCCAGAAGCCTTCTAAAACGCTCTTGTTTTACATCAGCGTTAGTAGATAAACGCTGCTTCAGTCAATCTCCGTGAGCTTGTGAATACGACTTCATTTGCGTTTTACCCCAATACATGTATCAAGTTCAGATCTGATTGTTGATGGTGAACAACGATCAGACACTTGAAAGGCTGAAATCATTCACTTGGCGACTCTAAATCAGTTTTGAAGATCAGATCCAAAGACTCCACTGGAGGATGATCCCGACCAGCAGAAACATGAAAGGAGAATATGGCAAGATCAGGTACTCAAGTTGTAATTTCATCCAGGACATTTTGTTCTTTGTTGTAAATTATTTCTTCTCTTTTCCCGAGAATGTCAAGACTGTTTTGCAAAGTATATTTTATTTGAGAAGAGATCCTCGGCCACGCTTTCCAATGAGCCATCTTGCACCTGATTTGGATCAGTGGAACCCACTCAAAAACAGCTGTGAAGGGGCGCGACCAGAACTTCCAGGGGCGCGACCAGAACTTCCAGATTTGCCAGAATTCACATTTTTGGTCAAAAAAACACTGTTTTGACTATGGTTGACTATTTTTACTTGTAGATGATGGATAAATGTAATATGTTCATGGCACTTTGGTAGATTTTATCTTTCTTTACTCTTCTAGAAGCTTCCATGATGTAAAAAGTGAAAAATTAATGCATGGATGAGTTAGCTAAGTAATAGAGGCAAGTTGTTTGGCTGCCTATTTTCTAGTTCTTAGTTTAGAATTTGTTCAAACTGCCCCTAGGAAGCTGAGCTCGACCCCTAGAGGTGGGGAAAGGAGTTAGATGGTCTAGATGGTCTATATTATGCTCTCTCTTTCTCATTTTCATGGTTGGACTCTTGTGTAAGGAAGCTTTATTGTATATTGTGCATCTATTTCTGCAATTGAAGGCAAGGAAAGCCAGGGTTTTACAGACATCTTTGAGGATTCTTGTGGATCTGATTGTTGATGGTGTGTTCTCTACATGTTCTTGTAAGTTTGTTTATGTGTTTCACATCTCTCTTATGCTTCTAAATTGGACAGATGAAGTGGTAAAGTTTGAACTCATGTTTTGACATGCTCAGCTTTTTAGTTTGTTCAATTTTAATGTTTTCTACTGTCTAGAGAGGATTCGAATTGTGTGTTTGCCCTCTTTAGCTTCTCCTCTATCATCTCTGATCATCCATCTCAGATTAAGACATCAGCACTCATTCCTACCTTGCCCCTTAGATCCCCCTGTGAAAACTGTGCTCAATCCCCGCACTTTGAATTGCACTTCCACCAATTGCCACCAAAACCCCCACAAATCATCAAATCAAACCCCTTATCAATTTACTAGCCTAAAATCTTTATTCTTAATTGGTCAGCCTAATCCTATTGAAAGATCTATCAAATCTGACCCGAGAGAGCCTTCTCATACCTCGTAGGGCTAGCTACGAGGTGAAATGGTTTGATGTAGCCTTGAGAGTTTGTCTATCTCAGCCTAGGTGAATTCCAAGCGCTAACATATTGGTGACCATACTGGGGAAGAACAAACTTGTTTGTGTGTTGATGTGTGTGTTTCGCGAGTCTTAGACGGAGCCTGAAGTTACGCCAGAAGCCTTCTAAAACGCTCTTGTTTTACATCATCGTTAGTAGATAAACGCTGCTTCAGTCAATCTCCGTGAGCTTGTGAATACGACTTCATTTGCGTTTTACCCCAATACATGTATCAAGTTCAGATCTGATTGTTGATGGTGAACAACGATCAGACACTTGAAAGGCTGAAATCATTCACTTGGCGACTCTAAATCAGTTTTGAAGATCAGATCCAAAGACTCCACTGGAGGATGATCCCGACCAGCAGAAACATGAAAGGAGAATATGGCAAGATCAGGTACTCAAGTTGTAATTTCATCCAGGACATTTTGTTCTTTGTTGTAAATTATTTCTTCTCTTTTCCCGAGAATGTCAAGACTGTTTTGCAAAGTATATTGTATTTGAGAAGAGATCCTCGGCCACGCTTTCCAATGAGCCATCTTGCACCTGATTTGGATCAGTGGAACCCACTCAAAAACAGCTGTGAAGGGGCGCGACCAGAACTTCCAGGGGTGCGACCAGAACTTCCAGATTTGCCAGAATTCACATTTTTGGTCAAAAAAACACTGTTTTGACTATGGTTGACTATTTTTACTTGTAGATGATGGATAAATGTAATATGTTCATGGCACTTTGGTAGATTTTATCTTTCTTTACTCTTCTAGAAGCTTCCATGATGTAAAAAGTGAAAAATTAATGCATGGATGAGTTAGCTAAGTAATAGAGGCAAGTTGTTTGGCTGCCTATTTTCTAGTTCTTAGTTAAGAATTTGTTCAAACTGCCCCTAGGAAGCTGAGCTCGACCCCTAGAGGTGGGGAAAGGAGTTAGGTGGTCTAGATGGTCTATATTATGCTCTCTCCTTCTCATTTTCATGGTTGGACTCTTGTGTAAGGAAGCTTTATTGTATATTGTGCATCTATTTCTGCAATTGAAGGCAAGGAAAGCCAGGGTTTTACAGACATCTTTGAGGATTCTTGTGGATCTGATTGTTGATGGTGTGTTCTCTACATGTTCTTGTAAGTTTGTTTATGTGTTTCACATCTCTCTTATGCTTCTAAATTGGACAGATGAAGTGGTAAAGTTTGAACTCATGTTTTGACATGCTCAGCTTTTTAGTTTGTTCAATTTTAATGTTTTCTACTGTCTAGAGAGGATTCGAATTGTGTGTTTGCCCTCTTTAGCTTCTCCTCTATCATCTCTGATCATCCATCTCAGATTAAGACATCAGCACTCATTCCTACCTTGCCCCTTAGATCCCCCTGTGAAAACTGTGCTCAATCCCCGCACTTTGAATTGCACTTCCACCAATTGCCACCAAAACCCCCACAAATCATCAAATCAAACCCGTTATCAATTTACTAGCCTAAAATCTTTATTCTTAATTGGTCAGCCTAATCCTATTGAAAGATCTATCAAATCTGACCCGAGAGAGCCTTCTCATACCTCGTAGGGCTAGCTACGAGGTGAAATGGTTTGATGTAGCCTTGAGAGTTTGTCTATCTCAGCCTAGGTGAATTCCAAGCGCTAACATATTGGTGACCATACTGGGGAAGAACAAACTTGTTTGTGTGTTGATGTGTGTGTTTCGCGAGTCTTAGACGGAGCCTGAAGTTACGCCAGAAGCCTTCTAAAATGCTCTTGTTTTACATCAGCGTTAGTAGATAAACGCTGCTTCAGTCAATCTCCGTGAGCTTGTGAATACGACTTCATTTGCGTTTTACCCCAATACATGTATCAAGTTCAGATCTGATTGTTGATGGTGAACAACGATCAGACACTTGAAAGGCTGAAATCATTCACTTGGCGACTCTAAATCAGTTTTGAAGATCAGATCCAAAGACTCCACTGGAGGATGATCCCGACCAGCAGAAACATGAAAGGCGAATATGGCAAGATCAGGTACTCAAGTTGTAATTTCATCCAGGACATTTTGTTCTTTGTTGTAAATTATTTCTTCTCTTTTCCCGAGAATGTCAAGACTGTTTTGCAAAGTATATTGTATTTGAGAAGAGATCCTCGGCCTGCAGTTGATTCTTTCCCTTTGAAAAGTGTGAATACCAAAGATTTGCATGCCTGTGAGTTTGATCAAGATCCTTTTTCCGAATTTTGTGATGACCATCTTCAAATTGATGAGCCCCAAGAGACCAAGACCGATTCTATATCTGCCGTACATAACCCTACACCTTGTAAAATTCCAGATCGGTATAAACCTCTTGTTTTACCTTCTGTTCTCCATGCTTTCCCCAAAAACTATGATCTATACTTGCCGAGGTTTGATGGTGAATGTAAGGATGTCAACGCTGAGCAACATGTCCAGAATTTTGAGAAGTTTCTAAATCTTTTTGAAGTTGATGAAGAAGATGTTAGTATAAGGCTTTTTGCTCTTTCTTTGCAAGCTGAAGTTAAGAGTTGGTTCAAAACCCTGCCTGATGCAAGCATCTCAGATTTCCAGCAGTTCGTCAAAGTTTTTCTCGATAGGTGGATGATCGGACAAAACCTTTTCTTGATTGTAGAAGAGTATAACCATCTGAAAAGATTGCCAGGGGAGACAGTACAACAGTTTTCGGCCAGATTTAATCAAGTTTATTATTCAATGCCAGCTGATATAAGGCCTACTCCTAGATCTACTCTCTTGCACTATCCGGGTGCCTTTGATCCGGAGATGGGGTTTCAGCTGAGGGAAAAGGATATTGCAACACTTCACGAGATGCAAAATTGTGCAGTAAGTGTAGAAGCGCATCTGCTGATCCGACGGGCAAGGATGAAAGAAGAAGAGATGAAAAGCATAGATCCAGCCGAATCTCTAGAGGTAAAGCTTGACGTTTTGGTAAGTGCAGTGGAGGAGATGATGAAAAGAATCAACACAAGGAATGATTATAATTTTCATGGCTCGCTGATTGAAGAAGAACAAGTTGCTGATCCAAAACATTTTGTTTCCCATCCTAGTTGTCATAGCACTTATAGTGATTGTTTTGTAGATCATCTTGGAGAAGAAAGAACTGTTGATATGACATGTATGCTTGATGACGTGTTTTATACCGATGATTTGCCTCAGTATGATCAGTATGATGATGATTATGTTCTCCAAACAGAAGCTAATCTTGCAGACAAATCAGCAGCTCGTTTGTGGGAGGAAGAAGTTCATTTTCAGCAGCTCGAATACAATGATCAGCCATCATATATCAGCTATGACAGTGACGAGGAAAGTGCAGCAAATTTTGAAGTAAGTGAAGGATATTTGCCTTTTTGTTTTGATTCATGTCAGTTCATCAGAGATAACTACCATGCAATCAGAAATCAAATGTCAACAAGTCTTCATTTAGATCATCTTGAGGGCAATGAAAACCTTGTTCAAGACTTCTCATATTCAGATTTGCAACCTCCGAAAGCCATTGATTGTCCAGTTGCAGATGAAGGCATGAAAGTTGACATATTTGATCAAATGATACAAGAAGGTTCCCTACCTTTTTGTTTTGAATCAATTCAGTTTTTGAAGGGTAGATTGCATAGTAAATCTTCAAATGGACAGCCTATAACAAATCAACAATCACTCAGTTTTAATGTTGAGGATGAAGGTCAGATTATAGATGAAGTTGTGGAGGATGAAATACATGATGTGATGATACAGGAAGATTCTATACCCTTTTGTTTTGAAGCATTTCAGTTTATAAGGCAGAATCTTCGTAAAATCTCTCAAGAAAAAGACGAACAGCTAGAAGGATGTCATACATCTTCAATGGATACATTGCAGCAGTCTTTTCAAGTTTTTCATGATCCAATAGCTGATGTTTTGGATGAGGTTTGCAGTCAAAGTCTTTCTCCATTGACTACATGTGAGCTTGAAACATGGGCTGATATGAACTTGATCCGGCAGCCGGTTTCTTTGTCATTTTCAGCAGACGTCTCGTCACAAGGCTCAGATCAAAGTTTGCATGCATGGTATGAGGAAAAGAGAAGTACTCCATTATATGAGCTAAGTTCCAATGTGCTTGAATTTCAAGACCCTTATGCAGTGTTTTTGGAGGCGGATAGAGAGTGCATATCATTCAACGGATCTGTTTCTAAGTTGCCATCAGAGTTGCCTTTCAGTAGTTCTCTCTTGTTGTTCATTAACGAACACTTGTGGAGAATTCGAACAGCAGACGGAATACTTACTTGGTTGCATTGGTTGTTTCATTTCACTTAATAAGGTGATGAATGAAACTGTTAGAGTAGGTTGTGATGAATAAGCTCCACTTTGAGCATCATTTTCAGTTTGTCGGTTGTGTTTAAGTATCGAGTCATTTTTTAGTTGAGTCATGAGTCCTTTATGAGTCAATTTTTAGCCTTGTGGTTAAGTTAGTTTGTGTCAGTTTTCAGTCATGCATTTCAGCCTGAGTTTATGACTCCATTGCCCAATGAATAAAGCACTGGTCTGCTCTCCCAAGAGGTCTGAGGTTCTTGGCACCTCCAAGGCGCTGCCATCCCCATTGGAGCCAATGTTAGTGTCGGTCTTGAGCCCTCCATCAGTGATCAATAACTCTTTGCATATGCATTTATAGGTGTCTCATCAGTGTCAATTTTGCATCTCATTAGGCATGCCATAACACTGAATGGAGGAGCCGGTCTTTGTTCCCTTCTTGGCTTTGCTGGATCAGGTCATACAACAATGTAATTGAGTCATGCTTGTTCTTGTTTTTGTCTTGAGGTCCCATGGTATTAGGTCTAGGGTTTTGAGTCAAAATCATTTCAAGGTCATGAGTCATGGTCAGCAAGTGCCCAGCAAGCCGGAAGGAGTTTTGTACATATGTTTCATTATCATTTTCTTCAGCTACAGTTCATTTTATGCCTTGGATTTAAAAACCCTGTTTTTAAGTCCAAGGCCATGTGGAATTTGAAAAAATAAAGAAATTCTCAAAAATTTGTAAAAGTGCCGGCAACAACCCTGGTTCCTTCACTACAGTCCATCAGGCGGTCAACCTGCAAAAAGAACGGAGTCAAACGCATCAAAAGAGCTCATTTCAGGACAAAAAGACTCTAAACAGTGTTAAAAAGAAAAGCAAGTTGAAAACATTAGAAAGAGGGTTCTAAAGTTAAATTTTTTTTAAAAATGACCCTATAAAAGCTAATTTCCCTCTCAATTCACTCTTATTGTGCATTTGAAAGTCAAAAAATTTGTGTTAGAGGCAAAAGGAGGCAATTCGGGCAAGTTTCTGCAAGTTCCAAGGTTAGAAGTGGTGCGCGACCATTCTGGACAGGTGCGCGACCACCTGGGTGCGCGCGACCAAACGGAGGCCAAAGCGCAGTGTTAAATAACACGGGCGCGACCAAACGAAGGGGTGCGACCATTCTGAGGGCGTGCGCGACCAAAAAGTCTGCCCTCCTTGAAACTCTCCCAAACGCTCAAATTCACTCAAATTCACTCAAATTTTTAAAGCATACTTCACAGCATTTTGCAGGCAGGGCAGCGGTCATTTTGACTTGTTTATTCCACCTTGCTCAATAACACCATGTCAACCACTGAGACTAATGAGCAAGGTGATGACCGGTCTTCTTCTACAGAGGTTGAGACACAACAGAGGCCTCGTAAGGGTGGCAAAGGTGTTCATCATAGAGGTTACATGTTCGCAAGGCAAAAATGAAAATTCTCCAAAGAAAGCTATCGGAGGCCCGGAAGAGGAAGAAAAGGACAAATCGACTCCGCATCTTGGCTGAGGCATCCCTCACTCATCATGGTACTGATCATCCTTGATCTAGCATCAAAATCTGAAAATTTTGAGAATTTTGGAGCATTTTGGAAATTTTTGGTAAAATTACAGGTTTTGCCCATGGTTTGGTCTCACCCCGGGTGAGACCATTTTGGAGGACTGCTCGGAATTTTGAAAACTTGGCATTTTTGGAAAGGGCATGCAAAAATAAAAATTACCAATGCTTGGGAGAAGCCTGATTTTGAGTTTTGAGCCTCCAAAAGCTCAAAATACATCAAAAAAATGACTTTCTGCCCACTTTTTGAGTTGCAGAAAGTGACCTTGGGAGAAATGGTTTTTGAGGGGTCAAATCAACACCAAATTCAGAAATTCCACTTGGGATGGAAAGTAGACAGGCCACGCTTTCCAATGAGCCATCTTGCACCTGATTTGGATTAGTGGAACCCACTCAAAAACAGCTGTGAAGGGGCGCGACCAGAACTTCCAGGGGTGCGACCAGAACTTCCAGATTTGCCAGAATTCACATTTTTGGTCAAAAAAACACTGTTTTGACTATGGTTGACTATTTTTACTTGTAGATGATGGATAAATGTAATATGTTCATGGCACTTTGGTAGATTTTATCTTTCTTTACTCTTCTAGAAGCTTCCATGATGTAAAAAGTGAAAAATTAATGCATGGATGAGTTAGCTAAGTAATAGAGGCAAGTTGTTTGGCTGCCTATTTTCTAGTTCTTAGTTTAGAATTTGTTCAAACTGCCCCTAGGAAGCTGAGCTCGACCCCTAGAGGTGGGGAAAGGAGTTAGATGGTCTAGATGGTCTATATTATGCTCTCTCCTTCTCATTTTCATGGTTGGACTCTTGTGTAAGGAAGCTTTATTGTATATTGTGCATCTATTTCTGCAATTGAAGGCAAGGAAAGCCAGGGTTTTACAGACATCTTTGAGGATTCTTGTGGATCTGATTGTTGATGGTGTGTTCTCTACATGTTCTTGTAAGTTTGTTTATGTGTTTCACATCTCTCTTATGCTTCTAAATTGGACAGATGAAGTGGTAAAGTTTGAACTCATGTTTTGACATGCTCAGCTTTTTAGTTTGTTCAATTTTAATGTTTTCTACTGTCTAGAGAGGATTCGAATTGTGTGTTTGCCCTCTTTAGCTTCTCCTCTATCATCTCTGATCATCCATCTCAGATTAAGACATCAGCACTCATTCCTACCTTGCCCCTTAGATCCCCCTGTGAAAACTGTGCTCAATCCCCGCACTTTGAATTGCACTTCCACCAATTGCCACCAAAACCCCCACAAATCATCAAATCAAACCCCTTATCAATTTACTAGCCTAAAATCTTTATTCTTAATTGGTCAGCCTAATCCTATTGAAAGATCTATCAAATCTGACCCGAGAGAGCCTTCTCATACCTCGTAGGGCTAGCTACGAGGTGAAATGGTTTGATGTAGCCTTGAGAGTTTGTCTATCTCAGCCTAGGTGAATTCCAAGCGCTAACATATTGGTGACCATACTGGGGAAGAACAAACTTGTTTGTGTGTTGATGTGTGTGTTTCGCGAGTCTTAGACGGAGCCTGAAGTTATGCCAGAAGCCT
This sequence comes from Pinus tabuliformis, assembly GCA_031772625.1. Taxonomy (NCBI): domain Eukaryota; kingdom Viridiplantae; phylum Streptophyta; class Pinopsida; order Pinales; family Pinaceae; genus Pinus; species Pinus tabuliformis. Next base: position 725,277,590 of record CM062815.1, read on the forward strand.
TCTAAAACGCTCTTGTTTTACATCAGCGTTAGTAGATAAACGCTGCTTCAGTCAATCTCCGTGAGCTTGTGAATACGACTTCATTTGCGTTTTACCCCAATACATGTATCAAGTTCAGATCTGATTGTTGATGGTGAACAACGATCAGACACTTGAAAGGCTGAAATCATTCACTTGGCGACTCTAAATCAGTTTTGAAGATCAGATCCAAAGACTCCACTGGAGGATGATCCCGACCAGCAGAAACATGAAAGGAGAATATGGCAAGATCAGGTACTCAAGTTGTAATTTCATCCAGGACATTTTGTTCTTTGTTGTAAATTATTTCTTCTCTTTTCCCGAGAATGTCAAGACTGTTTTGCAAAGTATATTGTATTTGAGAAGAGATCCTCGGCCTGCAGTTGATTCTTTCCCTTTGAAAAGTGTGAATATCAAAGATTTGCATGCCTGTGAGTTTGATCAAGATCCTTTTTCTGAATTTTGTGATGACCATCTTCAAATTGATGAGCCCCAAGAGACCAAGACCGATTCTATATCTGCCGTACATAACCCTACACCTTGTAAAATTCCAGATCGGTATAAACCTCTTGTTTTACCTTCTGTTCTCCATGCTTTCCCCAAAAACTATGATCTATACTTGCCGAGGTTTGATGGTGAATGTAAGGATGTCAACGCTGAGCAACATGTCCAGAATTTTGAGAATTTTCTAGATCTTTTTGAAGTTGATGAAGAAGATGTTAGTATAAGGCTTTTTGCTCTTTCTTTGCAAGCTGAAGTTAAGAGTTGGTTCAAAACCCTGCCTGATGCAAGCATCTCAGATTTCCAGCAGTTCGTCAAAGTTTTTCTCGATAGGTGGATGATCGGACAAAACCTTTTCTTGATTGTAGAAGAGTATAACCATCTGAAAAGATTGCCAGGGGAGACAGTACAACAGTTTTCGGCCAGATTTAATCAAGTTTATTATTCAATGCCAGCTAATATAAGGCCTACTCCTAGATCTACTCTCTTGCACTATCCGGGTGCCTTTGATCCGGAGATGGGTTTCAGGTGAGGGAAAAGGATATTGCAACACTTCACGAGATGCAAAATTGTGCAGTAAGTGTAGAAGCGCATCTGCTGATCCGACGGGCAAGGATGAAAGAAGAAGAGATGAAAAGCATAGATCCAGCCGAATCTCTAGAGGTAAAGCTTGACGTTTTGGTAAGTGCAGTGGAGGAGATGATGAAAAGAATCAACACAAGGAATGATTATAATTTTCATGGCTCGCTGATTGAAGAAGAACAAGTTGCTGATCCAAAACATTTTGTTTCCCATCCTAGTTGTCATAGCACTTATAGTGATTGTTTTGTAGATCATCTTGGAGAAGAAAGAACTGTTGATATGACATGTATGCTTGATGACGTGTTTTATACCGATGATTTGCCTCAGTATGATCAGTATGATGATGATTATGTTCTCCAAACAGAAGCTAATCTTGCAGACAAATCAGCAGCTCGTTTGTGGGAGGAAGAAGTTCATTTTCAGCAGCTCGAATACAATGATCAGCCATCATATATCAGCTATGACAGTGACGAGGAAAGTGCAGCAAATTTTGAAGTAAGTGAAGGATCTTTGCCTTTTTGTTTTGATTCATGTCAGTTCATCAGAGATAACTACCATGCAATCAGAAATCAAATGTCAACAAGTCTTCATTTAGATCATCTTGAGGGCAATGAAAACCTTGTTCAAGACTTCTCATATTCAGATTTGCAACCTCCGAAAGCCATTGATTGTCCAGTTGCAGATGAAGGCATGAAAGTTGACATATTTGATCAAATGATACAAGAAGGTTCCCTACCTTTTTGTTTTGAATCAATTCAGTTTTTGAAGGGTAGATTGCATAGTAAATCTTCAAATGGACAGCCTATAACAAATCAACAATCACTCAGTTTTAATGTTGAGGATGAAGGTCAGATTATAGATGAAGTTGTGGAGGATGAAATACATGATGTGATGATACAGGAAGATTCTATACCCTTTTGTTTTGAAGCATTTCAGTTTATAAGGCAGAATCTTCGTAAAATCTCTCAAGAAAAAGACGAACAGCTAGAAGGATGTCATACATCTTCAATGGATACATTGCAGCAGTCTTTTCAAGTTTTTCATGATCCAATAGCTGATGTTTTGGATGAGGTTTGCAGTCAAAGTCTTTCTCCATTGACTACATGTGAGCTTGAAACATGGGCTGATATGAACTTGATCCGGCAGCCGGTTTCTTTGTCATTTTCAGCAGACGTCTCGTCACAAGGCTCAGATCAAAGTTTGCATGCATGGTATGAGGAAAAGAGAAGTACTCCATTATATGAGCTAAGTTCCAATGTGCTTGAATTTCAAGACCCTTATGCAGTGTTTTTGGAGGCGGATAGAGAGTGCATATCATTCAACGGATCTGTTTCTAAGTTGCCATCAGAGTTGCCTTTCAGTAGTTCTCTCTTGTTGTTCATTAACGAACACTTGTGGAGAATTCGAACAGCAGACGGAATACTTACTTGGTTGCATTGGTTGTTTCATTTCACTTAATAAGGTGATGAATGAAACTGTTAGAGTAGGTTGTGATGAATAAGCTCCACTTTGAGCATCATTTTCAGTTTGTCGGTTGTGTTTAAGTATCGAGTCATTTTTTAGTTGAGTCATGAGTCCTTTATGAGTCAATTTTTAGCCTTGTGGTTAAGTTAGTTTGTGTCAGTTTTCAGTCATGCATTTCAGCCTGAGTTTATGACTCCATTGCCCAATGAATAAAGCACTGGTCTGCTCTCCCAAGAGGTCTGAGGTTCTTGGCACCTCCAAGGCGCTGCCATCCCCATTGGAGCCAATGTTAGTGTCGGTCTTGAGCCCTCCATCAGTGATCAATAACTCTTTGCATATGCATTTATAGGTGTCTCATCAGTGTCAATTTTGCATCTCATTAGGCATGCCATAACACTGAATGGAGGAGCCGGTCTTTGTTCCCTTCTTGGCTTTGCTGGATCAGGTCATACAACAATGTAATTGAGTCATGCTTGTTCTTGTTTTTGTCTTGAGGTCCCATGGTATTAGGTCTAGGGTTTTGAGTCAAAATCATTTCAAGGTCATGAGTCATGGTCAGCAAGTGCCCAGCAAGCCGGAAGGAGTTTTGTACATATGTTTCATTATCATTTTCTTCAGCTACAGTTCATTTTATGCCTTGGATTTAAAAACCCTGTTTTTAAGTCCAAGGCCATGTGGAATTTGAAAAAATAAAGAAATTCTCAAAAATTTGTAAAAGTGCCGGCAACAACCCTGGTTCCTTCACTACAGTCCATCAGGTGGTCAACCTGCAAAAAGAACGGAGTCAAACGCATCAAAAGAGCTCATTTCAGGACAAAAAGACTCTAAACAGTGTTAAAAAGAAAAGCAAGTTGAAAACATTAGAAAGAGGGTTCTAAAGTTAAATTTTTTTAAAAAATGACCCTATAAAAGCTAATTTCCCTCTCAATTCACTCTTATTGTGCATTTGAAAGTCAAAAAATTTGTGTTAGAGGCAAAAGGAGGCAATTCGGGCAAGTTTCTGCAAGTTCCAAGGTTAGAAGTGGTGCGCGACCATTCTGGACAGGTGCGCGACCACCTGGGTGCGCGCGACCAAACGGAGGCCAAAGCGCAGTGTTAAATAACACGGGCGCGACCAAACGAAGGGGCGCGACCATTCTGAGGGCGTGCGCGACCAAAAAGTCTGCCCGCCTTGAAACTCTCCCAAACGCTCAAATTCACTCAAATTCACTCAAATTTTTAAAGCATACTTCACAGCATTTTGCAGGCAGGGCAGCGGTCATTTTGACTTGTTTATTCCACCTTGCTCAATAACACCATGTCAACCACTGAGACTAATGAGCAAGGTGATGATCGGTCTTCTTCTACAGAGGTTGAGACACAGCAGAGGCCTCGTAAGGGTGGCAAAGGTGTTCATCATAGAGGTTACATGTTCGCAAGGCAAAAATGAAAATTCTCCAAAGAAAGCTATCGGAGGCCCGGAAGAGGAAGAATAGGACAAATCCACTCCGCATCTTGGCTGAGGCATCCCTCACTCATCATGGTACTGATCATCCTTGATCTAGCATCAAAATCTGAAAATTTTGAGAATTTTGGAGCATTTTGGAAATTTTTGGTAAAATTACAGGTTTTGCCCATGGTTTGGTCTCACCCCGGGTGAGACCATTTTGGAGGACTGCTCGGAATTTTGAAAACTTGGCATTTTTGGAAAGGGCATTCAAAAAGAAAAATTACCAATGCTTGGGAGAAGCCTGATTTTGAGTTTTGAGCCTCCAAAAGCTCAAAATACATCAAAAAAATGACTTTCTGCCCACTTTTTGAGTTGCAGAAAGTGACCTTGGGAAAAATGGTTTTTGAGGGGTCAAATCAACACCAAATTCAGAAATTCCACTTGGGATGGAAAGTAGACAGGCCACGCTTTCCAATGAGCCATCTTGCACCTGATTTGGATCAGCGGAACCCACTCAAAAACAGCTGTGAAGGGGCGCGACCAGAACTTCCAGGGGCGCGACCAGAACTTCCAGATTTGCCAGAATTCACATTTTTGGTCAAAAAAACACTGTTTTGACTATGGTTGACTATTTTTACTTGTAGATGATGGATAAATGTAATATGTTCATGGCACTTTGGTAGATTTTATCTTTCTTTACTCTTCTAGAAGCTTCCATGATGTAAAAAGTGAAAAATTAATGCATGGATGAGTTAGCTAAGTAATAGAGGCAAGTTGTTTGGCTGCCTATTTTCTAGTTCTTAGTTTAGAATTTGTTCAAACTGCCCCTAGGAAGCTGAGCTCGACCCCTAGAGGTGGGGAAAGGAGTTAGATGGTCTAGATGGTCTATATTATGCTCTCTCCTTCTCATTTTCATGGTTGGACTCTTGTGTAAGGAAGCTTTATTGTATATTGTGCATCTATTTCTGCAATTGAAGGCAAGGAAAGCCAGGGTTTTACAGACATCTTTGAGGATTCTTGTGGATCTGATTGTTGATGGTGTGTTCTCTACATGTTCTTGTAAGTTTGTTTATGTGTTTCACATCTCTCTTATGCTTCTAAATTGGACAGATGAAGTGGTAAAGTTTGAACTCATGTTTTGACATGCTCAGCTTTTTAGTTTGTTCAATTTTAATGTTTTCTACTGTCTAGAGAGGATTCGAATTGTGTGTTTGCCCTCTTTAGCTTCTCCTCTATCATCTCTGATCATCCATCTCAGATTAAGACATCAGCACTCATTCCTACCTTGCCCCTTAGATCCCCCTGTGAAAACTGTGCTCAATCCCCGCACTTTGAATTGCACTTCCACCAATTGCCACCAAAACCCCCACAAATCATCAAATCAAACCCCTTATCAATTTACTAGCCTAAAATCTTTATTCTTAATTGGTCAGCCTAATCCTATTGAAAGATCTATCAAATCTGACCCGAGAGAGCCTTCTCATACCTCGTAGGGCTAGCTACGAGGTGAAATGGTTTGATGTAGCCTTGAGAGTTTGTCTATCTCAGCCTAGGTGAATTCCAAGCGCTAACATATTGGTGACCATACTGGGGAAGAACAAACTTGTTTGTGTGTTGATGTGTGTGTTTCGCGAGTCTTAGACGGAGCCTGAAGTTATGCCAGAAGCCTTCTAAAACGCTCTTGTTTTACATCAGCGTTAGTAGATAAACGCTGCTTCAGTCAATCTCCGTGAGCTTGTGAATACGACTTCATTTGCGTTTTACCCCAATACATGTATCAAGTTCAGATCTGATTGTTGATGGTGGACAACGATCAGACACTTGACAGGCTGAAATCATTCACTTGGCGACTCTAAATCAGTTTTGAAGATCAGATCCAAAGACTCCACTGGAGGATGATCCCGACCAGCAGAAACATGAAAGGAGAATATGGCAAGATCAGGTACTCAAGTTGTAATTTCATCCAGGACATTTTGTTCTTTGTTGTAAATTATTTCTTCTCTTTTCCGAGAATGTCAAGACTGTTTTGCAAAGTATATTGTATTTGAGAAGAGATCCTCGGCCTGCAGTTGATTCTTTCCCTTTGAAAAGTGTGAATATCAAAGATTTGCATGCCTGTGAGTTTGATCAAGATCCTTTTTCTGAATTTTGTGATGACCATCTTCAAATTGATGAGCCCCAAGAGACCAAGACCGATTCTATATCTGCCGTACATAACCCTACACCTTGTAAAATTCCAGATCGGTATAAACCTCTTGTTTTACCTTCTGTTCTCCATGCTTTCCCCAAAAACTATGATCTATACTTGCCGAGGTTTGATGGTGAATGTAAGGATGTCAACGCTGAGCAACATGTCCAGAATTTTGAGAATTTTCTAGATCTTTTTGAAGTTGATGAAGAAGATGTTAGTATAAGGCTTTTTGCTCTTTCTTTGCAAGCTGAAGTTAAGAGTTGGTTCAAAACCCTGCCTGATGCAAGCATCTCAGATTTCCAGCAGTTCGTCAAAGTTTTTCTCGATAGGTGGATGATCGGACAAAACCTTTTCTTGATTGTAGAAGAGTATAACCATCTGAAAAGATTGCCAGGGGAGACAGTACAACAGTTTTCGGCCAGATTTAATCAAGTTTATTATTCAATGCCAGCTGATATAAGGCCTACTCCTAGATCTACTCTCTTGCACTATCCGGGTGCCTTTGATCCGGAGATGGGGTTTCAGGTGAGGGAAAAGGATATTGCAACACTTCACGAGATGCAAAATTGTGCAGTAAGTGTAGAAGCGCATCTGCTGATCCGACGGGCAAGGATGAAAGAAGAAGAGATGAAAAGCATAGATCCAGCCGAATCTCTAGAGGTAAAGCTTGACGTTTTGGTAAGTGCAGTGGAGGAGATGATGAAAAGAATCAACACAAGGAATGATTATAATTTTCATGGCTCGCTGATTGAAGAAGAACAAGTTGCTGATCCAAAACATTTTGTTTCCCATCCTAGTTGTCATAGCACTTATAGTGATTGTTTTGTAGATCATCTTGGAGAAGAAAGAACTGTTGATATGACATGTATGCTTGATGACGTGTTTTATACCGATGATTTGCCTCAGTATGATCAGTATGATGATGATTATGTTCTCCAAACAGAAGCTAATCTTGCAGACAAATCAGCAGCTCGTTTGTGGGAGGAAGAAGTTCATTTTCAGCAGCTCGAATACAATGATCAGCCATCATATATCAGCTATGACAGTGACGAGGAAAGTGCAGCAAATTTTGAAGTAAGTGAAGGATCTTTGCCTTTTTGTTTTGATTCATGTCAGTTCATCAGAGATAACTACCATGCAATCAGAAATCAAATGTCAACAAGTCTTCATTTAGATCATCTTGAGGGCAATGAAAACCTTGTTCAAGACTTCTCATATTCAGATTTGCAACCTCCGAAAGCCATTGATTGTCCAGTTGCAGATGAAGGCATGAAAGTTGACATATTTGATCAAATGATACAAGAAGGTTCCCTACCTTTTTGTTTTGAATCAATTCAGTTTTTGAAGGGTAGATTGCATAGTAAATCTTCAAATGGACAGCCTATAACAAATCAACAATCACTCAGTTTTAATGTTGAGGATGAAGGTCAGATTATAGATGAAGTTGTGGAGGATGAAATACATGATGTGATGATACAGGAAGATTCTATACCCTTTTGTTTTGAAGCATTTCAGTTTATAAGGCAGAATCTTCGTAAAATCTCTCAAGAAAAAGACGAACAGCTAGAAGGATGTCATACATCTTCAATGGATACATTGCAGCAGTCTTTTCAAGTTTTTCATGATCCAATAGCTGATGTTTTGGATGAGGTTTGCAGTCAAAGTCTTTCTCCATTGACTACATGTGAGCTTGAAACATGGGCTGATATGAACTTGATCCGGCAGCCGGTTTCTTTGTCATTTTCAGCAGACGTCTCGTCACAAGGCTCAGATCAAAGTTTGCATGCATGGTATGAGGAAAAGAGAAGTACTCCATTATATGAGCTAAGTTCCAATGTGCTTGAATTTCAAGACCCTTATGCAGTGTTTTTGGAGGCGGATAGAGAGTGCATATCATTCAACGGATCTGTTTCTAAGTTGCCATCAGAGTTGCCTTTCAGTAGTTCTCTCTTGTTGTTCATTAACGAACACTTGTGGAGAATTCGAACAGCAGACGGAATACTTACTTGGTTGCATTGGTTGTTTCATTTCACTTAATAAGGTGATGAATGAAACTGTTAGAGTAGGTTGTGATGAATAAGCTCCACTTTGAGCATCATTTTCAGTTTGTCGGTTGTGTTTAAGTATCGAGTCATTTTTTAGTTGAGTCATGAGTCCTTTATGAGTCAATTTTTAGCCTTGTGGTTAAGTTAGTTTGTGTCAGTTTTCAGTCATGCATTTCAGCCTGAGTTTATGACTCCATTGCCCAATGAATAAAGCACTGGTCTGCTCTCCCAAGAGGTCTGAGGTTCTTGGCACCTCCAAGGCGCTGCCATCCCCATTGGAGCCAATGTTAGTGTCGGTCTTGAGCCCTCCATCAGTGATCAATAACTCTTTGCATATGCATTTATAGGTGTCTCATCAGTGTCAATTTTGCATCTCATTAGGCATGCCATAACACTGAATGGAGGAGCCGGTCTTTGTTCCCTTCTTGGCTTTGCTGGATCAGGTCATACAACAATGTAATTGAGTCATGCTTGTTCTTGTTTTTGTCTTGAGGTCCCATGGTATTAGGTCTAGGGTTTTGAGTCAAAATCATTTCAAGGTCATGAGTCATGGTCAGCAAGTGCCCAGCAAGCCGGAAGGAGTTTTGTACATATGTTTCATTATCATTTTCTTCAGCTACAGTTCATTTTATGCCTTGGATTTAAAAACCCTGTTTTTAAGTCCAAGGCCATGTGGAATTTGAAAAAATAAAGAAATTCTCAAAAATTTGTAAAAGTGCCGGAAACAACCCTGGTTCCTTCACTACAGTCCATCAGGTGGTCAACCTGCAAAAAGAACGGAGTCAAACGCATCAAAAGAGCTCATTTCAGGACAAAAAGACTCTAAACAGTGTTAAAAAGAAAAGCAAGTTGAAAACATTAGAAAGAGGGTTCTAAAGTTAAATTTTTTTAAAAAATGACCCTATAAAAGCTAATTTCCCTCTCAATTCACTCTTATTGTGCATTTGAAAGTCAAAAAATTTGTGTTAGAGGCCAAAGGAGGCAATTCGGGCAAGTTTCTGCAAGTTCCAAGGTTAGAAGTGGTGCGCGACCATTCTGGACAGGTGCGCGACCACCTGGGTGCGCGCGACCAAACGGAGGCCAAAGCGCAGTGTTAAATAACACGGGCGCGACCAAACGAAGGGGCGCGACCATTCTGAGGGCGTGCGCGACCAAAAAGTCTGCCCGCCTTGAAACTCTCCCAAACGCTCAAATTCACTCAAATTCACTCAAATTTTTAAAGCATACTTCACAGCATTTTGCAGGCAGGGCAGCGGTCATTTTGACTTGTTTATTCCACCTTGCTCAATAACACCATGTCAACCACTGAGACTAATGAGCAAGGTGATGACCGGTCTTCTTCTACAGAGGTTGAGACACAGCAGAGGCCTCGTAAGGGTGGCAAAGGTGTTCATCATAGAGGTTACATGTTCGCAAGGCAAAAATGAAAATTCTCCAAAGAAAGCTATCGGAGGCCCGGAAGAGGAAGAAAAGGACAAATCCACTCCGCATCTTGGCTGAGGCATCCCTCACTCATCATGGTACTGATCATCCTTGATCTAGCATCAAAATCTGAAAATTTTGAGAATTTTGGAGCATTTTGGAAATTTTTGGTAAAATTACAGGTTTTGCCCATGGTTTGGTCTCACCCCGGGTGAGACCATTTTGGAGGACTGCTCGGAATTTTGAAAACTTGGCATTTTTGGAAAGGGCATTCAAAAAGAAAAATTACCAATGCTTGGGAGAAGCCTGATTTTGAGTTTTGAGCCTCCAAAAGCTCAAAATACATCAAAAAAATGACTTTCTGCCCACTTTTTGAGTTGCAGAAAGTGACCTTGGGAGAAATGGTTTTTGAGGGGTCAAATCAACACCAAATTCAGAAATTCCACTTGGGATGGAAAGTAGACAGGCCACGCTTTCCAATGAGCCATCTTGCACCTGATTTGGATCAGCGGAACCCACTCAAAAACAGCTGTGAAGGGGCGCGACCAGAACTTCCAGGGGCGCGACCAGAACTTCCAGATTTGCCAGAATTCACATTTTTGGTCAAAAAAACACTGTTTTGACTATGGTTGACTATTTTTACTTGTAGATGATGGATAAATGTAATATGTTCATGGCACTTTGGTAGATTTTATCTTTCTTTACTCTTCTAGAAGCTTCCATGATGTAAAAAGTGAAAAATTAATGCATGGATGAGTTAGCTAAGTAATAGAGGCAAGTTGTTTGGCTGCCTATTTTCTAGTTCTTAGTTTAGAATTTGTTCAAACTGCCCCTAGGAAGCTGAGCTCGACCCCTAGAGGTGGGGAAAGGAGTTAGATGGTCTAGATGGTCTATATTATGCTCTCTCCTTCTCATTTTCATGGTTGGACTCTTGTGTAAGGAAGCTTTATTGTATATTGTGCATCTATTTCTGCAATTGAAGGCAAGGAAAGCCAGGGTTTTACAGACATCTTTGAGGATTCTTGTGGATCTGATTATTGATGGTGTGTTCTCTACATGTTCTTGTAAGTTTGTTTATGTGTTTCACATCTCTCTTATGCTTCTAAATTGGACAGATGAAGTGGTAAAGTTTGAACTCATGTTTTGACATGCTCAACTTTTTAGTTTGTTCAATTTTAATGTTTTCTACTGTCTAGAGAGGATTCGAATTGTGTGTTTTCCCTCTTTAGCTTCTCCTCTATCATCTCTGATCATCCATCTCAGATTAAGACATCAGCACTCATTCCTACCTTGCCCCTTAGATCCCCCTGTGAAAACTGTGCTCAATCCCCGCACTTTGAATTGCACTTCCACCAATTGCCACCAAAACCCCCACAAATCATCAAATCAAACCCCTTATCAATTTACTAGCCTAAAATCTTTATTCTTAATTGGTCAGCCTAATCCTATTGAAAGATCTATCAAATCTGACCCGAGAGAGCCTTCTCATACCTCGTAGGGCTAGCTACGAGGTGAAATGGTTTGATGTAGCCTTGAGAGTTTGTCTATCTCAGCCTAGGTGAATTCCAAGCGCTAACAGATCCTTCACTTCAAAATTTTCTACACTTTCCTACTCACTTCAATACTTGATATGCATCCGTTGATCACTGTATTCGAGTTGCTAAAAGTGAACTTCCTCCTTCCACAAACCAGCTGCTGATTTTTCTGCAAGATTAACTTTTGTTTAGAGAACATAATCATCATAATAATGATTAAACTTAGGGAAATCATTAGTATAAAATACATCATCAATCATACATGTCATATCAACAGATCTCTCTTCTCCAAGATGATCTATAAAACAATCATTATCAGATCTATGACAACTGGGATAAGAAAGAAAATGTTTTGGATTAGTCACTTGCTCTTCTTCAATCAGCGAGCCATGGTCTTGAACATCATACTCATTCCTTGTGTTGATATTTTGCATCATCTCTTCCACTTCACTTACCAAAATGTCGAGATTTACCTCTAAATATGTCGACTCCTCTGGATCTATGTTCTTCCTCTCTTCTTCCTTCAACATTGCCCTTCTGATTAGTATATTGGCCTCTACATCTACTGCACTATTTTGCATCTCTTCAAATGTTGCAAGGTTCCTTTCCCTCAGCTGAAACTCCATTTCTAGATCAAAGGCTTTCGGGTAGTGTAAGAGAGCAGATCCAGGAGGAGGCCTTATATTAGCAAGCATCGAAAAATAGACTAGGTTAAACTTGGTAGAAAACTGTTGTACTGTCTCCCTTGGCAGTCTTTTGAGCTGGTTATACTCTTCTAGAATCAAGAAAGGGTTTTGTCTAACCACCCACTTGTCAAGGAAAACTTTGATGAACTATTGGAAATCTGAGATGCTCACATCAGGTAGGGTTTTGAACCAACTCTTGACTTTGCCTTGCAAAGAAAGAGCAAAAGCCTAATACTGACATCCTCTTCATCAACTTCAAAAAGGTAAATAAAAGACTCAAAATTCAGTACATGTCTCTCAGCAGTGATGTTGTCACATTCACCACCAAATATTGGTAGATATAGGTAATGATTTTTAGGGAAAGCATGGGATATAGGAGGTAAAATCAGAGGCTTGTATCTATTTGGAATTTTACAAGGTATAGGAGTATATACAAAAGCTATAGAATTATTCTTGATCTCTTTAGGCTCATCAGTTTGAAGACGGTCATCATAAGATTTGGAAGAAGGGTCTTGATCAAGATCAAAGGCATGCGAATATTTTGTATTCACAATCTTCAAAGGGAAGGAATCACATGCAGGTCTAGGATATTTTCTCAAATACAGTATACTTTGTAAAGCCTTCTTGACATTCTCGGGAAAAGAGAAGAAATAATTTATAACAAAGAACGTAATGTCTTGGATGAAATTACAACTTGAATACATGATCTTTCCATATTTTCCTTTCATGTTTTTGCTGGTGGGGTTCATCCTCCAGTGGAGTCCTTGGATCTAATCTCGAAACTCATTTAGAGTCGCCGAGTGAATGATTTCAGCCTTTCGGTGTCTGATCGTTGTCCACCATTAACAATCAGATCTAAACTTGATACATTTTGCATGAGGAACATAAAACTACGTTCCCCAGTATGGTCGTCACTATGTTAACACCTAGATTGAACCTCAGGCTAAAGGAAGGCAATGTTAGGGTAACGACAAACCATGCTTAGCCAAGTAGCTAGACCTACTAGGCCGGGGGAGGGCTCTCTCCGTAAGGATCTTAGCCAAGATGAATGGATAAGGAAAATGATTTTAGGCTAGGTATAGTAGCATGAAGTTTTGATTGGATTTTTGAAAGGGATTTTGCTGGATCAGGAGGATCTGGACAGGTTAGGTTGAGGAAACTACATCAGAATTGCAGGGTGTTCAATGGGGAAAGGTAGGCATAGGCTTTAGCACTCTAGGGCTTGATGGGGTGAGATTTTTAAGACTGGTGAGAAGCTAAGAAGGGCATGTGAAAACCATGGATCCTTCCTGGATTGCAGAAAACATGAAATGGTGAATGGTTTCCCAAGGCATATCACTGATGCAATCAATTATGCCTGTCAAACTTGAAAACATTCAACTAGAAGCAATGTAATGATTAATGCATACATAAAAAATATAAACATATAATCACAGAAGAAGAAACTATACTAAAACTCCATACCACAAGGATCCCATAAAAATAGTTGCAATTCTTATTAATCTCATGCCAAACTGCTTACAAAGGTGTACAATCAAGGTCTGAGCATCCAACTAAGTCCAACCCTTAACAAAGAGAAAGAAGAAGAATATATACAACTATTCAACCTCCTCCCATCCTTATGGGTCGAATCCCTAATATGAGGAGCTAATCTAACTAATACTGAACAAGAAAGAGGAATGTAGGCATCATCAACAACTTGCTTCTAAAAGTGAAAAACTGATTCATTTGAGCTCAAACTAACTCCTAAAGCAATGAATCTACCCTCTATTACTATTTATATATCATAATTACATGCCAAGTCATCATTTACAATGGTAAATCATCCACCATGAGAGAAAATCCATGATTACAGTCAAAAAATTGGAAAAATAGCAACCCTGAGCAAAACTGCCAAAAGTGCAGCGCACTGGCCAAAAGCGCAACGCCACTTTCAGGTCCCTTTTGGAGGCCATTCTGGAATCCAAATGGAGCCCATGATAGCTCATTGGAAATATCTCTGTGTCTATTTATCATTTGACTCATCAAGAAAGTCATTTGGTCACTCCATCTAGGAGAAATATTGATTTTCCCACGGTCACTCTAGAAGTGCATCAACTCTCCTGAGGCAAATGTTGTTTTGGACATTTGTTCCAAACCATGAGACCTGTGTAAACAATAAAGGAGGTTTTTCTTCTTGAGTCTATGATGGACAACAACCTCTCTCACGTTTGTCAAATTCATTTTTTCTTGCTCAAAAACATTATTTGAATAAAACCTATTCCAATGTGTGGAACATGGGATTTGTAGAAATGAAGGAAAATGAAGGGGATGAGGGGCTTATAATTTCTTGAGGAAATTTTGGGAAGTAGGAAGGGATGTTAGGAAGCAGGGGAAAGTGGAATTTCAAGGATTGAGTGAGGGGAAGGGGTCCAAAAGGGAAAAACACAAGCCTACCCTAGAAAAGTGTCAAATTGTAGCAATAGGAGGGCTTGTGGGAAAATGATGAATTTGGGGGATATTAGTGATGGGAAGTGTTTAAGAAGGTATATTAAGGGTAGGGGAAGGTGTATGAGCATCAAGATAAAAATTTTGTTGATGATTTGACCATCTAAGAAAAATTACCTTCAAAACCCTAGGAGAGGGAATTGAGCCTTACCTAAGCACAAATGACGCACAAACAAGGTGTAAAATGACCCACTGGAACCTGAAATAATGATGACAACTCTTTGAATGATGGTACACTCAGCTGAATGTTGACATGAACCAATACTTGGAAGACTTTGGAAGGAGTGAAAACAAATCCTAGACCTAATACCTAGTGACCAAATTTAGTTTGAAGACTCACTGAAATGAAAAAATTTGACTTTGACACCCTAAGACCACCTTATAAGAGCATATTTGATCACTAGTGGCAGTATACAAGTACTGACTCTAACATATGGTTTTAGGTGTAGTTTTAGGTAGTATGGTTTATCATTAGGTTTGCACCATAGGTTTATTATGTATTAGGTTAGGTCTTACTTCAAAATAACCTATGTACCTTTTCTTCGTCACAAAGTGACATTTGTACCAACATCACAGGACGACAACCTATGTCGACAAACCATATCGAACCCCTGCAACGGACGACACACCCATGTCGATGATTAACCTGCGAGTGGATGAAAAAGCCCATGTCGGTGACCATATCTTGGCGGAATTGATGACAACAACATGTCGACATCCAGGTTCAAAACCATCACCATGAAAACCATTAACAACACTTGAACAACCTGAACGATAACAACGTTGTCGAAACTGATGACACTGAACTGAATGTCAATGACAACACGGAACTTGAATGTTGACGACGACACTGAACATTGACGATGATCTGTGCAACTGATCTGACGAGATCCTCCTAGATCAATCCTCTCCACTTGAAAGCTTTTGGATCATGAAAATTTGACTAAACAAATAGTCGATGAGGGTAGAGCTCCCTCACTTTCCACCTTGTCCAGATGATGTACCAATACATTTGATCAATCACTTGCAAGTGATGATGCTAATGATGCTGACCATGGAACATGTTGATTCGATGACATATTCCATCCATCTACAATATGAACAACTTGCGACGATGGTCAAACAACCTGTTATGAACATGGCAATTGATTTCTTTCCATGAAGAACCATGAATTAATGATTCATAATCATCTTTGAAAACAGTCTCTTCAGGATATTGTTTAATACCATTAACATGTATTAACAATCTATTTTATGGAATGATAGAGACAATCAAATATATTATTTCCATCAAACTAGCTACTTGATTTAACATACTTTCCTTCTTCCTGATTACTAAGTGAACTTGCTGCCATAAACCCATCAAACTGTAAGGTGAAAATTGTTGCAACTTAGTTTGTCTTTGAAAGTATTGAATTAGCTATTGATTTGTTTGAATCATTTTTTCCTTATTCATTAAATGATGTTTCCATTGATTAGCACTTTCCCCTGATGCATAAGTTTCCATTAGATACTTTGACACTGCTTTAGAAAAGGCTTTGAGATGAAAATAAACAGGATTCCTCTCCACTTGAAAACAGGTTTCCAAACTGTTCGGAACATGAAATGGTGACACAATACAAGAGAAATTGAACACTGTCTTTCCCCAATATTGACCTGTATCCCTGTATCTATTAATTTCCAAACTTGAACTGAATTCATTCATTCTGACATTAGGAAGAGGAGTTTTAGGCACAAACTGTAATTCATGTTATATTCCCTGCTTATGAGTAAGATGTTTGGTTTACATAGAGCTAGAATAGTTTCTATCTCTTTAATCAAACCATCTTTAAGCTGAGTCTCATAACCTAAACAAACATCATGTTGTTTTTTATGTTGTTCCTTTACACACATGATTGCAAATATTTTATTTGAACTTATTAATCGCTTCATCTGATTAGCATTAATATTCAAATTATTTTTACTTTGATGTGCCTTGACAATAAATTCAACCCCATCTTTCTTAAGGTGATATTTATGTTCTCTCCTATAAAATAACTACATCACGATCATAAAGATAAGGACTTCCTAATATGACAGTTTATAAAGTGTTGAGTTGGTCCCATCAAAGTGGTATCAGAGCAGGTGAAATTGATTGAATACATGGAAAGAGGAAGGCGAGGTCATGGTAGAGGTGCTCAAAGGTTGGCAGAGGAAGGACTGAGAGAGGAGATCTGAATTCTTGCTGCCCGTTTGGAGGTAATGGAGGCAGTGAGAAGAAGAGACACAGAGATAGGTGATGACAGCGAAGAGGAAACTAAAGTAGCAATAGATGGACCAGAAGGTGAGAGCCCAGAAGTGAGATTGTTGAGATTTGTTTTAGTGGCAAGCAATAAACCCAAACCAGAACTCCCAACCTATGATAGCAGTCTGTTTATTGAGTTTTTATTGGATTGGATCAGTGAGATGGATAAGTATTTCGAGTGCGAGGAAGTCATCGAAGACTGCAGAGTTAGGTTCGTTGTGACGAAATTGAAGGGACACGTAGCCCTGTGGTGGGATAGTGTCCAGACAGAGAGAAAAAAGATTGAACAAGTCGCAGATCAAAACCTGGTCAAGGATGGTGGCCATGTTAAAGGGCAGATTTCTGCAGAAAGACTATCATATTGCACTACACAGGGGGGTGCAGAATCTGAGACAGAAAGGATTGACGGTAAGGGAGTACATGGAGGAGTTCTATCGAGTGAGCTTGTGAGTCGGATATATAGAGGATACCGCGGAAAGAACAACCAGGTATGTAAATGGGTTAAGATTAGAAATTTTGGATGAAATCAGTATTTTATCTCCAAAGAATACTGAAGAAGCATATCAAAGTGCAATGAAAGCTAAAGAGAAGATTACTAGAAGGCAGAATGCCCGGAGAGGATGAGGAGCCGGCTGGGGAAGAGGCTAGTCATATGGCAGAGGGTGGACTATTAGTAATAATGAGGAAGGTAGCAGTTCCAGAACTTTTGGATCAGTGGACAAAGGTGATAATGCGAGAGGCAGTAGGTCATCCCAGCAGGGCAGAGGAAATGGCCAAGGAAGAGGGGCTGGTTATCAGTGTTACAGGTGTCATAAATGGGGACACAGATCATTTGAATGTCCAGAAGCAGAACAAGCTAGAAAACGGGTTGCATATGTTGCACAACCAGAAGAAGCAGCGGCACCTCCCCAAGAAGCAGAAAATGCTCGAGAGACAGAGGAAGCCCTGGTGCTGCACAAGGTATTACTAAAACCAATCGAGGAGGTCACCGAACAGACACAACGGAAGGCTTTGTTTAGAACAGTTTGTAAGTCACGAGGTAAGTGTTGTAAGTTAATTATTGATAGTGGTAGTACTAATAACTTGGTGTCCACAGAGATGGTAAAAACGTTGGAGTTGAAGCGTTTGAAAAATCCCAACCCTTACAGAGTCTCATGGCTGCAAAAAGGCCATTAGTTGCTGGTGGATGAACAGTGCGAGGTGGGGTTTCAAATAGGCAGATATAAGGATAAAGTCATTTGTGACATCATGTCGATGGATGTATGTCACATACTGCTAGGAAGGCCTTGGCAGTACGATAGGAAAGTGGTACACAATGGATTGACGAACTGTTATAAGTTTGTTAAGGATGGAATCAAGCATACGCTTGTGCCCATCAAGGGAGAAGGGACATCAGGGACAAGTGAACCAAGAGCATTGTTGGTTAGTGGAAAACAGTTTCTAAAACAAGTTGAGGATAGTGAGATGGGTTATGCAGTTGTAAAGAAAGCAAGGACAGTGTTGTTGCATACGTAGGTATCATATTTACCTATAGAAATCCAATAGATGTTGCAGGAGTTTATATATATAGCAGTGGATGACTTGCCATACAAATTACCCCCAAAAGAAGCATAATTCATCATATTGACTTCATACCCGGAGCCAGTTTTCCGAACAAAGCGGCATACCAAATGAGCCCCAAAGACAATGAAGAGATTAGGAAGCAGGTGCAAGAATTGTTAGAAAAGGGATTGATAAGAGAAAGTTTGAGCCCTTGTGCAGTCCCAACGATTCTCGCCCCCAAGAAGGGAGGAGAGTGGCGGATGTGCACCGACTCAAGGGCCATCAACAAAATCACCATCTGGTACAGGTTTCCACTACCACGGATGGATGACATGATGGATTGTTTAAGCGGGGTAGCGTATTTCTCTAAGATAGACTTGAAGAGCAGGTACCATCAAATTCGAATACAAGAGGGGGACGAATGGAAGACAACCTTTAAGATGAATGAAGGGTTGTACGAATGGCTGGTCATGCCATTTGGACTGAGCAATGTGCCCAGTACATTTATGAGGTTGATGAATGAGATGCTAGAGGAGTACATCGGGAAATTTGTCATAGTATACCTGGATGACATACTACTTTTCAACAGGACAAGGGAAGAACACCTTCAACATGTACGAAAGGTGCTGGAAAAATTACAGCAGAATAAACTGCTAATAAACTTGAAGAAATGTGCCTTTCTGCAGAAGGAATTGATTTATTTGGGCTTTGTAATAGCAGAAAATGAACTGAAGATGGATTCGAAGAAGGTGGCAGCGATAGTTAATTGGCCATCTCCGACAAATTTATTTGAGGTACACCACTAAAAATGCCAGTCAGCCTTTTCGATGGACGGATGCAGCGGAGAGAAGTTTCTAGTTATTAAAGAGGAAGATTACTGAGAGGCCAATCCTGAGATTGTCAGATTTCAAGAAGCTTTTTCAGGTTTGCTGTGATGCTAGCAGTACGGCTATTGGAGCTATACTCAGCCAGGAGGATAAGCTTGTAGCATTTTTCAGCGAGAAGCTGAATGAAAGTTGACAGAAATATTCATCGTATGATAAGGAGTTCTATGTTGTTATATAGGAATTAAAACACTAGAGGCATTATCTGTTGGGAAACGAATTTGTGCTATTCTCAGATAATTCTACACTACAGTATGTAATGCAACAACACAAGTTGAACCACAAACATGCCAAATGGGTGGAGTATTTGCAGAGTTTCAACTTCGTATTGAAGCATATTAGCGGACAAGCCAACAAGGTGGCGGATGCACCAAGTAGGAGAGCTTTACTTCTATAAGAAAGTACTGTGCAAGTGTTGGGTTTTGAGCACTTAAAAGACTTATACTAGATTGATACAAATTTTAAGGAGGCCTACGAGGCATGTCAGAATCCCTTGGTGAGGGATAATAGTCCATGGTTGGACTACAACCTACAGGAGAAACTGTTGTTTAAGGGAGGACGGCTATGCATACGTGACTACTCGATGAGGGAGAATATTATTCGGGAGAAGCATAGTGGAGGTCTGGCCGGACATTTCGGCATGGACAAGACACTCGAGCAGCTCAGTCATTTCTACTTTTAGCCAAAGATGTGGAGGGATGTGTAGTGATTTGTGGCAAGATGTAAGGTGTGCCAGTTGGTGAAGGGTCACAGTCAAAACACGAGACTGTACACACCGTTACCTGTTCCAGGAAAACTGTGGGATTCAGTCAGCTTGGACTTCGTCTTAGGTCTACCTAAGACACAGCGAGGTTATGACTCAGTGATGGTAGTAGTGGACAGATTCTCGAAAATGGTGCATTTCATCCCTTGCAGGAAAACCAGTGATGCCACTCACGTGGCCCACTTGTTTTTCATAGAGATTGTCAGGTTACATGGGTTGCCTAAGTCTATTCTATCGGACAGGGATGTGAAGTTTACAGGACACTTTTGGCATAACCTGTGGAAGAAAATGGATACACAATTGAGTTACAGTTCTGCTTATCATCCACAAACTGACGGACAAACAGAAGTTGTAAATAGGAGTTTAGGAAACCTGCTATGAAGTCTGGTTGGAGAGAATTCACGGATGTGGGATCGAGTGCTAGCACAGGCAAAGTTCGCTTATAACGACTCGCCTAACCACAACACAGGCTTCAGCCCATTTCAAATCCTATACGACATGCATCTTCACAGAATGCATGAGCTGCGGGATCTTGGAGTGCAAGAAAGGTGAAGCGCAGATGGAGAAGATTTCGCTAACGCGATGAGGGATTTGCACGAGCAAGTAAAAATCAAATTACAAGACAACAGCTTAAAGTATAAACAACAAGCAGATTTGAAGAGAAGGAAAGTACAGTTTAATGTAGGAGATGAAGTCCTCGTGCATCTGTGCAAGGAACACTTCCCTATGGGTACATACAATAAGTTAAAGTATAAGAAGATAGGTCCTTCAGAAATTTTCGGCAAATGCCTATGAGATACAGTTGCCACCTGGAATAGGCATTTCACCTATCTTTAACATAGCAGACCTGTTTCCCTACATGGCTGACCCAGAGGAGAAGGAAGAAGATGGAACCACGCAGCCTACACGAAATACCCAGGATGGAGGAGAAGCTTGGATGAGACAGATGCCTTACGTTCAGCCTCCCGAGATCGAGCGCATTCTCAACACTCAAGTGGCCAAATGAACTCGGCGAAAGGAGTATCTGCAATACCTGGTCAAGCGAAAGAACCATCCTATTGAGGATAGTTCGTGGCTTGATGCCAGGCAGATTGAGCAGACAGGTTTTTCAGTTGAGGAGCTCATGGACCAGAGTCATGATTTTCTTTTGCCTGGGAGCCTGATGCAGGAGCATCCAGCTCAGGCACCATGACCGGGTGTCGGTCTCTGCCAAGTCAAAGAGTTGAGTTTACTTTTAGTTGTCTTTATGTTAGCTAACAGAATAATAGGTAGAATTTTTATTCTTGTCTTAATTTCTAAATTAGTCAAGGGTAGTTGATCAGTTAGGGTTACTTGTTTGTCTGTTGTTAACAAGTCCTGGATTAATGATTGTCCTATTATTTTAAAAGGGAAAAGACGAATGTATCCTAAAGGAAAATCTTGCCATAAGATAGAACGAATGAATAATAACCATGTAACTGTAAAATCTGTAACTGAAAAACAACTGTATAGTTTCATTAACTGGAACTGGAAACATATAAATGTAACAGGACAAATCATGAAAGGGTTTAGTTCAATACCTCTCGCACTCAAATAAAAACAATAACAGAGAAATTAAAGTTCTGTCCATCTGTATGTCTACTGTACATTATTATGTTTTCTGTTGATGACTATCTGAGCATAAACTAACTCTACACAGATTTTTCTGAAAATAAATTCTTTTTGTTTTTCCTGAGAGAAAGAACCAGTTCTCATAGCGAGACCAAGAAGCAGTTACAATACGAGGGTTCGTAGTTCGTTTGAAGCAAACAATGAAAATAAATCGGGAGTGATACAACCAGAATTCGTTACAGGCCAAACAACCACAGGTCGGATGAAAGTTTCCACCATACATTTAATTTGACAGCCATATAAAATTGCCAACATAACTACAGGGTTCATGTACATTTATACATCACATCTCAAGCAAACAGAAGAATCATAACAACAGTTCTGGCTACGAGTTCAGAGCAAATCAATAGCGAACGTTATTCAGGTAAATCAAACCTAATCTTATTACATTCCCCGGAAGAATTTTCCTTTCAAGAAGTGCAAAGTCCAGCGTATAACAAATACATTACAGTACTGTAAAAATAAAGCCGTGAACACTCAAACCATGAACGATAAACCCTAGGCGAGGGTTTCAAAACAATGTCCATACACAGCTATGGACATGCTCAAGCCCTGAACGACAAACCCTAGGTGAGGGTTTAGAAAGAAATTGCAGTTATAAACAGAAGATTGCAGTCAAGACACAGTGGAAGCCCAGAATTCCAAAGTAGCAGAGCATCGCTCACAGTGAGCCATTCGACAAGCAACGTGGGTGAAAAACCCATACAACCCGAAGGCATAATAAAGACCAGAATGAACACTACAAGAAATTTGAAGAGGCAGAGCCTACCAGACAAGACCGAGACGCATATGGCCAAACCCTCCAACCGCAAACCCTCAACACCTACACAGCCATGATACATAGGTGTTAGCAGATACATTGTAGTAGAAGTGAAAGTACAGAGCTAGAAAGGAAAAATGAAACCATTGAAGTTGCATACAGTTACCTGAGAGTTTGCAGTGAGACCAAAGACCGGCATTCCACCAACAACGCCGACTGACTGTGGAGACAAAGGAGCAGCCCAGGTCAGGAACTGTGGAAAAAGACCCGTAAATTGAAACAGAGAAAGAGGAATTACCTGTGTATTAAGCCGAGGATGAAAGAAAGCCATCAAGCTAAACCTGGAAACAAGCAAACATTGAGTTACCAACCAGAATGAGCAATACCAGTGCATGAGTTGACATACGGCGGCCTGTAGAACCCACGGCAGAAGGAAAATGAAACACAACAGAGGTCACTTACCCAGGCAGCCATAGGACGAACCACAACTGTCAACGAACCAAGGATTAAAGACCAACACACTCATAGCAAAGAACAACCAGAGGCACGCCCAAGACTCGCAGCATAGCTGCCCACCAAAACCTTGCAAAGTACTGTGGAGTAAACCCTCGACGAGCCAACAGCAAATGACCAAAAAGACCGACGAACAAAGGGATCAAGCATAGGGTTGAGCGGGAAATACAAACTCCAAGGCAAGTACCCCTTTCATTATTGCTTAATTGAATGCCACATAAATCAAAACCCAAAATATCCGATGTGCATTTCATCCACGTGTAATCACCACCATATGATTCAATCAAACGAATAAACATTACAAAATCATTTCCATTACAACAGTTTATAAAGTGTTGGGCTAGTCCCATCAGAATTAGAGGAGACTACAATATCATCTGAAGGTGATCAAGTTTCTGATCTTGTTAGAGAAGTTAACCTTTCAATTGATTTATATATATATATATATATATATATATATATATATATATATATATATATATATATATATATATATATATATATATATATATATATATATATATATATATATATATATATATATATATATATATAGATAGATATATATGTTTTATGCTTTTAAAATCAATGTGTATAAGTATCTAGATAATAGTTAAAATATAGAGCTCTAGACATAGATAATAAGATCAAGTCCATATTGATAAAGTTAATTTCATGTAAATTATGACCTGAATTTACACTTGTTTTATTGTGCAGGAGATTTTTTTGTTGTAGTTTCACCCACTAACAACATAGAAAATGTCAAGTATTATTTGATGTAGTGCACTGAATGAAAAATGAAGTTATTGGAAGACTATGATGATAATGGTTTTATATATGAAAGAGGGTCTATTATAATGAAATGTTATTTTTT
Organism: Pinus tabuliformis; assembly: GCA_031772625.1. Classification (NCBI taxonomy): domain Eukaryota; kingdom Viridiplantae; phylum Streptophyta; class Pinopsida; order Pinales; family Pinaceae; genus Pinus; species Pinus tabuliformis. The sequence continues at coordinate 725,301,220 of CM062815.1, forward strand.
CCAAGAAACTTACCGAGATTAATGTTTACTTTCAAGACTATCAACCTAATGTCATAAGTTGTCAATATAGTCACTTGGTGTGTGCAGCACGCATAAAGTTGATATAAGTTCAATCAAAAAAAAATTGAAAGTTAAAAAATGGAGAATGTCAAAAGTTGACCATGAATGGATCATTGAAGATGGCATTCCATTAGATTTTTTTTAATTGAACTACCCAACAATTTCTTCTACTTGGATTCATCTTTGAGAACTTAGAGTTCAAGTACATTGTCAATGTTTCTTTTGTGCACTCTTAAGTTGTAGATTCTTAAGAATGTGATGATGTGAAAGCGATACTCATTGGGTCTTATATTGAGTTACAAAGTTATATGTATACTGCTTGTTATGTATACCTGTATTGGGGATTTACTTCTCGGTTAATTTGCGATGTATATTGCGTTGTTACTACTCTATTAAATTGTGATTGTAGTTGGTTGAGCCGAGCACTGTTACTTCTCTGTTATGTTGTGATTGTGGTTGGTTTATTCATTTACAAAGAATAATTTACTAACATTATAGGAATCATTGAATGCAAAATGTACCAACTAAATGCAAATTTACTTTCATTTCTACATATTCATGAAATTAAATTATATGTAAAACCTTTAAAATAATCAAACCATGCACATGCATCATGTAAATTGTTATCATTGTTTTAGACATCTACATCGAACTATACTTGATTCATCAAATTCAAAATGAAGACCACATTTGTAATTTTTGCAATTTTAATAGGTTCATTTTAAAATGCAAAATGTAAATGCACCAACTAAATGCAAATATGTAAAAAATTTAAAAGCATCAAGCCATGCGTGCATCATGCAAATTGTGGGCCATGTTTTATAATGCACTTTTATCTAACTTATGTAAATGTGCATTCAAACAACTTTATATTAAAATTTAACTATAAACTGACATCCATAGAAGCCTTTCTATACATGAATGCAAAATGTACATGTACAATATTTTATAATTCAATTTTAAGTTATCATTGTTTTAGACATCTACATCAAATTATACTTGATTCATTCAAATACAAAATGTAAACCACATTTTGTAATTTGCAATTTTAATAGATTCATTTTAAATAAGTCAAGACAAAAAAGATTTAAACAAAACCTAAGAATCATCTACTAACATTATAGGAATGATTGAATGAAAAATGTACCAACTAAATGAAAATATGTAAAACATTTAAAAGCATCAAACCATGCATGCATCACACAAATTGTAGGCCATGTTTATAATGCAATTTTATCTAACTTATGTAAATGTGCATTCAAACAACTTTATATTAAAGGTTAACTATCAACTGACATTCATAGTAGCTTTTCTATACATTAATGCAAAATGTACATGTACCATATTTTATAATGCAATTTTAAATTATCATTGTTTTAGACATTTACATCGAATTATACTTGATTCATTCAAATGCAAAATGAAAACCACATTTTGTAATTTGCAATTTTAATATATTCATATTAAATAAGTCAAGACAAAACAACTTTAAAAAAAAACCTAAGAATCATCTACTAACATTATAGGAATGATTGAATGCAAAATGTACCAACTAAATGAACATATGTAAAACATTTAAAAGCATCAAGCCATGCATGCATCATGCAAATTGTGGGCCATGTTTTATAATGCAATTTTATCTAACTTATGTAAATGTGTATTCAAACAACTTTATATAAAAAATTAACTATCAACCGACATCGATAGTAGCCTTTCTATACATGAATGAAAAATGTACATGTACCATATTTTATAATACAATTTTAAGCTATCATTGTTTTAGACATCTACAATCGAATTATACTTGATTCATTCATATACAAAATGTAGACCACATTTTGTAATTTGCAATTTTAATAGATTCATTTTAAATAAGTCAAGACAAAACAACTTTAAACAAAACCTAAGAATCATCTACTAACATTGTAGGTACATGAATGATTGAATGCAAAATGTACCAACTAAATGCAAATTTACTTTCATTGCACTACATATTCACGAACTTAAATATGTAAAACCAAGTTTTAAGCATCAAACCATACATCATGAAAATTGTACCTTGCAAAATGTACATAAACTCCAGAATTAGCATGTATTAAATCATAATAAAGAGTTCAACATTTAAAATATGTCAAAAATTTTAAAATATATAATAAAAAGTTGTCAAGTAATAAGATGCATCAATTCATAATTAATAGTTTTACTTTAAATATCTCCAAAATTTATATCATGATAAAAGTAAATATAACATTAAAAAACTGTCAAATAAAAAGTTGCATCAATTTAGGCAATATCGCTCATATATATGATCTATCAACCTCCTTGTGCTCTCCTATGAATCATGGGTTCCCTGCGCAACATGTGTAATTGCATATATACATAAGATTATGTACTTTAAAATTAAATTTTAATGTTTTAAAATTAAATGAGAATGTAAGATCATCAAAACAAAATTATAAAAAAATTCAAATTCCATGCAATACCTCATGGTGTTCGCCCTCCATTGTGCCCTTTTGGTGTTCATCTTGCATTGTGCTCTCCTGGATGCCCTGTACAATACATGTACATGTAAATATTAGAAATTTTAAATTACATGTATGAAAATGCATAAACTTACAATATCAAAAAATCGATACATGACTTTTTCAAATTATTTAGATGATCCTATTCCCATTGTTGAATCCATCGCTAAAGTCCCTGGACAATGGAAATCATCTCCCTAAACCTAAAATTCCAAAATTTTAAAATTATAAGATAAATATATAAATCAATTTTTAATGAAACTTGCACTTCAATTTATAACAAAACATAAGTGAAATATTCAATACTTGTGGCACATCTCCTAATAGGGAGGAAGAGGGTGGCGTTATGTCCAAAACATCGGTCAGAATCAGAACCTGTTAACATTTAATTCTATATAGATAATTATTTATCTTAAAAATATGTCAGGTCAACAATGTAAACTTTGAAACGGGAACTATAAACTCAAAATGGGAACTCTCACCAAAAAATCCCCAAAAAACTTCAAAAATAGTGTTAAAAACAAAAAGTGTGTATGCTGGAACGATGGTTTTTTTTTAGGGTCAATTTTGAACATGTTTTAAAATGGCAGTGAAAACGAAATTTTCATGCAAAAAAAACCTTGAAAATGAAAAAGTGTTGATACTAGAACGACGAATTTTTTTCCTAGAGTCAATTTTCAACATTTTTAAAAAATGCTAGTAAAATAGAATTTTTATGTGCAAAAAAACAGTTGTTTATGAGGAAAAAAACACACTAATGTTTTTGGTAGAATAACATTTTTATTTCCTAAGTATAAATTCAACACATTTTCAACCATAACATGCTAGATACAAAAGAAATTGGAATTTTTTCAATGATAAAATTAAAAAACTATGGCATTATGAACAAATTACATGATTAAATGAATCAAAATGTCATTATTTGTATATTGAATAAAACATACATTATATCTCTAATTTACTGTTGCATTGTAGATATTCTAAACAATAAAAATTATCATAATTAAGACATATAATAAAAAAACATAAAAATGACTCATAACTTCTGATTTAACACCATATGGAAATAAAAAATTTTATTTCAAGATACGATGCAAACATCACTTATATAAACTGTCTTAGGCAACTATTCAAAATCACTCATATTTTCTTACACATCATCAGAATTCACATCTTCATATGAATGACTGGATATAGATGAAGATGTTCCATATTCTTCTCTTTCATCAACTAGTGCCCCATCTGAGTCCACATACATGCCCACCATTTCAGGTTTCAAAATTCTTCTAGATCTACCACTGGTTTCAACAGACTCCCATCTCAACACTGTTCCTTCTGGTAACAACCTTTTCAGAATCTCTATCGTCATAGCCAATCCAGACACCAAATTGGTGTATGAGACCCCCTTGTTTGTGGGACAAGAGACCCACCTCCACGCAATGATTTGATTATTATGTCTACGAAGGCATACCTACTCTAACCCCTTCTGGTTTTTGAACCTATGACCTCTTAGGAGGAAACACATGCTCTTAACCATTAGGCCTATTCATGCTCTAAGAAAGTGGATTTGATTAGCTAAAGATAGTAATCTAAAAATTCACAATTATAACTCACGATCAGAATATTTAACACACATGTAACACACCTGTAAGATTACAAATTATGATAATATGTTTGAGAATACAAGCATAACTATTTCGTTTTATGCAATTCCAATGGGAATGTAATTATGAACTAGAACATTCATGCATGTTTTTTTTCCATTAAGATGTTCATGCAAGTTAGTAAATTGGCGGTAACAAAGAAATTGGATAAAGGACTTTGGTTAACAATTATGTAGTCAAAGAAATCATTTTTGGTTAAATCATGATCATTCATTATTTGAAATATAATCTTTAACTATATATAGGTTCAACACTTAAAAAAATCCTTAAAACTTTTTAACTAAAAATTTAAAACCTTTTAACTAAAAATTCACAATTGAAATTTAGTGTTCTGAATATTTTCGCTTTAGTGTTCTGAATGACATGGATTATTTAAACTTCACATCCAACTAAAGACCACTGAGAGCTTTTAATTTCCAAGTATATTGTCAAATGATGATTTTGGACTCTATAAAATATTATATTAATTTTTGGAAATTATCTTGATATCAGACAACTCATGGTGATGAAGGAAACAACCATAATAATTATTGTTGCCCATTGATAATAATTATTTCAAAGTTAAACATCTTCCATGCATGTTGTCATGGGTAGTATCACGATAAGGGAAAACTTTTCTCTAAATATTCATATATTTTTATCTTTAAGTTATTATATAGTTAATGTTCTCTTCAAATTAACCTTTGTGACAGCTATGCAAGATGTAGATATTGACCGAAACCAAGTTACTCTCTATGGGTATGAAGAAAAGAGAGATTAGTTAAAAAAAATTAGCATGGCATTGATAAAATGATGCACGATGTGTCATGGATAAAGTGTTAGGTGGTATCCTTGGTTCAGAGTATCAAAATTACTGAAGTGCAATGTATATAATGTTTGCAATTTTAAGGTATTAGATTTTAAATTATAAAAACAGAAGTTTATAATCTCGTTATTAGTTAGTATTCATTTATTATGCGTTGCGATTTTATTAAGTTATATATATATATATATATATATATATATATATAACAATTATTAACATTCCTCCATCAGATGCAAATCTTTCATCTCATATTCATTTCTGCTGTAGCCCATAAATCTTTCAAATTGGCACAAATTCACGACACTAAATACAAGCAGCTAGATTCGATTTACATCTGTCTATTTTGAAGAAATGATCGAAAAGATTAAAATGATCCAAATGATCCAAAGGCGTGGGCACATGGGGCGATTCTGAGGATCGCCTCACCACTCTGCGATTCTCAGAATCACCCCAGCGATAAATTTCCACTGCGATCCCATCATATATGCTGAGCAAAATATTTGTGATCCGAATTTAATTGGTTGTATTCTCTATCAGGCTGTTTGGGGCGATTCTGAGAATCGCCCCACCACCCAGCGATTCTCAGAATCGCCCCAGCGATAAATTTCCACTGCGATACCATAGTATATGCTCAGAAAAATATTTGTGATCTGAATTTAATTGGTTGTATTCTCTGTCAGGCTGTTTGGGGCGATTCTGAGAATTGCCCCGCCACCCCGCGATTCTCAGAATCGCCCCAGCGATAAATTTCCACTGCGATCCCATCGTATATGCTCAACAAAATATTTGTGATCCGAATTTAATTGGTTGTATTCTCTGTCAGGCTGTTTAATTACGGAATAGGTATCCATCTTCTGCAATCTGCGGAACTAGACAATCTGACGAATATGTCTGTAATACAGTATATATGTCGAAGTAATCCATAAGATTAAATCCAACGCATAATAAATAAGAAGGTTTAACAATATTGTGTAGTCCAAGCAGGTTTCGGTTGGAATTTGGAATTTCAAAACAGATCTATTTGTCAGGATGGTTTTTAGACATTGAAGAAGAGAAGTGGATTCATAATTTCTGTGCAGTTGCTCTGGATTCCGGTGAGTTGGCCTCACAGTTTTCGCGTGGGAGAGAAATGATCTGAGCAATCCACTGAAAAGTTTGAAAGTGGCTAAATTTTCACTCTCGATGTCTCCATCGCACTCATCGTATATTTCTTTTTAACTATTTGAAAAAATGTGACATGCAACTAACTAAACTTTTCCATTGAAAGTGAACCTAAGTTAATATTGCTTTGACGTTGATAAAACGCTTTAAATGCCTTCTTATCTGGAAAATTAACATTCATGGGTTGTGAGTAATTGATTGAATCCAAACTACCAGTCAAACACAACATGATACATATGAACCCATTCGAATCATTGCATAGTTATTGACTTCACGTTCTGGTCAAGAAAAATCCAATAAAAACCTAGCAGTTTTACGAACGCTTACATCATATTTATAAACGCATACCATTATGCAAAATAATTATAGGGGACTACATGTTCTAACTGGAGGCATCGAATTTGCAACCGGTTTGACCCCATATCCTCCCTGAACATTTTCTTGGCATGTTCAAGGGCGAACCCTCCTCCTCCATTACCTTCGGAGAGTATGCCCGGCCACACCGTATGCTCGCACTTGTTTATTACCCTCATCACTGTCGCCCCCACCAAGCATCCATCATTTCCTGTACACAATGCAACATTATTACTACTGTAAGAAATGATAATATGAGGGGGTGTTTAAGAAATGATATTGTGCATTGGATTTAATCTTATGGATTACTTCGACATATATACTGTATTACAGACATATTCGTCAGATTGTCTGGTTCCGCAGATTGCAGAAGATGGATACCTATTCCGTAATTAAACAGCCTGACAGAGAATACAACCAATTAAATTCGGATCACAAATATTTTGCTGAATATATATGATGGGATCGCCGTGGAAATTTATTGTTGGGGCAATTCTGAGAATTGCGGGGTGGTAGGGCGATTCTCAGAATCGCCCCAAATAGCCTGACAGAGAATAGAACCAATTAAATTCAGATCACAAATATTTTGCTGAGCATATACGATGGGATCGTAGTGGAAATTTATCGCTGGGGTGATTCTGAGAATCGCGGGGTGGCGGGGGGATTCTTAGAATACCCCGTGATTCTCATAATCGCCCCAAACAGCCTAATAGAGAATACAACCAATTAAATTCAGATCACAAATATTTTTTTGAGCATATATGATGGGATCGCAGTGGAAATTTATCGTTGGGGCGATTCTGAGAATCGCCGGGTGGCAGGGCGATTCTCAGAATACCCCGCGATTCTTAGAATTGCCCCAAATAGCCTGACAGAGAATACAACCAATTAAATTTGGATCACAAATATTTTGCTGAGCATATAGGATGGGATCGCAGTGGAAATTTATCGCTGGGGCGATTCTGAGAATCGCGGGGTGGTGGAGTGATTCTCATAATCTCCCCATGTGCCCACACCTTTGGATCATTTCGATCTTTTTTAATCTTTTCGATCATTTCTTCAAAATGGATAGATGTAAATTGAATCTCACTGCTTGTATTTAGCGTCGTAAATTTGTGCCAATCTCAAAGATTTATGGGCTAAAGCAAAAATGAATATGAGATGAAAGATTTGCATATGATGGAGGAATGTTAATAATTGTTATATCTATATCTATATCTATATCTATATCTATATCTATATCTATATCTATATCTATATCTATATCTATATATATATATATATATATATATATATATATATATATATATATATATATATATATATATATATATATATATATATATATCTATCTATCTATATCTATATATATATATATATATATATATATATATATATATATATATATATATGACTTAATAAAATCGCAATGCATAATAAATGAATACCAACTAATAACGAGATTATAAACTTCTTTTTTCATAATTTAAAATCTAATACCTTAAAATTGCAAACATTATCTACATTGCACTTCAGTAATTTTGATACTCTGAACCAAGGATACCACCTAACACTTTATCCATGACACATCGTGCATTATTTTATCAATGCCATGCTAATTTTTTTTAACTAATCTCTCTTTTCTTCATACCCATAGAGAGTAACTTGGTTTAAGTCAATATCTACATCTTGCATAGCTATCACAAAGGTTAATTTGAAGAGAACATTAACTATATAATAACTTAAAGATAAAAATATATGAATATTTAGAGGAAGGTTTTCCCTTTTCGTGATACTACCCATGACAACATGCATGGAAGATGTTTAACTTTTAAATAATTATTATCAATGGGCAACAATAATTATTCCTTCATCACCATGAGTTGTCTGATATCAAGATAATTTCCAAAAATTAATATAATATTTTATAGAGTCCAAAATCATCATTTGACAATATACTTGGAAATTAAAAGCTCTCAGTGGTCTTTAGTTGGATGTGAATTTTAAATAATCCAGGTCATTCAGAACACTAAAGCGAAAATATTCAGAACACTAAATTTCAATTGTGAATTTTTAGTTAAAAGGTTTTAAATTTTTAGTTAAAAAGTTTTAAGGATTTTTTTAAGTGTTGAACCTATATATAGTTAAAGATTATATTTTAAATAATGAATGATCATGATTTAACCAAAAATGATTTCTTTGACTACATAATAGTTAACCAAAGTCCTTTATCCAATTTTTTTGTTACCGCCAATTTACTAACTTGCATGAACGTCTTAATGGAAAAAAAACATGCATGAATGTTCTAGTTCATAATTACATTCTCATTGGAATTGCATAAAAGGAAATAGTTATGCTTGTATTCTCAAACATATTATCATAATTTGTAATCTTACAGGTGTGTTACATGTGTGTTAAATATTGTGATCGTGAGTTATAATTGTGAATTTTTAGATTACTATCTTTAGCTAATCAAATCCACTTTCTTAGAGCATGAATAGGCCTAATGGTTAAGAGCATGTGTTTCCTCCTAAGAGGTCACAAGTTCAAAAACTAGAAGCAGTTAGAGTAGGTATGCCTTCGTAGACATAATAATCAAATGGTTGCGTGGAGGTGCCACAAACAAGGGGGTCTCATACACCAATTTGGTGTCTGGCTTGGTTATGACCTTAAAATTGTTTAATAATAATAATTAGGATATAGATTGTTAGAAATTCATAATCTATAAGGGTGAAAGCATGGAGCTAGGTTACACTTTTTGGAAAGCAAAGGCACATTTGGGTGGAAAAAATGATTTCTCAATTGAGCCCTTTTTAAGCGATCGAGCGAGCCGTTTGAGCACTTAAACAATGTAACCCAAAGTTATTTAGGAGCTCGATTTAGCCATGTCTTTGTGGCACTCAAATGAAGGAGATTGGGTTTTGGATTTATTTTCTGGCTCACGTAAGTTTTATTATATGGAATTGAATTTCAATATGTTATTTATTAATTTATATGCCATTGTACTAGTTTACTTCATTATTTCTTTTGTGCTTGATAATTAGGTACAACACTAACATGTTGCCTTCAAAAAGGAAGAAATTGCATTTCCATTGAAAAAGATCCAATACAGTGCAATTTTATTTAGCAAGGAATTAATGCTCTTCAATTTCTTCCAGATGAAATGAAAGAAATTGGGTTGAAGAAAGGGGACTTTAGTGAATCACGTGTGGCGAAAAAGGCAAAGGAACCCCAACCACCATTACACGGAATGATTGGAAAGGCATACATTGGGAGATTCGCAGACATCAAAGATCCATTAGAGGAGGAAAATGAGAAAAATGAAGCAGAAAATATTGTGGAATAAGACAATGATGAAACTCCAGAGGACGAAGAGTTTGGATTACGTGACATTGTTGATTAAATTTAAGTTATGCTTGGAAATCAAGCTCATTTTTGGAAACTATTAGTTAGTTATACTTGTAATGTTTTGACTTTGACATTTTATGAAAAGAATAAGCACTCAATTAAGGTTGTTATGTGTTCAATATTTGTATTATGTGATTTTCACATTCATTTTTATGTTAATCATTATTTTTTGAAAAAAAACAGTGATTATTATTTTTTTTGACATGAAATTCATGAAAGAAACTATTATTTAACCATTTTTAGTTAAAATTTTCCTATAAAATTGTGATTTTGACATGTCATCTCTAGCAAAAAATTACAAAAAATTATCAAAACGTGTAGTTTTTTAGTTATATTTATGTTAAAAATGGTTATTTTTTTGTCAATTGTTAAAAATTATTGTTTTTTAGAGAAAATTATTTCATTTGGATTGAAATATTAATTAACGATGTATAAATATGTAGAATATTGAAAATTCAAAATATCGACCTTCTTCTTTAAATATGCAAAACAATAAAAACCTCACTACAAAAAAAAAAAAAAAAAAGGTTAAAATAAAAGCAAGAAAATATGAAGAAGAAGACCACTTCAAAAATTATTAAATTTAGAAAATAATTATTTACACTTCATACATTAGAAAATTTAAAGTCAAAAAACAGATCTTTTAAAAAAATGGCTTGATGCAAAATTACCATTTTTTTAAATCAGCATGAAAATCACTACCATTCTAAAACGTAATGTACATAAAAAAATTTAAAGTGCCAAAAACTATGCTCTAAAAAAGACATGTGTGTTCTACATCACCCCTTTTCAAAATCAGGTCACTTTTTTGCTATCTCTACAAAACGGCTAACAGTATCAGTTCCCGTTTCAAAGTTTACATTTTTGGTCACAATATGGATATTTACTAAAAGAAGAATAATAATTGTATCAAGATGAAATCTTCAAAAAAACTAACATCTCTCAAAATATCTTCATTGGAACGTGAACTTGGGACCATGACATTATCAAAATTTTCGTTCAACAAACGAGTTAACTGCAAATGGTGAACATATGATACATTTCTGTTAGATTATATCTGAAAAAAATAACAAAATGTATGTGAATTGACATTAACACATACATTACAAATTACATTAAAATATCAACCCTAACCATTGACACATACCGATCCCACACCCTCTTCTTCATGAACAATTAAGTCTTGCCGACCATTACGACAAGCCTTTGCATATGCTTTAAGCTCCTCATTATTCATATTATCTATCTCCTCATTTGTTTTATATGCAAAATTAGCACGTGAAATAGCTCGTGCTCTTTGCCGATTTAGATCGATGTCAATTCTGTTCAATGCACTTTGTATGTTGTCTATAATGGCATCCCTTCCTTCTCAACTAATTTGAGAAGTGGCATCCATCTCTAACCGCAAATTTACCAGACGAGGAGGTTGGTGTACCAAAGGTGGCTGAGGGCGAGGCAATTCAGTATAACGTAATGCACCCTTACGATTATATAACTAACCTTTCCTAGTACCATAATATTCAGATGGAAGGTCATTATAATTGGGTTTCATACCCAAAAACAAATTCTGCATAAAATAATTTTGCAAAATAAACTGGAACCTCATCATTCCATGGCAGCTTTCCATACACTACAAGGAACCTATCATACAAATGCAAGCTATATTAGGGTGCTTGAAATATTGCACCTTGAGCATCTTTATTTTTAGCCCTTCTTTGAAATTAAACATAGATTTTGCATCTTCTTTTGTAACCATTTTATTAACCTCGACCCATTTATCGGGACCCATCACTGCTTCCTTTCTATGCCTCGTCATATTTATAAATGAACCCGTTGTTGGCCCAAGCTTCTCGTAAACATCAAGAAATGAGCTTAGAGAGTGCGTAACTATTTCTAAGCTTTCTCTACTCTCTGCAGGGAGCTCCAAACTCCCAAGATCTTTCCTCAATTTAGAATAATGAGTTTTGCACTTTTGTAATGTGCATTGTTGGAGGTTTATCTCCCAAGGAATCTCATTCGAAATATCAGATGGATAAAAAGTAGTTGGTGTCTGGCCTTCTTCTTGAACCGTCCAGCTCCGCTTACGTCTACTTGAACCAACATTTTCAACCTCTGGATCAATATATAAAATTACATAAATATAAAAACATGTGAACAAATGTATTCATACATGTATGCAATATAGACATCTATAATTTACAAAAATGACGTTGACCACCCGGAGAATGTTGACCACGCTGATATTGATGACCACCCAGATAATGTTGACCACCCTGAGATTGATGACCACCCGGAGAATGTTGACCACCCTGAGATTGATGACCACTAGGAGAATGTTTACCATCGTCACACAACAACATTGTGAGCGAAGCATCTAAAAAAATAGAAAATTAATTTTAAACATTTATGTGTACATACATATGATTCTACTTATTTATCATTTAAGTAAATGCACACACACACACACATATATATACCACGATGTGAACGATGGATCTCCCTCGATTAATTTGATATTCTCTTTGATCCACAACCTTGACCTCCTGCTCTATTAGATGTATGAGACTCTATTGATGTTCACCTCAAAGAATCATGTGGCAAATGCTCATCCATGATATGGATATCGATAGATATATATACATGCATGATATTTAAAAATTCACCTCGTGGATTTACAATTCTTTTTAAAAATGTTATTTAAAAAGATCAAGAATTCAGAAAATAGTTGTAACCCTTGAAGTTACAACATGCATTTAAAAATATTAAAATTTTTATTTAAAAAGATCAAGAATTCAGAAAATTGAGATAACCCTTCAATTTACCTCATGCATTTAATTGATTTAACCCTTGAAATTACATCATGCATTTTAAGATCATAAAATTGCTATTTAAAAACATTGAAAGAATTCAGAAAATTAATGTAACAATCTAAAGCTCTTCATTTAAAAAATACTCAAGACTAAAAATACAAATGTTGAAGCATGCATATTTTGAAAATTAAATACAAAATTTTCTAAAACATGTCAAGTTAATCAAGTTGTGCTTACATAGTGGGGGCACACTTGGTATAGAATTGAAAAAAACACATGGTCATTAAAAATGACACATTGATAACTAAAAAACACACACATATCAAAGATATCTTACAATGTCCATCAATAAATATTGATGGAGAACTTCTTAACAGTGATTCATATTTCTCACACAAATCTTGAATTGGCATTGCCCCATACAATAGATCATTAGACATCCTATTAACATTTGCACAATGTCTTATGCTAAATGATTGAAATTGACTGACAATATTTTTTGCTTCTCCATGCAATTGTTTTAACCTCTCCCTTTTAACTTGGTACATGCCTTTCATCTGATTGCACATAACTTTAGAATTGGTGAATACAACAATTCCATTGGATCCGTACTCCCTAGCTTTTCCTAAGCCTTCTATCAATTCAATATAATATGCTTCATTATTTGTTGTTCTTCTAGGTACATTCATTTTCCTTTGGAGGAATTTGTTCGTCACAATATTTAATAGCACATAAGTAATCATTGCTTGACCTGGATTGGGATAACAAGAAACTTCTATGCATAATGTCCATTTGTCAACCATATTTAATGGGTTTTCTGATCCCTGTAAAAAACAAATTCAATAAAACAGATTTAATATATTTATACAGGTATTGTTAGGTTGTGAAAAATATTATTGTTTAGAAAAATATATCAGAAGGCTAGGTAGGAAGAAAGGTTTTTTCTACTTGGTTGGATGGTTGGAGAGTTGCAAGAAGAAAACAACTAGAGATCTCTAATTCAACTCAACTACAAATCTCTAATTCATCCGACTTAGCTTCAACTCAACTGAAGCTTTAAAGTATTTACTAATTTATTTTTATGTTCATTCCATAGATACAAATATTTCTAATTGAACTTATCTTCAAATCATCCAAATTTGAAAGTATTTCTTAATTTATTTTTATTTTCATTCTTGGAAATTTAAATTTAACACTTATTCATGCCTTGTTATAAAATTTGTTTATTAAAGCTATAATACATGTTTATTTATATGCCATACATGGGTCTATTTATATGCTTCTTTAAAAACTATAGTTAAAGAAGAAGAAAAAAATGAAAAATGATAGACCCAGTTTTATTCTAGCAAATTTAATATCTATGTCGTCTTCTTAAAATTAAAACACAAACATTAAAATTAAAACACCAAAAATAGATTACAAAGCATTGCAACGCTCTATTAATTAGCTCCAATCTCATGCACCCAACAAAATAGAAATGAAAAATATGTACATCTCAAAAAGAAACTACTACTTGAAAAGAGCAAGTACAAGAACCTTCAATTGAGTGTATTCGACCTCATCTTAGGAAGTTAATAGACCCATGTTCCAAGCAAATAGGGAAGCAAAGTGAATTACACATAATGAAAAAGGAAACATAAATGAACATACAACAACAGAAAAAAGGAAAGTATGTTACCAAGAAGCATCAAGGTTGTTCTACGAGATAAATCAAGATAGAACAAGTCAACCCAATAACGTTAAAATTAAAACACCCAAAATAGATGACAAAGTAATGCCAACACTCTAATTAACTTCAATCTCATGCATCCAACAAAATAGAAATGAGAAAGATGTACATCTCAAAAATAAACTACTACTTGAAAAGAGAAAGTACAAGAACCTTCAATTGAGTGTATTCTACCTCATATTAGGAAGCTAATAGACCCATGTTCTAGGAAAATAGGGAAGCAAAGTGAATTACACATAATGAAAAAGGAAACATAAATGAACATATAACAACAGAAACAAGGAAATTATGTTACCAAGAAGCATCAAGGTTGTTCTACGAGATAAATAAAGGTAGAAAAAGTCAACCCAATAAAATTAAAATTAAAACACCAAAAATAAATGATAAATCAATGCCAACACTCTAATTAGCTTCAACCTTACGCACCCAACAAAATAAAAATGAAAAATATGCATCTCAAAAAGAAACTACTACTTGAAAATAGCAAGTACAAGAACCTTCAATTAAGTGTATTATGTCTCATCTTAGGAAGCTAATAAGACACATGTTCCAAGCAAATAGGGAAGTAATGTGAATTACACATAATGAAAAAAGAAACATAAATGAATATATAAAAACAAAAGCATGGAAAATATGTTACCAAGAAGCATCAAGGTTGTTCAATGGCCATGATATCATCTACTTTTTCATTGGCATCTTCTTCATTGATCAAATTTTTCATTTTGTCGATTAAAATGTTATGTGTTGAGAAGATGGGGATATGATACTAGCATTATTGATAGGTGCATAATTTCTAGTTCTTTGGCACTGCATCATGTGCCCATATTCTCAACATAGAACATTTTGATCGAGGAGGGGCTCCTAATAATCGTAGGGCTTCTCTTCGAAGTAGTTTGAAGCATTTGGACAATGTTTCTACGAGATAAATCAAGGTAGAACAAGTCAACCTAATAACATTAAAATTAAAACACCAAAAATAGATGACAAAGCAATGTCAACACTCTAATTAGCAACCCAAGAACATTAAAATTAAAACACCAAAAAAAGATGGCAAAGCAATGCCAACACTATAATTAGCTTGAATCTCATGCACCCAACAAAATAAAAAAGAAAAAGATGTATCTCAAAAAGAAACTACTACTTGAAAAGAGAAAGTACAAGAACCTTCAATTAAGTCTATTCTGCCTCATCTTATGAAACTAATAGGACCCATGTTCCAAGCAAATAGATAATCTTGAAGTGAATTATACATAATGAAAAAGGAAACATAAATGAACATCAAGGAAAGTATGTTACCAAGAAGCATCAAGGTCGTTCTACGAGATAAATCAAGGTAGAACAAGTGAACTCAATAACATTAAAATTAAAACACCAAAAAAAGATGGAAAAGCAATGCCAACACTCTTTCTATCTAGCAAGTATGGTAGTTTTTTATGGCCATAGATTTGGTTGTGTGGTACCATGGAATACAGTGGATATATATATATATTCATATATATATGTATATATATATATATATCTATATATATATATATATATATATATATATGACGAGAGCCTTGTTTTAATTTGTACTCAGGTTTATTTCAAATTATAATGTTGCCTACAATGCCTACAAATTTAATATTTTGGAAAAAAAAAAGGTGCAAGGTATGATACGATTATTCTTGCTGGAGTTGAATATGGTAGTGGAAACTCTCGAGATTGAGCTGCAAATTGTTATAGCCAGCAATCAAATGCAAATAAATACAAAGACCATAGTTGCACAGGTCCAAATCTTAATGAAAGCATGGTCTTTAAAATGTTTTGCTTGCGCCTCTTTATGTTGGTGAAATGGTTGATTTCATCCCAAATTTTAGCTTAAGAGAAAAGTGGCAGTATGTTTAAAGGAAGTTGGTGGAACATCCCAACATCATGAGGATAAGTTGGCAATCAGAGTAAATAAAATACCAGATCTTTTGGTACAACTCAAAGTACAACATTCCTAGATTTCAGCAAAGGTATATGTGGCAATAAAATCCCAAATTTTATGGAACAGATCCAGATATCAAGGAGCAATTGTAGATTTGAAGGTAGGATATTAGATACATTGGCATTTGAATCAGATGGAGAAAATAGTGCACAGTTAGCAGCATTAAAAAAAATGACACTTCCTTGCAATAGAGACTTGAATCTTCTCAAATCCAAATAGATTAACTAATGACACCTCCAACAACACTTGGTAATTAACAAATTTTCCCAATACTCAGCAACTTGGCACATATAGCAACCATTTTATTTTTAGTTTTGTTTAATTTTTTTTCTTTCCAGAAAGATAGAAACAGATTGTTATGTATTTTGTATGCTTTTCTGTATATACAATTCTCTTCTAAGAAAACTAGGGGGTTGGTACTTATTGAAGTAACTTGTGTAAGCATTGTACTGTCAAATTCTGAATAGAAAGATATATTTTTCCAATATGATATGGTGTTTCATATGAGATTCATATTCATGACCAGTATAGTTTGTTTCTTAGTTTTGCCTCCTATTTTTAGTTCATAATGAATGTCTTCTATATATGAAACCAGTTGTAAGAATTGGAATTCACATTTTGTGTTCGATTTCTAATGTTTTAGAAGCTTATGTTCCTATTATGAAAATATTTTCAAAATTCTACTTATTATCTCTGATTATATGTTTCTGAGCGTTATCCTTTCCTCTTTTCATACTTTGATTCATGATTGTCTATCACATGGTTATGATACATGCCTTATATGTTAAACATTCTTGTAGACGAAACTGCAAAGATGCTTTATCTTTGTGAATGACTAGAACCATTAGAATTACTTAATCTAGTTTCACTTCTATTACTCACATGGTCATACCTTGGCTTTATTCATAGAGATTTATGTCATAGTTTATGTATAGGAGCAGAGTCCCAGGTGTCAAATAAATATAGGCCGCCACCCCATAGCAAAAAGTTGAAAGAGAGAAATTTGAAAGAGGTTGTCTTCTCAATAGATTGGTTTGTTGCACTCATGCATGGAGCATTGTGTCGTAAGTTTGTCGCATCTCACACTATAGACAATATGGCACTACAATATGGATTTTTGGTGTAGAGAGAGGAGCGTAGTAGTTGTCAAATCATAGTGGGACTATTACAACTAGAAAAAATACTTAATATGACAGAACTACACTTCTACTTCTGCACTACTGCTAATGTGAACCACTCCTAATTTTAGAACCCAGCTCGGTCGATACTCAGCTCAATAAACCACACAACAGATAAACCAACAGAGTGGAAAACTCTTGCAACAACGTCTGGCCCGTCATATATATAAACATTTTTTCGGTCGAATAAATAATTCGAACGAAAACCCTAGTTTGGCCGAACAATATATTCAGTCGAACTATTTATTCATTCAAACTATTTTTTTTTTCCAACTTTTTCAACTCCAGCGAAAATTCCGTTTAACGATTGTCGTTAGTCTAAACGGCCAAAACTTCGGTCGAACGTTTGTATAATAGTTCGGCTGAATAAATTTAGGAAATTTGGCTCAAATTTTTTTTGTTTGGTTGAAAAATTGAGATTGTGAATTTTTTGGGGGCGTTTCTCACAAAAGTGTAACCCAACTTCACCTTTTCACCCTGTAGGTTTTAACCCTGTACAAAAATTACCTGCAGAAGAATTCTATAAAATAGAGAATATACAATGGTGAGAAACACAAAACGAATACATAACGATTTTCCCCTAGATCCCAAAATTGGGCCTACCAAATGGATTTTCCATTATATTCCTTTTAATGTTACAATACATATATATACATGTCGAAGCATTCATAAACCCCAATCCATTAACCCTTGATTAGAACATAACCATAGTTCCCTTGACTGGATCTAAAAAATACCATGGGCAAGAAACCATCATGCCCAAAACCATGTGCAAAACCCATGCACAAAACCATAGGTAGGTCCACCCACCTAATATAGGGTCCATTTTCTTTTCCTGAGGCATTGCCCCATACCTCGTACGGGGGGGATACCACCCCCTTGAAACTCCCTGATTGGGGGGGCTACTCCCAGCGCAACGAACAAGGGGGTCTCTATTCCCTCCCTTACGTGTGACTAGTCATGGAAAGAATACAACACATACCCAACGTACACCCTGCTCATGGACCCACAAAATAATGCAATAGAGATTTTGGACATTGAATATTTGTTAACATGACATTCCATGCCTCCAAAATGATTCATTTCTATGCCCTGATCATCATGCATCTTCTGGACTCCAATTTGGACCAATAAAGACTCTAGAAACTCATAAAAACAATATAATAAATTAAGGGTTCTAAAATTACCCCTTTCTAGGAACTTTTGTACAAAATGCTAAATTATGACATTGGTGTTATAGAATGTACACCGTTGTTATGCTAAACATTCAACATAATAAACCTTTATGTTCTAACCTGATTACCAACGGGACTCGAACTACAGTCTCGACCAATATAACAACAACGCACCACCAACTGTGTTATATGTGATCCTTGCAATGTTATTCCTCAAACTTTATTATAAACTTAACTCTATGTCGTGATGAGGGTGAAGGCCCACATTACAAAACAATGTATTACACTGATTCAATATAATCCTCGGTCTGATGCATCAAACTTCATTGTGTGTTGGCCAATGCTTCATATATATAATGTGTTATCATTCCACGTAGGGTCAACGTGGATGGCATCATGGCTTGATTGGACCAATATTCATACAACTCTCCATTGTGCACTAAAAAAATGTATCATGCATCATATGTGGACATACCACATAGGCCTGTAAGGGCCGTCGTGGAATTGGTTGTGGCTTTGTATGCATCATTCCAACTTATAGTGCCTAGGCCTTATGAATCAGAGATAGAGCCAGGGATTCGAATGAGAGTTTGAATCAGGTGTGCCTTACAAACCATATCAAGCCATCGAGGGGAAATGCCATAAACATAACCAAAGTTGTTGCAATTATGAAAATCTTCATTCTCTTCACTGAGATTTGGCATTCACTGATCAATGTGTCCAAGCTATGAAAGATTTATTTTTTTGTCTTGCTTTCCTTTGGAGCAAATGGCTAAGTGTGTATTTATATTTTCCTTTTGGCTCGGCCTTATGGAAGGACAACCGTAGGCCCCTAGAACAAGCCTATAATCAGGGTGCATGTGAGCTGACTTATGCACGCCATGGATTACTCAGTTTGGTGCCAAGCCCATACAACCAAGGGTTGAGTCCTATCATGTATCCATACATTGTATTTTAACACCCTTCTCTATGTTAGATGACATACGACCAAGAGCTAGCCTTTATCATGTAATGTTACCTCTTCCATGGATTAACCACTAGCATTTGTGTTGGGTGTCATATGACCAAGGGTGGGGCCTTAACATGTGACCATATATGTTATATAATTTAATTGCTTGGCTTTGCTCCTTAAATTCAGTGCCTTGGTCCCATATGACCAAGCTCCATGACCGAATCCCTAGAGGTCCCTAGTCATCTGCATGACGAAGTAAACATGCCACGTGGCAACCCGTGAGGGGTACCACATGTCACCCATTTTCAATCTTTCTACCAACCAAAATATGACATTTGTCCCTACCATGTGGCAGCTCCTGGTGATGGCATGTTTGGGTGTTAACATCATCAAATGACATGTTGTGCCATGTGTATAGGCATCCAGTACCGTGTGCTAATCTACCAAGTCATCACAAAGATCCATTCCAAGCTCATCGCATGTTAGTCTAGTCATAAATATAAGCCACTCCAGGCTTACCACGTGTCTATCTAGTCACCAATCATGAGTCACTCTAGGCTCACCATGTGTCTTCCTAGTCACCAATCATGAGCGACTCTGAGCTTGCCATGTGTTTGCCTAGTCACCATCATGATCCACTCTTGGTTCACCATGTCTACCTAATCACCAATATTATCCACTCTAGGCTCGCCATGTGTCATTCTGTGGTGCTGTAGTGGCAAGTTGTAGGTTATTAATTGTCGTGCAAGTTGACATATCATCCGCCTTCCAATCTCTACTATTGGTTATCATATGTGTTTGATCTGTGAAAGTTACGTGACCTTTAACATAGTTAAATGTCAAGCATGTTCTTTGGTCATATGTTGTTGCCCTGATCAATGTACCATGGATGCACCCAAGAGGTGTGCACTCTTTAACATAATAATATTCTGGTTTTTTCTCTATAGTCTTTGGGCCCTTCATTATTGTTAAACTTCAAATGGCCATAACCTCTCATCTGGAAGGAGTTTTTAAGAGAGAGATATATTGTTGGAAAGGTATCGACGATATTTACACAACCGTGTTGTTTATACAATCATTAAGACATCATAATCTCGTCAAAAACTCAATAAAATTCAAACTCCTTTTAGTCACTGAATGAGGGTACACAAGGTACCCATCTGTCAAACTGCTTCCTTTGCCTCATGAGTGATATAGTTGTTGTCTCATACATTCTCTTTGACATCAATAACATCTTGTTGTCATCAATGACAATAGTATGTGCAACAATTAAATCTTTTGAGAAAAAGCCAATTTTGATTTTATAAAAAATTAGGTGAATTAATTCAATATTAAGATCATTTTCATGGGGCTTCCTATGTAATTCTATATTTAAAGTTAATACTACGGGGTTATGATTCGAATCAATGGTTATGACCTCACTAGACCCCAAATTTATGTATGTGAACCCCTTGTTAATGGGACAATAAATCCCTACATGTAATGAGTTGACCACTAAGTTTATAGAGGTATACATACACTACATTGCTTTGAATTTTGGTATGATTTCTGAGGAGAAATATAATCATTAGCGCACTCATGCTCTACAAGTTCTTATATATTCAATGCAATGAACATATACAACTTGCCTCACTAGGCTTTGATTAATCTTAAATTATATTTGTTTTCCATTAATATAAAACCCTATAGGATCTAAGGGTGCATAACACACTTCTATTATGACGACCTCCTTTTAACCTAAACCATGTTATAATATAAGAGTTGTCTTAAGAGGAAAAATTCATAAGTGAAAGAGAAACTATATATATATATATATGAAAACATTAAACTATCCATATATGCATATGCATATGTGTGTGATAGTAACAAAACATTCTAAAAGAAGAAGTTGATTTCATGGTATATGCTATGAACATTGGAATGACTAGAATGTCACATGCTATATATATATATATATATATATATATCAAAGTGTTTAATATGAGATTGGAGAGCCTTTTAAATACAAAATTCAAATAAATAAATATAAATACAAATTCAATTTTCATTAAAAAACAATTTCTAAATTATATTTAATAAATCTTTTATCTTCATTCAAGTTATTTTAAATATAAAGAAATTTTTAAAATTTAAACCAGAGATAATTAATATTAAACAATATTGAATCCAAATTTATTAACAAACTAAACCTAGAATCAAAATAACATTGAAACCAAAATATTGAATTTAATATTGTTAATTATTAATTTAAATATTAATCTATTATCTATAATAAGTCAATCATACAAAAATTGAAGAGTTTTTTGTATTCATAAAACTTTCAACCTAAAATTTTAGTAATACATACAATATATTCATTTTTTAGTTAATTTAATTCAACCAACTAAAATTTACAAATTTTATAATTAATCTCTATAAATATTTAATATTTAATTTTTATTTTTATTTTAATTCAAATTACAAATTTAACCATTAATCTTAATAAATATTCCATATTTAATTTAAAGCTTATTTTTATTCAAATGTATTTTCATATTGCAAACAATAAAATACATTATTAAAACTTATCGCCGTCGCCGCTGCGCCTACTTCCACTTCTTGTCATTATTATGAATGGGGAGGTGGAACTGCCCTTTCTTGCACGTGGGCATGAAAGCGACTTAAAGAGAGTATTATTGAATTGCCATGTACTTTCTTCGTTACAAAATCCACGTCCCCAGAATAAAATTGAGTGGTGAAGTGCGTGTTTGGTGTCATTTTTTTAATAACGACAACGAAACATATTATATTGCACTGGATATTAATAAGATTACTCATCAACTCGCTTACTTCAGGAAAAAACTTAAATCTGTTTATTTTTTTTTTTTCACCTAGGTGGAAAAACCTATCAACTCAGGTGTCAAAACCAACAGTGAGGACAGCCATCTCTGGCTGCTATCCGCGAATGTCGGTTTGACTCATCATAGTTAGATAGGAAAACCACGCCACCTGAAATAACCCGCTGGTGGTCCGTAAGGGAGCAGGCTCATCACTCCTGCCAGATGCCTCTGGGTCTTGGGCCGTTAACCTGTTTCCTTACGTCCGAGGAAGACGAGCTCTTAGCCAAGTAGAAGCAGTTTTACGGCATACTCCAGGCCGAAATCTGTTTATTTTTATTTGAATTATAACATTTTTTAATTAAAATTATAGTATTTTTTATAAATTAAAATTTCAATTAAAAAATTGAAAGCGAGTTGTATAAGATAAGATTTGTAAAATAAGATAATAAGGTGATTGTTGGTGAGTTGAGGATTGCACATATATTATAGATAAGGAATAAAACATCAAACCACGATGTATTAGAGATGGTACAATAAAGTGTATAAGTAGGAAATTATTAAACCATATTTTATATGTTTCGATTGATAATGTAGAAAGATGATTTGGTAAGGGTATTTTTTGAAAATATTGAAAATTTGTAGCAAGTTTGCCATTATATTGGCTATTACCACATTTTTGAGGTTGCATAGCATCTCTAAATTTTATAATTTATAATGTTTTTAGTTAAATCTAATTAAATAAAAATATTATAGTAAATATTAATTTTTTTAATTAAATTATTATTTTATTTTTATTTTAAAATGAATATTTTTCAATTCCAATTTAAATAAAAGAATGATGCACTTTTCTTATATTATAAAATATATCTTTCAACATAATAAAAATAAAATTATATGTGTGTGCGAAAGAATATATCAAATGAAAAAGGAAGCTTGCATTTTGATGATGAATCAGACTCAAAACGCATCAACAAATGAATTGTGATGTGATTATCGCCGAAAACATGTCTCCAAAACTTAAAGTAATATTATCAAAACTAATAGTTTGCACAATAAATAACATAGAAAAGTGACTTGCAATTATTCTAGAGCTTCCACCTTTATTCCAATCTCTTTCTATCAATTTACAAATTGAGCTAACAAAGTATGGATTATTATATTTACTTAAATACAACATTGGGAAAAATAATCCACAAGAATATGATATGATTAGGTGGTATTTGATAAAATTGCTTATCAATTCAAGGTAATCCTTTAAACTTTAAAAAAGTTAAGAAATTCTCATATTGTCTTGTCTATCAACCCACTTAGTCTTAAAGGATTTGATTCTATTGTCTTTCAAAACTTTACAAAAAGTTGGTGAGAGTCTACAAGATTATTTATAATCCATACTAATCCTTACTTTTTAAATAAAAGTTCATTCTATTTACTTTATATTTAATCATTTAATTATTTTCACTAAAATTATTATCTTTGTTTAATAGAATGCATTTAATTAAACATTTCCATTTTATCTAATTTTGTTTCATATTTTGTTCTAACTTGCATATTTTTATATTTTGATGTACAAGCTTTTTCTATGTTATACTTTGTTGCACAAGCTTCTATACTTTATAGTATTAATAATTTTATTCACAATATTTATTATGTATCAAGGTGAATAAATAAAATAGTTTTATATAAGTAAAAAAAATCCAAACAAATAAATCAAAAGATAAGTTTAGAATCAAGATATGTTTATATGATATGAGATATTTTAATGGTGATAAGCCTCATACAGGTTTAAAAGGATTTAAGAACCTGTAATTCACCTTCACATAATGTAAGTAGTAATGGTAGTAGTGGTATTGTTGAAGATTTATTTTATTATTATGATGATTTGCATGGTTAAGGAAACAGTCTTCCCTTCTAGAACTACATTTTTTCACAACAAGACTATATAGTGGTTATATTTAAGGCTTATGAGTAATTAAGCAACATTACCATGAGTGCTTTCCGCAATACATGTGCGTCAATGATACCCTAGTGTATAGAAGCTTGGAATCCATGACTAAGTTAACAATGTTTAAAAATGGGATTTGATGCAACCAAACTTGGATTGATTAAATAAGATTTAGTGTGAAGTTACAAAAATTGCATTGTCCATCTTTCAAACTCCCACAACATATCCCAAATAAAATCTATTCTTATCCCTAAACCATCATTTCCTTAATGCATATTATTGGGAACTTAATATCTTTTACTCAACTCGAGTGCACATGGTATAACAAGAAAAGGAACTAATCTCATTTTAATTACCAATTATTTAAATCAATTAAATTATAAAAATATTTTTACATTTTTACTTATCACTTCAAATATATAATAAGAAGACACACTTTTTTAAATTCCTTCCCACCTTTATGAGAAAGCTTGAAATTTAGATTTAAAAGTTTACACAATGATATCAACATCATATATTCACACATTCCCAATAAAAAAAAGTGAGTATCAATCATAAACAAATAAAAAAAGATGAAAAAATAAAATATAGCAGTAATTATTAGAATCTCTCACCTTTATTGAGATCATCATGCTTCCATTGTTGGGTGTGGAGCCTAATTATCTTCTTTATTCATAGGTCTTTGTTTCAGTCGGATTTATACCCCAAGAAGGTTGTACACCCCACCACGCAAGGGGACTTGTCCCCCCGTGAGAGTCCGTGGGCCAGTGGAGAGGCAAAAAAATAGATGTAAAATTGCCTTGTAAAATGTTGTAATTTTGTAGTCAATCTAAGACGTTCACTAGGCAGATGATCTGACGATAGAAGTTGTGTTTAATTTTGGGTTTTTTTCCCTAGAAGGAAACCCCTCACTATATATGAGGGAATTGTATTGCAGTTGTATATATGTGTATTGTGAGCGAGAAAGAGAGAGGATATTGTGTGAGAGCGAAGAGGAAATTAAAGTGGATCTGTTGTAGGTTGTATCATTTTGTTGGATAATATAAAAGGAAGGACTGGTTGTTTCTCCGTGGATGTAGTCCAAATTGGGTGAACCACGTATATATGTGTCTCTCTTGTTTTATGCATTTTTTGTGTTTGCGTTTTTGCAATATTTTATGTGTTCCATTGCTCTATAATATATAATTTTCTAACATCCATATGGTGATGGACAAGTCACAATTGGTGAAGGAAATTCAGAATTGTACTCTTAATCTAGATGAAGAACCACAATTCTACCTCTTGATGGTGATGGACAACTCACAATATTGTAATTAAAAAAATTGAATGTGATAGAAAACTCTCAATATTAATATTGTAATGTTATAAAATAGTGGATATTGGTAAGATTGATGGTGGGTGTAATTTTTAAATTTTGAAAAATGATTTGTTTTTAATGAATGGGAGAATAATTATTTTTTTATTTATTTTAATTATTTCAATCCAAATTATATAAAATATTCATTTATTTTTCTTATTAGTTTTTTTTTACCAAAAAGATTCATAACATCGTTTTTCAATTTTTCTTACAAATTGGGAGTTAAAGTGGAGTCAATCTTCGATTTTTCATCGTATATTATTCTTAATCAAACCCATTGTTTAAAGTAGTAAGAGCCAAAAGTAATTGAAGGCCTTTAACCCTAGTAGAATGAAAACTATCATTTCCTAAAGTTGATAACATACTGGTGTATTCTTCAAAATAGATTCATAAAAACATTATTGTTGTTGTGATGTAACTCAATCTATTCTCACCACGAATACATATAAATAAGAGCTTAAGGAATTATGTTTAGATGACTTGCTTGGCTATAATGTAAATGCAAATCTGTCCTTGTTGTTTCGATTGTGTGAAACAAATATTAGTATTTTTTTCGCCAAAGAGTATGATTTGATGTAAAATTCTTCCCCATATATTTTGTCCTTTTCATTTTTTTCATGCATTTCATTAAGAAAAATCTTCAATTGGATGAGTAATCAATTACGAAAGAAAATTATTAATAGCTAAGACCCATATAAATTTCATTTATAAAGTTTATCTTTGAGTGCAGTCAAATAATTCCAAGTGATCTTAATATTCAATGCTACAACATGCACTACATAATTATAATTATAATTATAATTATTTGTTAAGCAATAATAATGGCCAAGAACCCTAGGAGAAATCTAGCGAAATAAAAATAACTAATCTCTAAATTATAAATGATTTAAAACATGTACTCTCTAAATTGACCTAAAACATAAAAATAAGTATTCTCTAAGCATTTATCCTACAAGATAGATTGTAGAATCTTAAAAACATGTATTCTATAAAGCATCTTAAAATATTGTTATTTCTATGAGGACTATACCTTTAAATGTCTTGGTTCATATAGCCTTATAACATTAGGTTTTGAAACTTCACACGCTTTTCTTTAGTATTTCACCATTTTTCCATCATCTAGATATAAAGTTCCTTTCCCAATATTGAGAGACATATTCATGAGGAAACAAAATTGGAAGAAAACCTTCAATAAAATTTAAAATTCAAGCAAAGAAATGGATGTAAGGGAATTAAAATTGGGTTACATCACCTAAATAAAAAATATTATCTTCTTCCATTCAACTTTAGGAGCTTTCATAAAGGAGACTATAAATGAAATTGTTTCTATAAACCATATATACATTTTATCTTTTCAAAATTTCAAGTGGTTCTTTGACCTCCTCTGTGGCTAGGAACTCTCTATTGTATATTTTTACTACCTTACTAATTTTGCAACAACCTGAGTCTACCATATATTTAACGATGACATCTATAACTATTTTTTTATTATTGTTTTTCATGTAAAATTAATGTCAAATTTTAATATACAGTAAGTTATATAAACGCTTTAAAATAAATAACACTTTAAAATAAATATCACAATGTACTATCAACCAAAAAAATCATACACTAATGTCCCAGGGTGCAGCTCAATTGGTGATCAAAGTAATGTGAATCCTGAGAAAATTGAGAGATCCAAGGTTCAAATCCCCCCTGTTATGACCCAATTTAAAAAGACGAAGATAGACTGTAGACCCTATATGTTTACTTCTAGCTACATGTTAGGTAGAATACTGGGTTCCTCTCGAAAAACAAAACAAAAACAAAAACAAAAATGAAAAAACAAAACAAAACAAAAATCGTACACTTACACATTTGTCCCTTTTTTTCCTTTTTTTCTTTTTCCAACAATCTTAACAAAAAATATATCAAATGCCACATTATTTTTTATTCTCTTATTTTCTTCCCATTTGTACTCTTTATTGTTGGAAACTAGATCACTACTTGGGGGCAGCGGGGGTGTGAATCAGTGGTGTGAGCACTTCTAAATGTTATCTCCAATTAATTATTCTTTATCATGCATAAATTGAAACACATAATCAGACATTAAAGAATCAAACATAAACCAAAATCCATAAAACATTCAACTAAATGGACACAAATATTTCTGGTGGAAAACCCCATCCAGGGCAAAAATCCACTCGTTGCTGCTACGCTGCTCAAATTCTATTATGTCAAACAATTATTTACATAGAGATATAAATATGGATACTATAAAATGGAGTCTATTTCTCATGCGGATCTATGGACCTATTGTGGCCACAACCACCACCCTATTAAAACTTGCCCTGGTAGCAATTTTGAATGGGTCCCCTAGAAGTTTGATCTTTCATCTCTCTGAATGATCTATTTCATCCCAATGATTTTAACTCTATGACGAGTCAAATTTTCAATTCCTAATGGTTGAGCCCCTTGAATAAATCTCTGCTGCATGGTTCATTCATGACCCAGCCTAGCCCTTCATTCATTCCCTTCATCAGGACTTTTCAAATCCTCATAAGCATCCATAGTACATTTATGCCCACATGCATAATCACCCCCACCCTCACTATAGTCATTTGTGTACTTAACACACAAAACCTTCTATCGCACCTCATTTCCATTTTAACTCTTTGCAATGAAAGACTTCACAAACATGCATAAATCATCCCTTTTTCACTTATCGCACTCAACCTTGGCACATAACGCATACCATAAGGCACCGGACCCGACGGCATTATAAACCACAATATATATATACATACATACATACATATATATATATATATATATATATATATATATATATATATATATATAGATATATATATATATATATATATATATATATATATATATATATATATATATCTATATATATATATATATATATATCTATATATATATATATATATATATATATATATATATATATCTATATATATATATATATATATATATATATATATCTAGATAGATATATATATATATATATATATATATATATATATATATATATATATATGTCAGGTCCGAAGCCCCGTCGCATATCGCAATCGGCCAAGGTCTAAGGCTTATATATATAAGGTGCACCACTATACTCCAGACCCGATGGCACTATTAACCATACTTCATACATATGTCGGGTCCGGGGCCATATCACATATCGCATATCGGTGGAGCCTGGGCCTTATACACAATGTGCAAGACAATATGGTGGACCCGTCGAGCTTATAATATATATATATATATATATATATATATATATATATATATATATATATATATATATATATATATATATATATATATATATATTCAGGTCCTGAGCCATATCGCATATCGCAATTGGTGGAGCCCCAGGCTTGTGCATATTGCGATATGCGATATGCCGGACCCGACGATATTTATAAGCCTCGATACATAAAATTTTAGGTCCGAACTAAGTGATTGGAGTGGGATTTTCTTTGTATTCCCATGTTTTCCAAAATTCCTGATATAACAAAGGGAGCGGGTTTTTAGTGTGAAAGGAACACCTGTGGAGTCCCGATAGTGTAATCGCACATCAGGGAAGTGGAAGGCATGGGTACTGTGACCCACAAAGGGGCCGATACATGATTGCGATTAAGTGAATCCCTCGAAAATTGTGCCAAGCCTATGGATTAAGCGGGAAAATTATGTGTTACGTGTGTTTTATGCGTAAATCCATTTCTTTCACATTCATTCCCTGTAGTTTTATAAAAGTTAATGAAGGCAGCATTTATGTTTTGTTTGAACATTTCTGTTATATTTTTCACAATCATGAACCTAATGATAACTATCTCTATAGTCGAGAAGTAAAGGACGCAGGAGTGGATTTGAAGAGTCATGTATGCATAAGTTGATGTGTTCCTTCCAAAGAAGCAACCTTAGGCGTTGTCGGTCGAGTTCCACGCGTTTCCTATGTATTCCTAAAGCGGAACTGCCCCAGATCTCATCATGAAGAGATGACACACAGTCATCTTCCTTTAATCAACATCTATTCAGTCCCACCAAGAAATGAAGCACTCCAGTGACAGGAAATTCCTTGTACATGTCAGTAGTGATGCTGATGGCTCTACATCTATTTATTCGAATTGGTATATTGAAAAGAACAGTGGAAGATGAAGGGTCGGGACCTGAGGCATAAATATTACTCCCAGATAGGAGAGAGGGGCTTTTTGTTTGGAGAAGAATAGTTTTGATTTATTGTGAATAAAGAGGACTATTTGGTTCAAGAAGGAGCCTTTAGTTTCTGATTTATTTTCCTTTGCTTTTATGTGTTTTGAAGAAGAGTGTTGCCATTGGCATAAATATAAGTGTGATTTGTGTTTGTGCATATTGATGGCATACTATTCATGATTAGTCTTTTTTATTTGAATATGAGCGACCACTGATTCAAAACCATATTAAACACCAGTTGCATTTTTATTTGTGTGGAAAGGAATGTGTATTCCTGTATTAGTAATTTGATTGCAATCAAGCTCTAATATAGCCTTGTTCATCTATGAACTCAATAATTGATTCTTTTGGACTTGGAATTTATTTATGGTGTTTAACTTCTTTTATTATGCTCCTGCAGGATAGACTAGAATAGTTAAGTTTAGCATAGGAAAGTAGAAGTAGTGTAGATAGGATTTGATACACATAGGTTAGTTGTTTGTTTTGTTGATTTAAATGAAGTCATCCTCCGGGGAGCAATCTTTCAACACCGGTAACAGTTCACGGGGTCCTTTAAAACCCGTCGGAACTAGCCACTCCAAATGAAATCAGATCTAATTGGGGCCTGCGATCGGGTTAGTTCCCCTTGTTGGCATAGCGAAAATTCGCCATGTCAACAAATTGGCGCTAGAAGGAGGGTCGAACCGTCGTCCACAGCTTTTCAAGATTTCATCTATAAGTGCCACCCATGGATTCAAGAAGATTAATACATGGATTGTGAAGGTCGAAAATACCCCTCCTCTCATTCGGAAAAGCCTTATTTTGAAGAAGAGACATTGTGGGAATATCTTGTCACTCAGGAACAACCAGTCAAAAGACTTACTTGGGCTTATGCTCATTCCCTATCTTAGCTCCCTATCTTTCAATCTTTACCTTTGACAGCAAAAAGAAAACCAAGGGTCTATCACATAAACGGAGAGACATCTATAGCCCCTTCTATTGAAGATATTATGCTTGATTCTTTGCAGGGTATCAACTCTCCTTGGGAAGAAATCCCTGAGGATTCCCTTTCTAAAGGCAATCCCTGGCCTAATTTGGAAAATCCTAATGAAGAAGCCCTCAACCAGAACATCCCTATCCTCGATATGGCTAATATTCCTCCACCGAGTGGAAACCAACTCCCACCTCCTCTAGGAGCACTGTCTCCCTGGCTCACTCAAGATGTCGTGGCGATACCTGGGCAGTAGCATCCCTTACCCAAGAATGTAGAAAAGGTATTACCTAAATTTTACCCTGAGCGGGGAGACACCGCTGAAAACCATATCAATTCATTCTTACTGGCCGTGCGCATGCTGGGTAGCTGATGAAGATATAGTTTGTCACATATTCCCTTTTACCCTGATTGGTGCATCTTCCACATGGCACCTTAGCTTGAGAACAGGATCAATAACTTCGTGGACTGCCTTTCAACAGGCCTTTTTAGACAATTATGGTGATGAAAAAACCCTTGTGGCCTTAGTTCTAGAACTATCCCATTTGAAAATGGAAACCAAAGAAAAGGTCAAGGATTTTAACATCCGGTTCAATGCCTTTTTCAATAGAATCCCAGCCACCGCTAGACCTACTGAGGAGGTGCTCATGGAATTCTACATCACTGCTCTCCCTTTCCCTATTGCGATGTGGGTCAAGATGAGTAACGCACAAACCTTACCAGATGCTATCGATGAAGCAGTAAAAGTCAAGAATGAAATGCTCTGTCTCACAGCATGCCACCCTACAACTAGAGAAAAGAAAGCCTCTCAAGCATCCAAGAAGAATAATGGGAGTGATAACAAGGGGGCTGAAACCAAAGAAAAGGACACCACATATGTGGAAGGTTTGCATCAGATCATTAAGAAACTAACAAATACAGTCATTGATATGAAAAGGAATCATGGAGAGAGTATTAGTGGTAGTGGAGGAGACTATAACAACAGAAAGCCCTTCAAGCCTTTCTATCGTAAGAAAATAGAAGGTGGTCATGGTCAACTTGCACTGCCTGCTCCACCCAATGAAGGGAATTGAAATATGGAAGAGCTAGCTCTTATTAGGTCGCTCCTTAACAAAGAAGAACCTATCGTGGAGCTAGATCCAGAACAAGAAAATGAGGAAGAATATCAAGTAAAAGAGCCCATGGACGAAGAATCTCAGATCAATGCACTGTGGGATTTCTATAAAAATGAAAATGATGATAACGAAGAAGATTGTATGGCAGAAATCCACACACAAAGTAAAGGGCCACTTCCAGGTTCGATGAAGCCTGTTGACCAAACAAAGAAATATGTCCACCCTTTGAAGGCAATAGCTCCCAAAGTTCCTATTGAGAAGGGTAGACCAAATGGTCAGTACAAGAATACCCCAATGGCAAACCATCGAGAGAAAGAGAACACAACTCCCTCTACAATGAAGGTGACTCCAAATGGTAAACTCCCACCTAAGAACAACAAAACTAGTATGTTTACTCTGCCCTATCCTATTTATAGCATTGACTACAATATTGTGGATGATCTTAAGAAATCTAGAGCCAATATCACATACTTTGATTTGTTGAAATTAACGCAGCAAAGAGATTTGCTCCTAAAAGATATGAATGAGAAAAATTCCAAAACTCCCACCATCCCAAGCAGCCAAACTAAGAAGCCAGTGTCCAGACCTGTCAACACCTCCAATACAGTCCAAGTACCATCAGCTATGGAAGCCAATCTGTCTAAAATGAATAAAAAACCCCAAGATTTCAGTGCAGCCATGATAGGGAGGAAATCAAATTTCATGACTCCCCCTTTCCTTATCACATTTTAAATCCTCAACATGAATGTACACAATTGCTTGGTAGATTTTGGTGCCTCTTCCACTGTGATGCCTTATGCTGTTGCCAAAAGACTGCATGCTATACCTGAGAAAATGGTGACTCGAATTATGCAATTAGACAGGACAAATGTGAAAGTGATTGGAGAACTGAAAGATGTGTTGATTCGGATGGTTGCTAAACCACAATACACACAAGTCATTGATATAGTGGTAGTCGATATACCCGAGGCTTATGGAATGCTGCTTAGTAGGGATTGGTTAGCAAAACTGAATCGATATTTCCCAACTAATTGTTCCCATCTCTTGTTGCCTCAGAAGGGGAAGGGTGATATGTTTAGAGTTGATCGTGAAAGATACATGAAGTATGTGGTGATAGAACTAAATGGTCCCAATGAACCTATAATGTTTACCAACTCTATCCTTGGGAATTACAGTTTCAATGTTTGTGCCACAAAAACTTGTTTTGTAGAATTCCATGTTGAAACAAGTGAAGGAACTGCAATAAACACATGGTTGGAAGCCCTCCCCCATAGTCCAACTAACGAACCACCCTATAATATAGTAGATGATAAAACTAGTCTCGTAGGAAGCAATTCAGTTGATGTAACATTAGACTCTAATTTTTGGACACTCTATTTTAATGGTTCTAATTGCCTTGAAGGTGCAGATGCTGGGAGCATTCTTATTGATCCACAAGGGAACCAACATCTGATGGCCAGCCGGTTGGAGCTGATGTGCACCAACAACATGGAAGAATACGAAGGCTTGCTGGAGGGCCTGAAAAAAGCCATTGATCTGAAGGTAAAATATTTTAAAGCTTTTGGTGACTCGCAAATGATTGTGGGCCAGGTAAGGAAGAGGATACACTGCAATGCGCCACACCTGGTAAGGTACCAGCATGAGGTATGGAGCTTAATTGATAGTCTTTATTCTTTTAATATCACGTACATACCTCGAGAGCAAAACCAAGATGTCGACCTGATAGCTGGTATGGCTGCCAAAATTTTGCCTGATTTTAGATTAAAGAAGAATAAATGTTATGTTGGATTGATTTTTAGACCTTCCATACCTGATAAAATCTCAAATTGGCAGGCATTCGAAGATGACGAGTAGTCCCTCAAGCTCCTGCATTGCGAGAGGACATTCAAAAATGCACTCACTGATGAAAAAGAGCATGACAGGCCTGTGAATGAGAGAGAAGACGAGGTAATATCTTTCATGGAGAAATTTATCGTCAACAGGTTTGGCATCCCTGACGTTCTCATATTTGATAACGCTTCTTATTATAAAAACCCCATCTGCGTAATCCATGCATCTCTCACTGACAACCAGAGGAAGTGGCACAACACTCTAACAAATTCTCTCTAGGCTGATAGGGTCACCCCAAAGGGTAAGCACGCGAAACTTCAACACTTATGGCTGGGCCCGTTCCAAGTCAAGGGAAAAATTGGTCACGGAACTTGCAGATCGAAAACTTTACAGGGAGACACTAGGAAACTCCTTGTTAATGACCAACCCCTTAAGAAATACTTCCAGTAGCCACCACATGGTGGTTACCTCCTGAGTAGGTTAGAATTCATTTTCATTTTTGCTGTTAGTTTAATTACTTTTCGGTCTTTTCCTTTTGTTTTCTGCAAAGTTTATTTTCCTGCTATTTTGAATTACAGTCCTTTCTCAGCCAACTGATTTCAGTCCTCCAGCCTCGTTTTACCTCTCAGATTTTCCCTCTTTCACCACATTCAGCCTTTCCCTCCCTCATTAACCTGTTGATGATTCTGTTGTTTCTAAACCCATCATTACCTTGCAAATCAAACAAATTTTCAATCAGCCCATGAAAACTTGAAAATCAGTCGTGGAATTAAAACCAAAGCCACTCATTGGCATCTATTGAGAACTAGGTCAGATCCATTCATAACCTGGATATCTGGAGCATGTAGGGGCATATTTATAGAACAAAAATGTGTAACTACATCTGGACTAGCATGGAGGAATGTTGCATTTCTAATAAATCCCACTCAGACCTAACCGATACTTTCCTGTAAGGTTTGTAGTTATTCTCCATTAGTCCCATCCACCACACTAAATTCTCCAATACCTGTCATCTACAAGTATACCTCCTTTCATGGGCTAAGCTCACTATCATACACCCTGTGGCAAATCTAATTTTGCTCTAGTCCTTTTGCCTGAAATTGGAATGACTTATTTAAAAGAAAATGAAATGTCAAGCCCTTGTGCCAATATGGAAGGACAGGTTGTTTGGGAAGTCGGTTAGAGTAGGGAATGTTGTTGGGCTCAGAGTATCGGTTGACATAGCAAGCCCAACCTTGCTTAAGCATTTTAAAAATGTGGCATGATCCATGACTGCGTCCCATTCAATCATATGAAAATATAGCACTGAAATTCTTATACAAAGTGCAAATAAACATATCTACGTAAAGAACTGAGGTACACACCTAAAACAGGTATTGGAAGACCAATGATGGCCCTAACAAATGCTCTCTAGGCTGATAGGGTCACCCCAAAGGGTAAGCATGCGAAACTTCAACACTTATGGCTGGGCCCATTCCAAGTCAAGGGAAAAATTGGTCATGGAACTTGTAGATCGAAAACTTTACAGGGAAACAACAGGAAACTTCCTATTAATGACCAACCCTTAAGAAATACTTCCAGTAGCAAACACATGGTGGTTGCCTCCTGAGTAGGTTAGAATTCATTTTTGTTTTTACTGTTAGTTTAATTACTTTTCTATCTTTTCCTTTTGTTTTCTGCAAAGTTTATTTTCCTGCTGTTTTGAATTACAGTCCTTTCTCAGCCAACTGATTTCAGTCCTCCAGCCTCATTTTACCTCTCAAATTTGCCCACTTTCACCACATGCAACCTTTCCCTCCCTTATTAACCTGCTGATGATTCTGTTGTTTCTAAACCCATCATTACCTTGCAAATCAAACAAATTTTCAATCAACCCATGAGAACTTGAAAATCAGCTGTGGAATTCAAACCAAAGCCACTCATTGGCATCTGTTGAGAACTGGGTAAGATCCATTGATAACCTAGATATCTGGAGCATGCAGGGGCATCTTTATAAAACAAAAATGTGTAACTACAGCTGGACTAGCATGGAGGAACACTGCATTTTTAATAAATCCCACTCAGACCTAGCCTATACTTGCCTGTAAGGTTTTCAGTTATTCTCCATTGGTCCCTTCCACCACACTAAATTCTCCAATACTTGTCATCTACAAGTATACCTCCTTTCATGGGCTAAGATCACTGTCATACACCCTGTGGCGAATCTAATTGTGCTCTAGTCCTTGTGCCTGAGACTGTAAGGACTTATTTAAAACAAAATGAAATGTCAAGTCCTTGTGCCAATCTGGAAGGACAGGTTGTTTGGGAAGCCGGTTAGAGTAGGGACTGTTGTTGGGCTTAGAGTACCGGTTGACACAACAAGCCCAACCTTGCTTAAGTGGTTTAAATATATGGCATGATCCATGACTACATCCCATTCAATCATATGAAAATATAGCACTGAAATTCTTATACAAAGTGCAGATAAACATATCTACGTAAATAACTGAGGTACACACCTAAAACAGGTATTGGCAGACCAGTGATGGCCCTAAAAGGATTTTGAAAGTTGGAAACAGGTAAAGGAAGGTCAATAAATCCCATAATACTACCATTGGAGAATGCCTGTCAAAACCCTATCAGTCAGTAGAAGCTATTTGTCTTTATCCCACCTGAAGCAATTAATGTTGAAGTGGAACCCATGCCTATCCATCTGTACAGTTTGCATTTCAAGTTTATCTTAATACCCTAATGTGTTATTGATCCAAGGTTTATTTGGAAACAGAGATAACTGGTTTGCCCAGCGGTTCGCCATTTGTTGTGGCCACAACCACCACCCTATTAAAACTTTCCCTGGTAGCAATTTTGAATGGGTCCCCTAGAAGTCTGATCTTTCATCTCTCTGAATGATCTGTTTCATCCCAGTGATTTTAACTCTATGACGAGTCAAATTTTCAATTCCTAATGGTTGAGCCCCTTGAATAAATCTCTACTGCATGGTTCATTCATGACCCAGCCTAGCCCTTCATTCATTCCCTTCATCAGGACTTTTCAAATCCTCATAAGCATCCATAGTACATTTATGCCCGCACGCATAATCACCCCCACCCTCACTATAGTCGTTTGTGTACTTAACACACAAAACCTTCTATTGCACCTCATTTCCATTTTAACTCTTTGCAATGAAAGACTTCACAAACATGCATAAATCATCCCTTTTTCGCTTATTGCACTCAACCTTGGCACATAACGCATACCATAAGGCACCGAACCCAACGGCATTATAAACCACAATATATATATATATATATATATATATATATATATATATATATATATATATATATATATATGTCGGGTCCGAAGCCCCGTCGCATATCACAATCAGCCAAGGTCTAAGGCTTATATATATAAGGTGCGCCACTATACTCCGGACCCGACGGCACTATTAACCATACTTCATACATATGTTAGGTCCGGGGCCATATCGCATATTGCATATCAGCAGAGCCCAGGCCTTATACACAATGTGCACGGCAATATGGCAGACCCGCCAAGCTTATCAAATATGATATATGTTGGGTCCCTATAATACTAGTGATTACCCCATTACTATTGTATTTGTATCCCTTATTAATATTGTTGTGCCCCTATTGTCCCCATATTTTTATTACTGTGCCCCATAGAATCCCTCTATTGTTATTTTTGTGGCTTTATATTATTATTGTTAGGTCGGTTGGGTTATATTGTGACTCCTTAGACTCCTATATATAGAAAGGAGGTTTTGTCATTTGAATCATCCAAGAATTGTTCATTTATGTAATGTAAAGTAGGTTGCCCCCTCGAAGAGGTTGAATTCTAAGGCGTTGATCAATCTTTTCTATCTTTTTCTTGAGCTGGTTTCATAACATTTGGTATCAGAGCTTTGGATTCTAGGGTTTCGCTGCTCCAAACAGGTCATCGTGGAATTTTCGCTATAACTTTGTTTCTGCGATGTTTCAGAAGCTAAAAAAGAAACCCATTTGAGAAGAAATCACGCTGAATCTCGGGTCTGAATTTTAGAGCTTTTTGCACTATATTTGCGGAGATATGATCTGAGGAAGTTGGTCTTTTTGCAGACTCCTGAATTACATTCCAAATAGGTGACTTGGGGAAAATCGTCATAACTTTCTCTCTGAGCATCGGATTGAAATTTCATAAGAAGGTACAGAAGGAGGACGGACTGTAGCTTCTTGAATATATTTTTCAGAGCCAGAGGTCAAAACAGTGACTTGCGGTATGTCATACAAGTTCGCTCTACTGAACTAGTCTATAATCAGGTCACTATGGGAGATTTCGCATAACGCTTCCTGGAGAACCCAATTTGGATCACACTAGTGGCATTGGAAAGAGGACACAGAGGGCTACTACAGATCGCAATTTCAGAACTGGATGATCCAAAAGTACAAAGATACATCAGAGGCAATATCGAGGTCCTACAAAGTGAAAAAAGGTGTGTAGATTTTTTTAAATTTTTACCTAAGCTTGGTTTGAAAATTTATTTTGAAGGAATTCAAAGGGCATAGTAGAGAATTATTATTGGTAACTGACGGCCCAAGGAAAGAAAATGCAAACACCTAGTAAGCAACCTGAAAGCTCTGGCATGACACATGAAGAAGAGGAAGAAATGCTACATGATATATCATAATTACAAGACCAAGTGCAACAAATTTCACTCTCAAAAAATCTAATAGAAGCTAAGATAAAGGGCATGGAAGCTAAGATGGATGATTTGAAGATAGATTTGAAGACAAATTTGAAGAGATACATGGCAGATTTGAAGACAGATTTGACAAATTTTCTACAAGAGATACTTACTAATGGTGAAAAGGTAGTAAAGGAAACTCATGATGCGAACAAAAGAAATGTTAATCATGATTTCATAGACTCTAATGTGGGATTGAAGACCCACCATATTCCAAAAATCGATATGAGGAAGTTTGATGGCAAGGATCCCGCAACATGGATATTATAGATGGAGCAATTTTTCGATCTCAATAATGTGAAAAACACACAAAAGGTATGTGTTACAACTTTATATTTGGAACCAAATCAGTTTGTATGGTATCAATGGCTTTGCTCTCGTAAACAAATTATCACTTGGGCAATTTTTATGGAAGAATTGATAGCACATTATGAGGATACAAAAAGCAACACTTTTTTTAGCCAATTGATAAGTCTCAAACAAAAGGGTTCAATAATGGAGCACATTGAGGAGTTCCAAAAATTGAACATAAGGGTAAAAAATATTCCAGAGGAGCATAGGATTGATGTGTTCATAGGGACTTTAAAGGATAATATCCAACATGATGTTCGCCTTTGGGAACTTGATTCATTATAGAAGGCATTCAGGTTATCAAGAAAAATGGAAAGAAAAATTGTGGCAACCAGGAAGCATACCACTCACAACTATAAAGATGGAAGTGTTGTTGCCCCTAGTCTTCCACAACCTATAAGGTTGACACCACAACAATTGGAAGAAAAAAGAGCAAAATGGCTTTGTTACAGTTGTGATAGAAAATACACTAAAGGTCATAAGTGTGCTGAGAAGAAATTATTCTACATAGATTGTGAAGAGGAAGAATAAAAGGAGCAAGAAAGGTCAAAAGAAGAGGATATACTCCAGGAACAAAGCCTAAATAAAGAAGAAATGAATCTGACCATATCTTGTAATGCATTGGCGGGAATTACCACTCCTCAAACCATCAAGATAGAAGGACAAATCAAGAAGAAAAAGGTAATAGTGTTGATTGATTCAGGAAGTACCCACAATTTTATTCATTGTAAGGTAGCAAAAGAATTGAATTGCTTCTTATATCCATCACCAGAGTGTCAAGTGATGGTTGAAAATGGAGGAACAATAAATTTATCTGGAAAGTGCCATAATATCAAGCTATCCATGGGAGAATATGTATTGACTAGCCCAATGCTTTCCATTCCAATGGGAGGTGCTAATGTTGTGCTAGGAGTCCAATGGCTACAATCCTTGGGTACAATAGATTTTAATTTTCAAGAACTTTTCATGAAATTTTCTGTGGAAGGAAAGGAAGTTGAATTAAGGGGTATTGCAGGGAAACTGAGAAAGATAATAAGCTCTAACGGTATGACAAAGCTTCTAAAAAAGGAACAAAGAGGTGTAATTGCACAATTATGTTCACTAGATGATTCCACATTGGAATCATCTATTTCTCCAGATCTCCAAAAAGTCTTGGACAATCATTCCAAGGTATTTGAGACTCCCAAAGGTCTCCCACCTATTCGTGATCATGATCATGCTATTCATCTAATTCCAGGAAGTGTTCCTCCAAACATCAGGCCATACAGATATCCCTATGCCCAAAAGAGTGAAATTGAACATATGGTTGCAGAAATGCTAGAGGCTGGTATAATTCAATTGAGTCAAAGTTCTTTCTCTACTCTAGTAGTATTGGTGCACAAGAAGGATGGATCATGGCGCATGTGTCCGGATTATAGGGAGCTCAACAAGCTCACTATTAAAGATAAGTTTCCCATTCCTGTCATTGATGAATTACTGGATGAATTGCATGGATCAATTTACTTCACCAAGTTGGATCTTTGTTCAAGATATCATCAAATCAAAATGAAAACTGAAGACATTCCAAAAATAACATTTAGAACTCATGAGGGTCATTATGAATTTTTGGTCATGCCTTTTGGCCTTACCAATGCACCTTCAACATTTCAAGGTTTGATGAATTCCATTTTCAAACCATTCCTTAGAAAATTTGTGTTAGTATTTTTTGATGATATACTAATCTACAGCAAGTCTTGGAAGGATCATGTTGAACATGTTGACAGGGTGCTACAACTATTGGAGGAGAAACAATTATATGCAAAAAGATCCAAATGTTTCTTTGGAGTACAAGAGGTGGAATATCTGGGTCATATTGTATCTCATGAAGGAGTTAAGGTAGACCCTAGCAAAATTAAAGCCATTAAGGAATGGAAAATCCCCACATCCATAAAGCATCTGCGAGGATTTCTCGGGTTGACAGGGTATTATCGCAAGTTTGTTAAGAATTATGGGAGAATAGCAGCACCTCTAACAACATTATTGAAGAAAGATGCATTTTCATGGACTCCAGAAGCAACAAAGGCCTTCAAACATCTTAAAGAGATAATGTGCCAAGCACCGGTCTTAGCTACACCGAACTTCACAAAAACCTTTATTGTGGAATGTGATGCTTCAGGAAATGGAATTGGTGTTGTTTTAATGCAAGATGAAAGACCCATTGCTTTTGAAAGTCGTCCAATCAAGGGAAAGTTTTTACACAAAGCTATTTATGAGAAGGAAATGTTGGCAATACTCCATGCACTTAAGAAATGGCGACCCTACCTAATGGAAAGACACTTCAAGGTAAAAACGGATCATGATAGCCTTAAATACTTTTTAGAACAAAGATTATCCTCTGAAGAGCAACAAAAGTGGGTCACAAAGATGTTGGGTTATGACTTTGAAATCATCTACAAAAAAGGGAAGAAAAATGTGGTGGCAGATGCACTCTCAAGAAAGGATGAGGATGTGGAAGCATTGTTGTGTGCCATTTCTATTATCCAACCAGATTGGATAAAAGAAGCAAGGGAGGAATGGAAGAATGAAGAAGAAGTTGGGGCACTTATTCGAAAGTTACAACAAGATTCCAGTATGTCTGATACATTTAGCTGGAAAAATGATTCGTTATGGTACAAAGATCGCTTATACCTCTGTAAGAATTCCCAGCTAAAACAAAAGATTCTTATGGAATTGCACACTTCTCCCTTAGGAGGGCACTCAGGATTTTTAAAAACTTACCACAGGGTTAAGAAGGAATTTTTTTGGGATGGCCTTAAATCAGATATTCAAAAGTTTGTGGCAGAATGTTTGGTTTTCCAACAAAATAAAGTTGAAACAATTAAGACATCGGGTCTATTACAACCTTTATCCATTCCAAGCCAACGTTGGGAGGAGGTTTCAATGGATTTTATCACAGGTTTACCCAAGTCTGAGGGAAAGAGTGTCATCATGGTGGTAGTTGACAGACTTACCAAGTATGCACACTTTTGTGCATTATCACATCCATTTAAAGCCAGTACAGTTTCTACTGCATTTATGGAAACAATTCAAAAGCTACATGGAAACCCAAAGATTATTGTAAGTGACAGAGATCCCATTTTCACTGGAAATTTTTGGACATAATTATTTTCTTGTCTTGGTACTCAGTTAGCTCATAGCTCATCTTATCATCCTCAATCTGATGGGCAAACTGAGATAGTAAACAAATGTTTGGAAGGATATCTTCGTTGCTTTGTATCTGATAAACAGACACAATGGGTCAAATGGTTGCCTCTGGCTGAATGGTGATATAACACTTCCTTCCATACAACAACAAAAATGACCCCATTTATGGCACTTTATGGATATCAGCCACCATCCATCACATCATATTTAAGAGAAAATTCTAAGGTTCAAGCAGTGGAACATCACATCGAACATCAACAACAAGTCCTCCAACTCTTAAAGGATAACCTCGTGTTGGCACAGAATAGAATGAAACAATAGGCAGATCAACATCGCAGTGAAAGAAGTTTTGATGTAGGTGATTGGGTATTCCTACGGCTACAACCATATAAGCAAATGTCTCTCAAGCAAGCTAAGAAAGATAATAAATTATCACCAAAGTATTATGGTCCGTACAAGGTGTTGCAAAAGATTGGTACTATGGCATACAAATTGGAGCTTCCTGCAGCTTCTCGATTGCACCCAGTTTTCCATGTTTCATGTTTAAAGAAGGTTATAGGTGACAAGCTCCCAGTTCAAACAATATTGCCAGAACTTGACGAGGAAGGAAAAATTATATTGGAACCAAAAGCAGTCACAGAAACAAGAACTCGACAGTTATGAAATCGATCAATTTCGGAGTATCTTATCAAGTGGAAGAACTTATCCGCTGAAGATTCCACATGGGAGGATGAGAATTTTATACAGAAGCATCCAGAACTACTCAAGCGTTGAGGACAACACTTTTTTGAAGGAGAGGGGCATGTTGGGTCCCTATAATACTAGTGATTACCCCATTACTATTGTAGTTGTATCCCTTATTAATATTGTTGTGCCCCTATTGTCCCCATATTGTTATGACTGTGCCCCATAGAATCCCTCTATTGTTATTTTTGTGGCTTTATATTATTATTGTTAGGTTTGCTGGGTTATATTGTGACTCCTTAGACTCCTATATATAGAAAGGAGGTTTTGTCATTTGAATCATCCAAGAATTGTTCATTTATGTAATGTAAAGGAGGTTTCCCCCTCGAAGAGGCTGAATTCTAAGGCGTTGATCTATCTTTTCTATCCTTTTCTTGAGCTGGTTTTATAACAGCATCCTCATAAGCATCCACAGTACATTTCTGCCCGCACACATAATCACCCCCACCCTCACTATAGTCGTTTATGTACTTAACACACAAAACCTTCTATCGCACCTCATTTCCATTTTAACTCTTTGCAATGAAAGACTTCACAAACATGCATAAATCATCCCTTTCTCACTTATCGCACTCAACCTTGGCACATAACGCATACCATAAGGCACCGAACCTGACGACATTATAAACCATAATATATATATAGATATATAGATATATATGTCGGGTCTGAAGCCCCGTTGCATATCACAATGTCTAAGGCTTATATATATAAGGTATGCCACTATACTCTAGACCCGAC
The DNA here is from genome assembly GCA_031772625.1 of Pinus tabuliformis. NCBI lineage: Eukaryota > Viridiplantae > Streptophyta > Pinopsida > Pinales > Pinaceae > Pinus > Pinus tabuliformis. The sequence goes on from CM062815.1 coordinate 725,345,006, forward strand.
GACACTATTAACCATACTTCATACCTATGTCGGGTCCAAGGCCATATTGCATATTGCATATCAGCAGAGCCCGGGCCTTATACACAATGTGCGCGGCGATATGGCGGACCCGCCGAGCTTATCAAATATGATATATATATATATATATATATATATATATATATATATATATATATATATATATATATATATATACATATACATACATATCTATATATATATATATATATATATATATATACATATACATACATATCTATATATATATATATATATATATATATATATATATATATATATATATATATATATATATTCGGGTCTGGGGCCATATCACATATCGCAATCGGCAGAGCCCCAAGCTTGTGCATATTACGATATGTGATATGTCGGACCCAACGATATTTATAGGCCCCGATACATAAAATTTGAGGTCCGGCCTAAGTGATTGGAGCGGGATTTTCTTTGTATTCCCGTGTTTTCCAAATTTCCCGATATAACAAAGGGAGCAGGTTTTTAGTGTAAAAGGCACGCCTTTGGAGTCTCGATAGTGTAATCACACATCAGGGAAGTGGAAGGCATGGGTACTGCAACCCGCAGAGGGGCCGATACCTGATTGCGATTAAGTGAAGCCCTCGAAAACCGTGCCAAGCCTATGGATTAAGCGGGAAAATTATGTGTTACATGTGTTTTATGCATAAATCCTTTTCTTTCACACTTGTTCCCCGTAGTTTTATAAAAGTTAATGAAGGCAGCGTTTATTTTTTGTTTAAAAATTTCTATTATATTGTTCACAATCATGAAGCTAATGATAACTATCTCTGTAGTCGAGAAGTAAAGGATGCAGGAGTGGATTCGAAGAGTCATGTATGCATAAGCGGATGTGTTCCATCCAAAGAAGCAGCCTTAGGCATTGTCGGTCAAGTTCCATGCGTTGCCTGTGTATTCCTAAAGCGGAACTACCCCAGATCTCATCATGAAGAGATGACACACAGTCATCTTCCTCTAATCAACATCTATTCATTCCCACCAGGAAATGAAGCGCTCCAGTGACAGGAAACGCCTTCTACATGTCAGCAGTGATGCCGATGGCTCTACATCTGTTTATTCGGATTGGTATATTGAAAAGAACAGTGGAAGACGAAGGGTCGGGGCCTGAGGCATAAATATTACTCCCAGATAGGAGAGAGGGGCTTTTTGTTTGGAGAAGAACAATTTTGATTTATTGTGAATAAAGAGGATTGTTTGGTTTAAGAAGGAGCCTTTAGTTTCTGATTTATTTTCCTTTGCTTTTATGTGTTTTGATGCAGAGTGTTGCCGCTGGCATGAATATAAATGTGATTTGTGTTTGTGCATATTGATGGCGTACTGTTCATGATTAGTCTTGTTTATTTGAATATGATTCAATTTCTTGGTTAACTTATGAGTGACCACTGATTCAAAACCATATTAAACACCAGTTGCAGGCCTATTTGTGCGGAAAGGAATGTATACTCCTGTATGAGTAATCTGATTGCAATCAAGCTCTAATATAGTCTTGTTCATCTATGAACTTAGTAATTGATTCTTTTGGACTTGGAATTTATTTATGGTGTTTAACCTCTTTTATTATGCTTCTGCAGGATATACTAGAATAGTTAAGTTTAGCATAGGAAAGTAGAAGTAGTGTACATAGGATTTGATACACATAGGTTAGTTGTTTCTTTTGTTGATTTAAATGAAGTCTTCCTCCAGGGAGCAATCTTTCAACACCGGTAACAGTTCACGAGGTCCTTTAAAACCCATCGGAACTAGCCACTCCAAACGAAAGCAGATCTAATTGGGGCCTGTGATCAGGTTAGTTCCCCTTGTTGGCATAGCGAAAATTCACCATGTCAATAGGACCACCATTCGTTGAAGACCACTATGATCAACAATCCTCTCCTAATTACTCCTGAACTATCAACGACTCTACAGACTTCGATCTATTGGAAGCTACCATGACCAACGAGCCTCATCTAGTTTCTCCCAAACTATCCAACCACCATTGGATCGAAAAATATGATAAAAATATTGATTTTTCCTGAGTCACCTGTTGGGTGTGACTTTTTACCTGTTTTCTGCACTTTCTTTCCTCAGTTTTGATCCTCTTATCCTCCAGGCCCATGAAACTACACATGATTAATCACCCTTTTTATCATTTATACAACCTATTCCAATGTCATGTTATTTTTCCATGTTTTGCTGACTAATACGATACTATATTCCTTTTTGTGGCTAAATGGGGTGAGCATTGGAGGAGTATTTTGGAATCTCTTCTCTTTTTCAGGTGTTGCTCACGAGAACAAGGTTACGGAGTAAACATGCCATGCTGATCGGTTTCAGAGCAGGGTAGAACAGTTTGTTGTTACACCCTATATGTTGTCACAGGTTGTTGTTACACACTGAATGCTGTTACAGGCTACTGTTACACCACGTGCTGATACAGAGGACCGATGTTACACCAAGGGTGTTGTCACCAATGATTTATGTTACATCCTTAACCGCTATTCGACCATAGGATGTTGTTGCACTAGAGTTGGCAAACTTGTGGGTACTATTCCACATAACAATTGTCAGGTGTTAGGAATTGTTTATTTTAGAAGCAACAGACCCAAGTGGTTGCAATATTAACCAATGTATCTGAGAAGTATTTGTATTTAGAAATAGGTTGTAACTACTTCTATTTTATGATCAACATGAGAATCGTGAGATTCTCATGACTGATCTATTCCTAATTTTGGGCATGTAATAATTATAAAAGAGACTCGATTTCCCATGTACAAGGACGACATATAGAAAAACATTGCTACTCTGATCTTGTAACTTTGAATTATTTTTAATATTAAAATCACTACAATGATGCTGTTACTACTCTTCATCTGATTCGTTAACCAATCTCGTGTTATTCCTGCACCCTTGCTAGGGAGGAAGGGCCCTCCTCTTTAGCAGGGACTGCAACGGTAGAAGTAGTGTACATTATTGTTTCTTTTATTGTCATATGGTTTTCTGTTGTTGCGGTATAAATTGTAAAATACATCTGCTTCTGTTCCAGATTATATTATGTTGTTACACTAGTTTGATTAAACATAATGATAGTGACCAGTTGTTGTAGTCATTAGTTTACTGTGTGGCGCGCCCTTACTCTAGTAATTGTGAAGTGTGATTTCAATTATGTGGAGTGTTTTAATTTCTACATGAATGATTTAATTTTTCAATTGATTTAGCAACATCTTTTACTGTTCTTTCTATTTTTATTCTTGGTTGTAGTGTATCAGCATAGATAGTGTGAACTCCACTGAAACAATAAGAGCTACCCTAGGTTTACAATTAAATGTTGCAGTCTTAGTCAATTAGGATTGATTAAAACAACACTACATTTTGGCGTCGTTGCTGGGGATGGCAGTTGACGATACAATCAGCCAAGTTGTTTGTTTGATAATAGAGTGTTCCTAGTCCACAATCGTTGGGCGGTAAGACGAGAGGTAAGAACCTGCACATCACTCTAACACACCTGGGCAGGCTCACCATTGTGATCACTAGGGCACTTAGGGTGTGGCATTTTGGTGTTTTGTTTAGCGTGTCTTCAACTCTTCAGTTGCTGGGTGGTAAGACGAGAGGTAATAACCTGCACATCGCTCTAACATACCTGAGTGAGCTCACCACTGTCAAAGACTGAGACACTTAGAGTGTGAATCAATGCACATAGGTTCCATGTGTGCAACTGTAGGAACTATAGAAATACCAAAAATAGCCCCACTCTAATTAGTCATAGGAAAAAAGGGTCGTAAAAAGGAAAGGAAGAGTGTAGATTGGGGAAGGAAAACATTTATCCAGGAACTAATCTCCAAGGCAGAAAAAGAACAATCAAGCTCTCAAAGGGACACAAGGAAAACAAAGCCACAAAAATTTGTTACTCCCATAACAAGGACAGAAACCTCTGATTCCTCTATCTTGGGGCCATACCTTTCTAAAGCTAGCAACCACACTCCCAAGATTAAGCGTCCAATTCAAGAACAACAAGGGGAAGCTAGTAGCCAGAACTTTAGGATCGAGGGACAAGGGGAGACTGAGGGGGAACATCAAAAACCTAAGACAGGAGAGCACCTATTGGTTTATCAATATCCAGATTCAGGTAGTGCGGTGAAACAACCAGCCCTGGAGTTATCTGAGCCATCAAATCCACCTGCAAGACAATCACAAGAGCAATTTGAAGAACGTATGTTACATCAAGGGTTAGAAGGATTAGCCATGGGAGACAACAATGCTAAAACAAATGCTACTGTCACCACCTTTGAGTTCCCAATCAAGGATATCAGAGGCAAAGCTCCCATGAAAAATATTGCTCTATCATCCTTACCATCCTTTCAAGGGATGACTGTGGAAGACCTGGACACCTTCTTATTTGAATTTGATGTCTTATGCAGGAGTTATGACTATATCTCAGATGCTAAAAAATTGAAATTAATTCCTGCTACTTTAAAAGGAGCAGCCTTGATATGGTTCATGGGGTTGGGCTCCGCTTCTATTCGAACATGGAGCAATATGGAGACATTCTTATCAAAGTACGAAGACTATTGCAGAACCAGGGACTTAAGGGAGGAAGTATTCAGAATGACTGTTACACAACATTTTGTCATTGTCCCTGTACTCCCCGTTCCACTATCCTGGAGGACCTCTACAATGAACCCTACATACTTTCCCTTCATGAAGAAACTCCCATTGTGTCCCTATTCATGAGCAGAATAATTCCCTTTTGCATCATTTCCCAAAAATCTTCTGTTTTTACCAGTTTACAAGACAAGCACTAATGAACCGTGTCCTCCTCATGCCGATATGCAGGGATTATAACTGTCCCTAGCACCGACTGGAGTGACTAAGCCTTGTTCCAATCATGCCGATCCTCTTTTGGAAAGTTTTTTAAATAAGGAGCTGAAGCTTCCAGCTCTAGAAGCTTCATAACGGAAGTCTAGTAAATGGTTAGGCTGAATGGAGTCGAGGAGATTAGTTTGGGCTCCTTTCCCCTATTAGGATGGAAATACCTCAAGAGATAAGACCTTCTCCCATGAGAAGAGGAACCATCTCCTGTCCATCCATGCTATATAAACCTCCCCTTTTCCAAGCACAAGCTAGTGTTAGCTCTTAGTTCTAATTAGGCTCTGGTTGAAGTTTTGATTGTGGAGTAATTAGAAAACTATTCATAGTTGTAGCTCTCTAGTTGTGTGTGAGGGAGAAGTGTGAATTTGGTCTAGTGTGAAGACTAAATAGAAGAGCCTTAAAACTACCATTGTTGAGGCCATCATGGAATGCCAACGGAAGTTTGTGGGAACCCAGATTTGTCGGAGGAGAACAACAATGTCAGGACAACGACTGTAATCTCTTCTTGATCTAATATATATGTAACTATCAATTGATTTCCTACACAATCTATCATATCACTTGTTTATGGCCTAATGTTTCTTGACTTCTTAAGTAGGTTGAATACAATTTGTCTATCATCGCGATCGTTGTTTGCTGTTGTTTACTTGTTTCAGGTGCTTGAAGAAGGAAACGGGATATAGCTAGAGCGAGCAAGCAAGGTCATCACCAAATGGGATAAGCGGACTAAGAGGTAGGCCCTCTTAATTGGCTCTAACCTAAGGAAATATTCCATAGAATGTATTGTTTGTGGCTAGACCCGCTCTCAGGCTAGAGGAATTGTTTGTGTCTGCACTTAGAATTTTACTTCACCACAAATTGGCGAATCCACTGGGGAAACCAATCCTTCTATTTGCTTGTTTGGAATTTCATGGTTTTTTGTGAACTTTTCTAGTTTCGCCATTTCCCTTTAGTTCTATCTACTTTGCTTTGTTTATTGCTCTGGGTCTGAAATTCATAGTAGTAAGTCTGGTCTCAACTTTTGAAAATTTTTATTTTTTTCTTTGCATCCTCGCTCAACACGCTTATTTTGGTGACAGTCACACTAATCAACGTGATATGCTCAGAAACACTCGTGCTGACCCCCTTCTGGTGCTCATTGTCAGTTTGCAATTAGGCCCTTTATTGCAGCAAGGGCCGTCTGTGCAGTAGCAGGGGTAGATGATGTCGCAACAAGGGCAACTGCAACAACCGCAGGGGAAACCCTTGCAACAGTTGCATCAAACCATGCAGTCATAGATGCAATATGCTCTGCAAACCTCCCAGCCTATGTCTTCGCAAGTCCAACCTCTACAGCTATAGGGATAGCCTTTGAAGCCATAGGGATAGCCTTTGCAGCCGCAAGGTCAATCCTTGTAGCAGCAGAGTAAACCTGGGCAGCAACAACCCTTATATACATATCAATAGGGTCAACCCTTGCCAGGACAAGGTCAGGGTCAAGCCCTACAGCAGTAGGCCCAAAATCATAATGTCCAAGGGCAGAAGGTCCAAAATCCCTAGGTCCAAGGACAGCAAGTGCAGAATCCTTATGTCCAAGGACAACAGGTCCAAAATCCTCTTGTTCAGGGATAGCAGGTTCAAAACCCATATGTTCAGGGACAATAGGTGTAATATCCATATGTCCAAGGTCAACCGGCTCAACAACCTTTTAACCCGTATGTTTCTTATCAACAACCTCTGGCTGGACAATTTCAAGGCTTTCAAGGTCAAAATCCTCCCTATGGCCAAGGTAACCTATAATGGGGGCAAAATCAAATGCCATACGGCCAAAACCCTCCACTATGGGAACAAAATCCTCACTAGAAGGGATGGGCTCCTCCGGTTGGACCTACTTATCGACCTCCAATGCCTTTCAATACTCAATTTCCATTCTTGGCTACACTAGAGTTGCCAGATTTGTCTTGACTCACGAATTATCCAATTCTTCATTCGCCATACTGGCCTCCGGTTCCATCCAAGATCCCGAGCGATTGTTCGAATTTTTATGGGAAAGCAAAAGAAGATCATCAAGCCCATGTGATGACATATCACCTCTGGTGCTCTTCAAATTCCTATGTTGATGATTCTATTCGTCTCCGTCTTTTCCAATGAACCCTTACGGGTGCTATAACCAAGTGGTACATCGAGCTCCCTCAAAGTACTTACCATGACTTCAACTCTTTAGCCATTGCTTTCCTCACGCATTTCCAGTTGCTGGTTCACTATGAAACTGGCACCTATTTGCTTACATTGCTCAAGAAAGATACTGTGACACACATCTCCAATCACATCCATGAATGGAGACGTAGACGTCGCCTGATCAAATTTGAGATTGCTGATTAGTTGCTAACTGAATGGTTTACCAAGTCATTTGTCACTCCAATTGCTCGTGATATAGCTATGGGTGGATGCATTACCGAAGAACAAGCCATTAGTCGTGCCCAGTACTTAGACCTCATTTATTCTCAGTCTGGCACTTTGTATGAGTTATTACCCGATGCTCTGTGGCCATCATCTAATCCAACAACATCGAAGTCATAGGCTACACCTCCTGTTGATGGAGTAATTGGTTCAGTGTCCCAGACCCCTATGAAATCTTCTTCCAAACAGAAGTCAGTCTCGAACATTACTTCCAAAAGTCCCTCCCAGAATCCCCCTATCCCTGGTAAAACCTCAAAGGTCCACGTTGTTCAGTCTACCATAGCAAACAAATCCTCGAAAGGTAAGAAGAAAGGCAAAGGCAAGGGTAAAGCCAATGCCCCAAAACAAGGTCCTCCTAAGTCATCTACTGGTGATTCTTCACAATGGAAGCCTAAGTATCTGTGCCTCATTTGTGAGGAGGATCACTATACTAAGGATTCTCCCCGACAGTCCAAAGTTAGTTGTTTGCTCAAAGGGACCCCAGCTATCCTAAAAGAGTTGTTTCCGTCTAAGCAAACTCAAATGGTAGACCAGCCTCAATCATCTGCTTCTTTAGGATCTCAAGTGTTCATGATGAGTACACCTATTAATGTGGCTACTAGATCAAAAGATTATCAAACTCCTGCTCTGATAGTCAGGAAAGAGAAAGAGGCCACCCCTTCTTCTTTTGCGCCCCCCCCCCCCCCCCAAGTTCTGGCCCTCTTCATATCGAGTGCCCTAACCCTAATTCCACCATTCGACCTCCTTCTCAAGGTGTACTAAAGAAGTCCTCATACAATCCCAACGTTTGAGCCGCTCATCATTATAATATTGTTGAGGATTTGGCTCAGGCACCATCAGCTATGTCTACTCTCCAGGTACTCCAAAGTTGTTTGTCTCAGTGGAAATCATTACTGTCGGCTATTGGAGGTATTGATCCTACCAATTCCAATTTGATATGTTTTGATCTAGAGAACCACGTTTCACGACTGCCTCATCAGATTTCCTTTCTCATTCAGGTAATCATCAATGAGAAAACCATTCATAGGACTGTCATTGATGAAGGTGCTTCTACCTACATCATGTCAGTCGCTTGCTGGAAGGAAATTAGTTCTCCTACTTTGAACCAATCCCCTAACACTTTGGAAGCTTTTGACGGGTACGATTCGCGACCATTCGGTGTCTTACCCAACCTTGCCATTACTTTGGAGGGCAAGACAGTACACGTCGAGGTGGAGATTGTTGACACTAATCTCAATTATAATCTTCTACTCAAACAAAGCTGGACCCATGCCATGCATGTTGTAGCCTCCTCCCTGTTCTGCGTGATTCATTTTCCCCATCAAGGGAAGATCATCACAGTCGACCAACTGTCTTTCTTTGCCTCTTCCTCCTCAAATGAAAATGTTCTGTATGTCAAGCACACCGGTGCTCCTTATGAGAGTGTGGGGGCAGGAATTTTTAAAGATTCTGCCTTGATGGGAATTTTTCCGCTCCCACCTCCTCATGTTGCCTCTGTCAACATGATCTCAGTCAAATCTGATCCTTGGGTCATACCTTCACCAGATCTTGTTGATACCTAGGGTGAGGTTATGCCACTTAGTCCTACTGAAATCAATTATGTGGAAATTGTTTCGGCCTCAAGTTTTGTATCCTCCGATTTTCCTATTTCGAGGACATCTCTCGATACGTATTCTCCATCCCCATGGCTTGGTGCTTCAGAATCTCCTGATCCCTTAGCCGAGACTTTTCTTGCTAACGAAAATATCATGGAAGTAATGTCTCTAGAGGAACCACCTTGGAACGATACTCATCATCGTTCCTCATTCTTTCCTAGCCCGACGGTCACCTCTACGTGTCTCGAGGAGTTCTCTTCTCCACTGCCTATTGACATGTCAGTTTCTCGCAACATTGTCAAGATATTTCAACTGAGGGCACCTTTATCTCTTCATAGATTCAAGTTTTTTCTCCCTCCCCAGGTTTTACCGATTTCCCATTATTGTAATGGGATTGTCATCTAACTCGTAACCCTCCCTCGCCTAGGGGCATGGGGGAAAAGCCTTATATGAGTTCTACTCTATTATTTGGCTGAGTTGATGCTTACTCGTCATGTCAACGGTAAAACTCTGATGTTCATCTGTGTTCATTGATTACCCGAGTCCGCGCATGGACTCGCTCAAAAAGTACTATGTTTGGGTCATCTTGCATGGTTACTTGCATACATTAGTGTGTCATTCAATTTTGTGCAGTGTGGTTTGGTGTGTTAGTTTTCAAACAACTTTCCTGTTTACTATGTTTTTCCCTGCTTTGCAAATGTTCGTGACTCCTCACATTGGTTTCGATGATGGTGCTTGCTGTAGTACCTGAGATCTATCCTCCGCGGCATGGGACATTTATGACCCTCATGGTGAGTTGATTGATCTTCAAGGTATCTATTTAGGTCGTACAACTAATAACATTGCTGAATACAATGCAATTATCGAATTATTGTCAGAGGCCATTGCTCTCGACATTTGAGAATTGGTTGACAACCTGGATTCATAGCTTGTTGTCCTTCAACTCAACGGGAAATATTCTATTAGAAACCCTCAGATATTGAGAATGTATCTACGTATTTTTCTACTGGAAAGAAATTTTGATTACATTACATATCATCATATTCCCAGACACATGAATACATTGACAGATGCATTAGCTAATTATGTGTTGGACAGACATTTATGAAACATGTGAAAAGCTAAAACAAATCATTTGTACCATAGTAAGCAAGAAAATACAACATATATATATATATATATATATATATATATATATATATATATATATATATATAATATATATATAGATATATATGGCGATAATGTTTGATCCATCAAAACCCCAAAAAATAATATGTGTGTTCAAATAACATCTGTGACTCGCAGGCCTCATATATCCGTGGCACACAGACCTCAAAAATGAAAATGCTGGACCTAGGAACTAATCAGCATGGTGATCATGGTAACATGAAACTGCTTGTGCTACACGAGTCAACAATCGACAGATCCGATCTGATACCCCCACCGTATGCCTCTGGTACTGGCGTGGGATGTCTCCCACCTGGGCATACTCTGGGATACCACGAGTCAACCCATCAAGGTTCCTCATGATCTCCTCCTCGTTGTCGCTTCCTTCCTGATAAGGAGCGACATCAAACTGGTGAGTGACGCGCCTAGCTATTGGGGACATCACGGCAGGATTCTCTAGTCCAACATATGCATTGATGAAAAAAAAATGTTATAAACACATATATATCAAAAACAATTAAAAAGAAAAAATTTAAAAATTGATTTTTTACCTTCATCGTCGAAATCCTCCCAATATGGAAGCGACATATCCAAATCTCCATAGAAGTCGGTACCACTATATGGCCAATCCTCCACTATGATCAGTTGTCGTCGTAGCCATGAGAAGAAGGTGGGCTTGTAGGACATATGCTGGCCCCTGGTGATCCTAGGCATCAAACAACTCCAACGGACCATCTGTGGGTCTTGTGGCATCGACGGATCTACCTCAGTCAGCTGGTACTAGAATAGTGGAACCCACTCCAGGAAGAAGGTCACTAGCACAAATGCGAAGCAAAATTGCTTTAGATTCCCCGCCTTAGCTTTTGATAGCTGGCATTTCATGTTGATCTTCATGGCTTCCACCCAATTGAAGATCGTCGATGTGGTACAATCGATAGCATATATAAATTTTGACTTGTTGATTTCGTGCTCTGCTTGGGACCCAGCCACTTTGTTGATAGTCAACAGTAGCACTCTGAGTGTAAGATCTCGCACAGTGGCAATCTCAATCTTGCCGCTCTTGGATTTGAGGGCTTGTGGGAAATGTTCGGCAAGTAGCATGGATATGTTTGCCCCAATTGACTGTGACCCATATAAGTTGACTGGTTCCCCTCTCCGGGACAGTCCAGTGATGAAATATATGTTTGAAGTTTCCAACTCCAGCTCCTGGTCACCAATGATAAAAATTTCCTGATTTATGTTCCAGACACTTATCAGGTATCGAAGTAGCTCAAGTTGAGCCCGCATCCCTAGTGTGAGCAAGAACTTGAGGAGCCCATAGTTCCTCAAGGCATCCAAGTAGTTTGGATCATTCATTTCCTGGGTGTCCACATCTTCGTGCTCACATTCTTTCCAGTCTACCATTTTCGACAATTCTTTCCTGCAAAAACCATGTATTCAAGTCAATAATTATTTTTGGCAACTAAAATTTGGATTCAAATGGTGGATTGAAGAGAAAAATTGGTTTTTTATTTTTTCGTGGTGCCAACGTGCCTATTTTAAAAATAGTTGCGCTGACGGCACGGTTGGTCATTTTAGCAACCCTCGACCGACGCAATTCCGTGCCCAGAAATCGCACTGACCGAGGGCAATTTTCTTTTGCCAAAACCTCCCTTAGAAATCCAAAAAATGGATAAAAACAAGAATAAACAGTATGGAAATGGAGCTTAAGGACTTGGCTCTTACCTGCAACTGGTGGCTCGATAAATGACCTGCTGGATCTCCCGCAATATGCTCCAGAAAAATTAGGGCAAAAGTGGGTAAAACGTTTTTCACAACAAGGTAAAATTGTAAATGGTAAAAACTATTTACTTTTCCCTCCTTTTATTCAGTTTTTCATGAAATATTATGGTTTTAAAGTATTTTTGACCTATTTTGCCTCAAGAATTGGATAATGCATTTTACCTTTTGCGCAGTGACAGGTGATGGATGTTTGACGATGATACCGAGTCACGTTTCAGCTCTTTTCTCGACTCGTAAAACTCAAATGAAAAGATTGCCGAGTATTTTTCCCTTTTGACTCATAAAAGAGAATAAAATGGGGGGTCCTCTTTCAAGCTCTTTTTCGACCCTTTCAACATGAAAAGATTGTTGAGCTCTTGTCATTTTGAACTCGTTAACAGATGTGAAACGTCATGCACCCAGTATACGTTTACCCCTTTTTTGGGTTGGGATGCACTATTTACGAAAAAGGTACTCCTTGACTAAAATGGTCAAGCGGTTCTCTCAAGTATTGTTTTCTACCTTTTCGGGCTCGAGAGACACAAATGTACGAAAAGGGACCATATGGAGTTTTCTTTTCTGTGTCTTTTTCAAACTCTCTAAACATGAAAAATATACCAAGTTACACCTTTGTCAGACTCGTTAAAACATACAACGACATCAGATTTATCACGATGACGAACATGAGCTTCTCCTTCCTAGGGCTCGTTAAACTTACTAGGTCGAATTCATCCAAAGGATGAACTTACAGTGCAAGCATATGCTATCCCCTTCAAGCTTGCATATCAGGGGAAAATTTGGATGTGCCCTTGTACGAAAATTTGGTGCTTGAGGTACCTGTCAGAAATGGTGGGGGAAAATTTGGAAATTCGATCAGTGGTGTTGGCAGCTCACTCTTGAACATGACACCTTCTGCTTTGTGTCGGGTTGGGATATCCTCACTTCATCTTCAACCTTCCTGGGTTGGGCTATTTATTTTTTGCCTTCCATTTTATCTCTACCACGTCATCATGACCACTGATCCTCTGGATCCAAAAGCTGCCAAAATTCCAGTCGTGTCACCGATATGTTCAAGAGTTGGCCTTCTGCAGTTACACTTACCTCTGATTCTATGTATCATCCAAAATCATTTTGCATCCATTTGTCTCGTGTCAATGATGTAGGATACATTATGGCCCTCCTTTGACACGGTCACTTCCTATCGAATTCAACTCATTATTTAGGAAGTTGACCGAGAGACTCCCTTCCTGTACCTTAGAGCTTGCATGCCCTAATGGCAAGTTCTTTGCACTCGACGACAAGTTCACATCATTGGATTTCGATCGCATGATTTCACGAGTGTTCGACTTCAGTTCCTGTATTCACATTCCGTGAATTGTGCTTATAGTACCTTGAGGACCATTTTCATTATTGGTGGTTTCTCTCGCGCTTGTTAACAGTTTACATCATTGGCTAGTAATCAAGCGATTTTATAGCATGTTCAATGTCAACACATCTATTCACATGTTATAATTTGTACTTTGATTAGGTCATGTTGGAGCGCAAGACCCTGGGCTCAGATTACAAAAGCCCAAGTTGCAAGGCAGTGTGACATGATTGTGATGATATGCATGTCTCTCTCATATGGATGGCTGCGACCATACCATGAGTTGTCATATGTGATCCTTCTCATTATTGGATGGCTACGACCATACCTTGGTTTTGATATGATCCTCTTTGTTACAGATCTAACCTGGAAATATTATAGATCTGATATGAAAATATAAGACAATGCAAATAAACCTAGAAATAATATGAAATGATTCTTTATTGATCAAACCCTTAAGGTAGGGCAACACCATACATTCACTCCTTAAGGAAGGAGAGAACTCCACAAGCCATATGCATGTTTATACAATAATCCTTGACCATATTCCTTGACATGGAGTCTTTAGCCTCTATATAGGCCTCATACATACAATACCATGGGTCATTACCATGGTTCCCTCATACCATCAACTAATACCATGGGCCCATTACATTATTACTAACTATTTGTGGTCCCTTACATGATATGGGTTAACCACCTTATTTATTACTATGGCCCATCCCATTATTACATTATTACCTTGGGTACCTCCCTTGGTACCCCATATTATCCCCCCTAGATATATAACATTCCATCCCCCTTAGCATGTTTCGTCCCCGAAACATGGGAAGAACACAAATAATAAGATCTACTCAAAAGAGTAGTCCACTGGTACCATGCACGTGCATCTAGCCATCCAAGAGAGAGGTGAACCGTCGGTCTCGCTGGTGCCTCGCTCGCTTGAGATGAAAGTTGACCGTGGTAGCTCTTCTGTGGGGATGTGTAGTAGGTGGATCTTCGCTCCTCTCTATCTGTCCTGTGGGGGTTGTTTTCCATGTGGCTAATTGGTTGCCATCTTGATGGTTGTCTTGCGGGGTGATGTGGGTGATATTATGTTGAAGTTTTAACCCACGGTGTCTTTTTCTTTAATTCACCCTGTTATGGTGCCTGTTGTGGTGTCTTCTTTTCCAATATGACTTCAACCACTGAGCCCTCATCTGATGTACCTATAACCTTTTCTGCTTCAGCCTCTATTTGCGTTTGATTGTCAATCATCAAAGGCTCATCATCTGATATGTCAGTCGCTGGAACATCTTCTGCTTCAGCCTCCATGTACTCTACCTGTTTATTGATGGAAATATCCTGTATTGTAGTTTTCTTCTTTTTATACCAGAGCTTCAGGAATTTCTTCTGCACATTAAAATTGATAGTACCCACTGATTCCATCCAAGGGTATCCCAAAACAACATCCATGTTATCCATATCTGAAGCATAAAAATCACCATGCAACACATACTTATCCATAGAAAGCTTCAAATCCTTATAAATTTGAACATCCTCATCATCAACCTGTGTATTTTCAATGTGTTTTGCTGGAACTTGCAATTTTTTTGCCAAGTTGACATTTATGAGATTTTTCTTGCAACTCGGATTTATAGACACAATGATTTTCTCCTTCTGAATCAATCCATGAACCTGCAATAAGGAGATACCAGCCGAAAATAACCCTTTTGGTTCCTTGGTTTCCTTCTTTCCTGTAAAAATAAAATCTTTGCTAGGCTATGTGTTTGTCTGTGTGAGCTTATCCACAAGATTAGTTTTACAGTCAAAGTGGTCCATAAGAGCTTTTGTGAATATGTCCCAAGTCAAGGGCCTTCGATAGTAACGTTGATGCCATTTCCACCATTGCCGTCTTTCATTGTCCAAGTACATTGTTCCCACACTCAGCTGAGTCTCATCATCCATGATGTAATGAAATCTAAAAAATTTGTCCATTCGTGCTAGCCATTTGGCTAGATAAGACCCATCAAATTTATACAAGTCCCTCAAATTCTGATCTGGGCCCGCCATCACAAAAAATTGGCGAAAATTTGAAATGGTCACAATTCCATCAATATTGCTCAGAATCTCTATTATAACCTGTTTTTGGAAATGGAACAACCATTCTGCATCTGCCCATATGATAGAAATCCTAATCCAGGCACTAGAATTTCAGATCTGCACTGCTACTCTCCCGCCGTCACCAAAATTTCTGAAAAAAAACGTTGATTTTAAATCAGCGATATCTCCCTCATCCGGACTCCGATTCGACTGATTTTTTTATTTTAAATTGAGTATTTTTTCACAAAGAATCCAGATATACAATTATATTTTGCAGATTTTGCACCAAGACGTCCAGATATGCGCCACAAATTTGCTGCCCCGAAAAATTGTCTGCAACCCCACTGATTTTTAAATTAGCGATATCTCCTTCATCCGGACTCCGATTCGACCGATTTTTTTTTTGAAATCGGGTATTTTTTCACATAGAATCTAGATCTATAATTATATTTTGTAGATCTTACACTAAAACGTACAAATCTGATCTGCAAACTCACCGCCCCCGAAATCCTGCGAAAAAAAAAATAAAAGATTAAAAAAAATATTAAAAAAAATAAAAAATAAAACATAAAAAATTTCTCCACTTTTTTGCCCAAGAAAGTGCTCTGATACCACTTGTTATATATCTAACCCAGAAATATTATAGATCTTATATGAAAATACAAGACAATGCAAATAAACCCAAAAATAATATAGAATGATTCTTTATTGATCAAACCCTTAAGGTAGGGAAACACCATACATTGAATCCTTAAGGAAGGAGAGCACTCCACAAGCCATATACTTGTTCATACAATAATCCTTGACCATATTCCTTGACATGGAGTCTCTATCCTCTATATAGGCCTCATACATACAATACCATGGGTCATTACCATGGTTCCCTCATACCATCAACTAATACCATGGGCCCATTACATTATTACTAACTACTTGTGGTCCCTTACATGATATGGGTTAACCACCTTATTTATTACTATGGCCCATCCCATTATTACATTATTACCTTAGGTACCTCCCTTGGTACCCCATATTATCCCCCCTAGATATATAACACTCTTTATTAGATGGCTACGTCCATGCCTAGATCAATTTACATGATCATTCTCTGTATGGTTGCATTCATACCATGATTCATGTATCATTTGGGAGAGTTTTCACTAATGTATATGTATTTGTACTTTCTTGTAGGTTTTCCGATGACAGACTCCAGTTCCCTGCAGTGATTCATAAAGCATTTCACCCGTCACTCTAGTTCAGCCTTCACGCTTTAGGGGGCATCTGTTACACAACATTTTGTACCTATCCCTGTACTCCCCATTCTACAATCCTGGAGGACCTCTATAGTGAACCCTACATGCTTTCCCTTCATTAAGAAACTCCCATTGTGTCCCTCTTCATGAGCAGAACAATTCCCTTTTGCATCATTTCCCAAAAATCTTCTGTTTTTTCGAGTTTACAAGACCGACGCTAATGACCCGTGTCCTCCTTGAGCCGATATGCAGGGATTATAACTGTCCCTAGCACTGACCAGAGTGATTGATCCTTGTTCCAATCACATTGATCCTCTTTTGGATTTTTTTTAAAATAAGGAGTCGAAGCTTCCAGCTCTAGAAGCTTCGTAATGGAAGTCTGGTAAATGGTTAGGCTGGATGGAGTCAAGGAGATCAGTTTGGGTTCCTTTCCCCTATTAGGATGGAACTACCTCAAGAGATAAGACCTTCTCCCATGAGAATAGGAACCATCTCCCTTCCATCCATGCTATATAAACCTCCCCTTTTCCAAGCACAAGCTAGTGTTAGCTCTTAGTTCTAATTAGGCTCTGGTTGAAGTTTTGATTGTGGAGTAATCAACAAGTTATTCATAGTTGTAGCTCTCTAGTTGTGTGTGAGGGAGAAGTGTGAATTTGGTTTAGTGTGAAGACTAAAGGGAAGAGCCTTAAAACTACCATTATTGAGGCCATCATGGAATGCCAACGGAAGTTTGTGGGAACCCAGATTTGTCGGAGGAGAACAACAATGTCAAGACAATGGTTGTAATCTCTTCTTGATTTAATATATATGCAACTATCGATTGATTTCCTACATAATATTTCATCTCACATGTTTATGGCTTAATGTTTCTTGACTTGTTAAGTAGGTTGAATACAATTTGTCTATTATCACGATTGTTGTTTACTGTTGTTTACTTGTTTCAGGTGCTCGAAGAAGGAAATGAGAGATAGCTGGAGCGAGAAAGCAAGGTCATCACCAAACGGGATAAGTGGACTAAGAGGTAGGCCCTCTTAATTAGTTCTAACCTAAGGAAATATTCCATAGAATGTCTTGTTTGTGGCTAGACCCGCTCTCGGGCTAGAGGAATTATTTGTGTCCGCAATTAGAATTTTACTTCACCACAAAGACACAGGAGGAGGATGAGACCCTAGAGGACTATGTAGAAGAGTTCCACTATAATTTGTAGAGGTTTAAACACAACGATCTAGACCATGAGATCTTGAAGACCATATTTATCAGAGGAATGAGGGACGACTGCCTTGATACCCTGAACCTACTAGGAAAAGGGGATATATCGCAGGAACCATTCGCTGAAATTGTAAAGCTTTGTCTAAGATGCTCTAGAGGATCGTCTAATGGGAGAAACACAATTCGAGATGCCTCTACCTGAATACAAAAATGTGCAGGTGGAGGAGTAACCAGAGCAAAGATCGGGAATTTGTTTTAAAATTTCAAGACCGATATCCTCAGTACTCTATCTGCCCAAATAATGGCAGCACAGATCAAGAAAACACAAGCAAAAGTTGATACACCTCTGGTTGTGCTTTGCCCAAATTTCTGGAAGAAACATCCCTTGAGGGAATGCGAATTGAACAACATCATCTTGTGCAATATTTTTGAGCTGGAACATTCGATAGGTCAATGTTTGGAGCTTCCTAGACTGAAGGCAGTACTTATAGATTCAAGCGAAGAAGTGCAGTCCTCTTATTTCATCGCACCAAGGAGACCATGGTAGCCATGACCTCCAGGTATGTCCCAAGATATTTCAATTCGTGGAACAATGCATATAATACTCAGCAATATCCATGGCAATATCCTACTCCTTCTTTAGCACAATTTCCTTCACCCTGGAACCAGTGGTCCCCATCTCCCTCTATCCAATATCCTCCATCTCAACTGTACCCTTGGAACCAGAACTAGAGAGGAAATGCCCAAAATGTAGCTTTACCTAGATTACCAATGTAGCAACAGCTACAATTACCTCCTTTCCAAACTCCTCCTCCTACACCACCTGTGCCACCCCAACTACCTATGCAACCTAACCCTAACCTGAACAATAAAGCATCTCAGGGCATAGAGGCTCTGACTACCTTCCAGACCTACCTTATTACCCCGTGGGGCTTAATGAAATTCATTTGCGGTCGGGTAAGGTAATTAAACCAAATCACTCCCCTATCACTACTAAGGAGGAATGTGAACCTTCCAGAGGAGATACCGTAGGTCTTGAGGTGACAGTTGCACCTATAACAGCTGATACAAAGCAAATTGTTACGTCTGTAACAACCAACCCGCAAAGGACTGTTACTCCTGTAACAACCAACTCGGGAAAGGTTGATACATCTGTAACAGCCGATTCGACTACTATAACTCAGAATCCTCCATATCCTCAGAGATTGACTGAGCCTGGAAAGGCCTCATAACCTAAATTTGATTTTCCTAGGGAGTTGAAAATTTTGCATGTATGAATTCCTCTGCTGCAATCTCTTAAAGAAGTACCTATTTATGCTAAAACAGTACGAGACTTGTGCATGAATAAACCTGGGAGGAAGCCTAAAGACCCTGCTACCATACATGTGATGGGGAAATTATCTGAATTAATGTTTGCTCAGCCTCTTCTAACTAAGTATAATGATCCAGGAAACCCTACGATTACTATCTACATTAATGACCAGCCCATAACTAACACATTGATTGATCTTGGGGCTGCCATTAATGTGATGACAAAGGACCTCTTTACCACCCTGGGGCTACATGGGCTTAGACATACTCCTATTGTACCTGAATTAGCAGACGGATCCCGTGTTAAACCCGAGGGAGTGTTAGAGGACATAGTAATTACAATAGCTTCCTGGAGGTATCCGGCTGACTTTCTTATCTTACAGCCAAAATCCAACTTGGGGGGACATCCTTTGATCTTATGGAGACCTTGGCTGGCCACTGTAGATGCATTTATAGGATGCAGGTATGGATCTATGGTGATCTCGGATGGCCAGGCTACAAAGAATCTTAATCTTTACCCCCCAAAACCAAATTTGGATTTATACAACCCTTGGTGGGATGAGTTTGAGCCCGAATCGGATCTTTCCCTACCTCTCCTCTCTCTGGGAAAAGCCCAGTACTTCAAGGATGAGACAGAAGATGACATCATTAATGGTTTGATTAGTAACTCACTTTCTGTTGCCTCCATTGAAAATTCAAAGGAGGAAGAGGAGGTAGAAGATATAGATTTTGAACAAATGAGAACCACTCTAAATACTAACAGCAGTCCAATTGAAATAGAACCAAGAAATTTTCTGAACATTAACCCCAACTTGACTATTGAACAAAACCAATTTTTGTTACAGCTGTTACAAAAATACAAAAAGGCATTTGCATGGGACTATACGGATATGAAAGGGATCCACCCTAACCTGTGCACTCACCATATTTATTTGAAGGATGGCTACAAACCAGTCAGACAACGCAGCGCCACATGAACCTTGCACTGAAGGAGGTAGTGAAGGAAGAATTACAAAAACAACTGAGTGCTAACTTTATTTATCCAATATCTGATAGTCAGTGGGTGTCTCCACTTGTCATCGTTCCTAAGAAGAATGGCAAGTGGAGAATCTGTTTGGATTATAGAGAACTCAATAAGGCCACTCAAAAAGACCATTTTCCTTTACCATTTATATATCAGGTCCTTGACACCCTTTCTGGAAAAAAAATCTTTTCATTTCTAGACGGGTTTAGTGGCTACAATGAGATACATATTTCCCTAGAGGATCAAGATAAAACGACCTTTACTTGCCCTTGGCGAACTTTCGCATACAGAGTACTCCCTTTTGGAGTCTGCAATGCACCTGCAACCTTTCAGAGGGAAATACTGGGAATTTTTTCTGACTTGTTGAATGACTGCCTCAAAATCTTCATGGACAATTTTACACATTATGGAGATGCTTTTGAAACAGCATTAGCTAATCTAGAAAAAGTGTTGGAACATTATGTACAAACTAATGTTTCTTTGAGCACTAAAAAATGTCACATGATGATGACTGAAGGGATCATGCTAGGACACTACATTTCTGCTGACGGATCAAGGTAGACCCTGCTAAAATAGAGGTAATTCTAAAAATTACAACTCCCAAGATGCAAAAAGAGGTACGTAGTTTCTTGGGGCATGTAGAGTATTACAGGAGATTTATAGAAAAAATTTCAAAAATTTCATCGCCATTATTTTCTTTGCTCATGAAGGATGTTGACTTTTTGTGGACAGGAAAGTGTGAGCAGGCCTTTTTGAAGATGAAATGTTGTGTATCAGCAACTCTGGTTTTATGAGGACCTAATTGGGACCTGCCATTTCACATAGCTACACATGCATCTAATATTGTTGTAGGTGTTGTTTTGGGCCAACTGGAGGACAAGAAACCTTATGCTATTAACTACATAAGCAAAAATTTAACTCCGGCTGAGCTCAATTACATAGTGACCGGGAAGGAATTCTTAGCAGTTCTGCATGCCATCAATAAATTCTGACATTATATTACTGGGTATCAAGTATTTGTACACACTGACCACTCTCCCATTCGTTTCTTAATGAATAAGCCAATTACCAATGGTAGAATTACACGTTGGTTATTGTTGTTACAGGAATTTGATATCACAATTGTTGATAAACCTGGAAAAGATAATGTAGTAGCTGATTTCCTTTCTAGGTTAACTATTGATGAAAATTGCATTCCTACTGAGGATTCTTTCCCTGATGAATATCTCTTTGCTATTTCTACTTACTCACCTTGGTATGCAGATATAGCCAATTATCTTGTTGCAGGGAATTTTCCACAGTATTTTTCCTCCAAGGAGAAGAGAAAGATCATATAGCAAAGTGCTAACTATACCTGGATAGATGGGAATCTCTATCACACTAGACCAGATTTCCAGATCAAACATTGTGTTAGAGAAGATGAGATCTTAGACATCCTTAAGGCTTGTCATGAGGAACCTTGTGGAGGGCACTTCACGGATAGGCGAATAGGGTACAAAGTCCTTTCGACAGGGTATTATTGGCCAAAATTATTTCAGGATGCCAAGAAATTCATGAAAGGATGTGATAGTTTCCAAAGAATGGGCCAACCACTGTAATCAGATGAGATGTCGTTACAACCCCAAATCGTCTTAGAACCTTTTGAGAAATGGGCACTAGATTTTGTGGGACCAATTAATCCTTCATCAAGATAGAAATCTTACATCTTGGTCTGCACTAACTATGTCACAAAATGGGTTGAGGCAAAGGCACTAACTAGAGCCACGGAGCAGGTTGTTTCAGACTTTCTGTTTGAAGACATCTTTGTCCGTTTTGGTATACCCAGGGATATAGTCAGAGATGAAGGGCCCCAGTTTACATCCCATATGATCCAGAACTTGGTTGAAAATATAGAATCCATCATAGAATCACAACACCTTATCATCCACAAGCAAATGTCCAAGTGGAAAGCACTAACAAAGTCATTGAGGGGATTCTTACTAAGATCGTGGCCAGTCACTGAAGGAATTGGGCCGACAAATTTCCAGAAGTGCTATGGGAATACATGATTACATGGAGGAATACGATGGGATTCTCACCATATGAAGTTGTGTATGGTAAAAATCCCTTATTCCCTATTGAGTTCGAAATCAAGACATTGAGAACAACATTGCAGGTAAATTTGGATCTGGCTACAACACAAAAGAAAAGACTGAACTAGCTCAATGAATTGGAGGAGAAACGATTAGCTAATATCCAACAAACAAATATTATCCAGTAGCAGAGAGCTAAGTGGCATGAAAGATTCATCAAGAAGAAGAAGTTCCAAAAAGGAGATTGGGCTCTCTTATACGACTCAAGATTCAAAGACTTCAAGGGTAAGCTCTACATCATATGGCTAGGTCCCTATGAGGTAGATGTCGTTTTTAACAATGGGACTATAAATTTGGTTACCATTGACAGTGCGATGACACCATTTCTTGCAAATGGGTACCATCTTTGGTTATATCACAAACCTGCTTCAAGGGATTGATTTGTCAACATTGTCACAAATTCGGATCTTCAGATTACAGGAATAGGGGAAAGCCCCTATGTGCTTCCAAAATTCTAATTTTTCAATAAGTGTAACAGCTGAAAACCAACCACTGTGGCGGCTGTTACACCTTCAAACTCTTAAAAAAATAAAACCATAATAAAACAATCTGGTTGTGAAAACCTTTTTTGGGCGCAGACAAACAATTTCGGTAGCAGTTGAAAACCACTTTGTGGTGGCTGTTACACACTCTGTAAAAACATTTGTTATTTCAAGCATACTCTACAATAATGCTATTAGATGACCTTTTTCTTTGTTTTTATTTTTTGTGAAAATTAATAATACATAACACTCTTCTTCGTTGTTACATCTGTAACAGCCGACGACTTCTAGAGATAATCTGAGTAAATTAATTATCATAACAT
Organism: Pinus tabuliformis; assembly: GCA_031772625.1. Taxonomy (NCBI): domain Eukaryota; kingdom Viridiplantae; phylum Streptophyta; class Pinopsida; order Pinales; family Pinaceae; genus Pinus; species Pinus tabuliformis. Next base: position 725,368,049 of record CM062815.1, read on the forward strand.
ACAACATGCATCATCTAGTTCAGAAGGCAGTTGCCTTGACCGCTGAAGTTAAGTTCGCATGCCTCGCCACCAACGTCTTCACCCCATGTCACCTAGGTATGTCATACAAAGTTAATATTGTTATCTGCTTTTATTCAGTAATTATGGAAATTTAACACGATATCCCTTTTGACAGCCGAGGTCGGCTATCACATTTAAGCCGAGGGGAATTATATCGCGACATGACATTTGCATGACCTGTGAATATTTAAAAACCACAATTAAATCATGGTGATCTAGTAATCATTGTCACTTAATGATCAATCATACCAAAAAAGGGAATTGTAACTCTGACTAGACCTCCCATAACCTAGCATTAATAAAGTAACATTGTTGCGTAGTACAAACCATGATTGCAAATCTTAATTTGAAATTCTCACCTATGCCACCCTACCATTTACCCCTGCTAGAGCATTGCATCCCCATTCAGAGTGCTCAGAGAAGTGGAAAAGAATAGTTGCAGGCTGAAATAGTTGAGTAGGGTGTCGAATACTCCGGAACTTCTAAAGGAGGGAAAAAGGAAGGAGAACAACATTGAATTTGTGTAGCGATGGGTGGAGCAGTAATTCGGCATGAACCAGGGTCAACAAAGGCTTTGGAGAATTTCCCCAAAGCATGTCATATTTTTAAGGACGCGGGCTGGTTTGAGTTCTTCTAGAGGCTGGAGAGATCAGATGTGGGAGTTGACATGGAGTTCACGAAGAATTTAGAGAGAAATCAGACGAAGGTTAGGGGATTAAAGCTGGAGGTTACAGAAGAGGTGATTGCCTGAGTGATGGCATTACCAGTGGAAGGAAAAGGGTGGATTAACAAGAAAGTTAATGATCCCTCCTTGAAGGAGGATTTCCTCCAAGAGGAGGAACAACTCGTGAAGAAAGGGAGGGGGATTGATAGGTTGTCACTTCCCCAGCCATGGTATGATGTTGTCCTTTACCTCATCAAGTACATCACCTATGAGGGAAGGGAAACAATCGTGTTCAATTACCACTTTTCGTTGCTAAACCATCTTCGGCATCGACAACTAATAAATCTTCCCTAATTTTTGTTGGGAAACATCAAGCATATGGCTGTGGCCATAAAAACAGTTGTGCATCTAGAAACCTATGTCACCAACCATGGACTCATCAAGCTTATTGTGTTGGATGCCCTAACTCGCCAGGGCAAGAGTTGGGAGGAATTCATGAGAAAGAAGGCCAGAACTACCCATAGGAAACAAACTGGGACATTTGAGGAAGCTCTGGTGACAACGAAGGAGTAGCCCCATCCTTCGAAAGTAAGGGTTGGCAAGAGGCGAGTTGACAAGCCAATTGGTGATAGGTGGCCAAAGTAGAGAATAAGGGTTAGTGGGCACCCATATTACCCATTTATGTCTAAGAAGAACGAAGAGGCAGTAGAGAAAAAGGATGAGGAGCAGGCTAAGCCAGAGGAACCTTCCTCACCTGGTAAGAGTGAAACTCAATCCTTGCTGTTAAAAATTTAATAGAAAAAGAGAATAGAGAGCTAAGGAAACAACTAGCAGAAGAGAAGGTAGAGGCAAGAGCCCCGGGGTTAGACACTTTGGCCTAGGTTGTAGACAGGGCCAGGAAGGGAGATGTCTCGGGTGCTATGTGCACGGCGTGTGCTAACAAGCTAGTGGCAGCGAGGTATAGAGTCCGTGCAGCGGACACCATATCGAGGGAAACACAAACAGAATATTGGGAAGCTGACACACAAAAACCCGTTGAAGACATTGTTGTTACACAAGAACCAGCAACTGAGATGGCGCAGTCCACAGAAAGTAATTTGGTAGTGGATACAAAGGAGCCCTTGGTTCACACAGTTGTTACACAAGAACTAGCAGCGGAGACAGAAGTCAGCCAAGGAAAGGAAGAAGAAGCTGATATCCATGAACCTGTGATTGACACTGTTGTTACACAAGAACCAATAGTGGAGATAGAAGCCTACCAAAGGAAAAGTGATAAACAAAATCTTGTGGATGAAACTGTTGTTACACAAGAACTAGTTGTGGAAATGAAAGCTGACCAGGAAGAGAAAGAAACTGTTACACAAAAATCCATTGATGGTGCTACTGTTACACAAGAACCAACAGCCGAAATGGAGCAGTTTCACCCTCGGGGGGCTGTTACACCCTCGATTGTTACTGCATGTGGGAGAACACCAGGTCCTGACGAAGGATCGTGTTCTAAAAAGATGTTGTTGTTACCAGAGCTACAGAAATGGAAGCAACAGGCACTCTCTCTACAAGAGGGGGTGATCTCGCTCAAGGCACACAAAAGGATGATGGATTCCCTCAGGGAAAAATGGTTAAAGGAAGAATGGGAGAGAGAGTGGGAAACACAGAGACATAAGCAAGCCACGAAGAAAAAGGACGAATAGTTGCAGCTGTTACAGTGACAGGTCTTGGATCTGACAAATGACAAGACAAAGCTTCGTGATCTTTCCTTGAACCTGCTAGCATGCAGGTAGCCGTCCCCATCATATCTAGTGTTCCTCTAGGAACAATATTATTTATTTCAGTTAAAAGCAGTTTTTGAGAATAGTTCTTATTTGGGTTCCTCTACCCGAATCTTTCTTGATATTTTTCGCACTTGCGATTTTGATGAAAAGAGCTTGCTTTGTGAGCTATTTTTGCATAACATCATGTGTGAGTATGTCAGCACAAAAATGGTAGAAAGTGTCTTCTCCTATATGGGAGATTTGCAGTTGCGGGCTTTTTTTCGTTTATGAAAAAACAAATTGAATGGCATCTGGCCATGAAATCAGCCGAAACTAATGAAGAAAGGAAAACGTTATGGGTCAGAGTAGAACCAGGGAGGGTTTATGAACTCAGGCATGAGTTTAAGCTATTCCTGAGCACCCCATAAATCAGGGAACAATTAGCCATCTATAGGAAGAGGATTGTGAGGATTTGCCTCAATTTGCATGCACAGATGAAAAGTCGAGCGCTAGCAAGATGCCTTAAACGCACCGAGGCCTATAGCGCTGAGTTGCAAGAAGGGGATCCTTTCAAATATATAAATTTCAAAGTTGTTGCACTAGTAGAAAATGATGAAATTAATGACTAGGTGACTAAAAAAGTTAGTCACCACAATTATTTCAAGTGAATTACTACTAAATTTGAGCAATTTTAAGTGACCGAACTAAAAATGACTAATTTAGTTTAGGGATAAAATATATGACTAGATAATAAGTGACTAAACTAACAACAACTAACTTAAATGACTAACTTAGTCTAGGATTAAAATATATGACTAGATAATAAGTGACAAAATTAATAATGCTTAACATAAATGACTATTATAGTCCAAGAATAAAAATATGACCAAGTAACAAGTACAAGAAGTATATGAATTAGTCATTTATGATAGTAATTTTTAATTGTGTACCACTTTGTTATCGGGAAATCTAGTGTCCATTTAGAGCTGTTAGTCCCACTAAGATGGGTAGCTATCTTAGAAACAAACAAACTATTAAAGTTACTTGTGTTTTCCTTTATGAGAAGTAGATGAGAGAGAAGCAGGGAGTACCAACCTCAGTATTTCGCTTGGCTCCTTACTTGTTTCCTCTCCCCTCTGACAGATCCTTGCTACTTCTCCCTTGCTTACCCTGCTTCAAAGAGCACCTATAAAGTCAAAGCAGCATAATACCATCAAAGCAAAAAGATCTACAACCATAAACAATATAGGACCAGATATATATTGACCACACAAATGCATATATCAACTCAAACATACAAGAATGTGGAGGAAAACTCAAATAGCTTTATTGATAGAAAGAGTAGAAGAGAGGATTACAACCCATTGATCTAACCCAGCATCATCCTCCCAGCATGAAAGCCCTTCTTCACCTCATGAAAAGCTTAGATCACCCAACACTATGATGTTCCACCAAGAAACCAACAACATTTCCTTACAAAATACAAGATTCCAGCCTTTGGATCTCTGGGATGAGGGATCCATATATAGATGTTTACAGGGGGGTGAGTCAACTTCTAGGATTTTGATTAGTGTCCTCTCTCTGATAGTTCTTGGTTCAACTTGGAGATTCATGATCTTTTACTCATCCCTGGGCAAATTTAGAGAGGCAAGTGTCACAGGAGAAGTTTCTGGAAGATTCCATGATCATCCACCTTGAAAACTATCTCTGCCATTTGTCTACTCTCACCCATCGCACCCTACAGAAGGGATTTTCAGTATGCATCACACTTTTTGCATGTGGCAGGTTATATGCATCGCACCCTTAACACTAAGCAGTCTGTATGGTCTAGTTTTGACCAGTTCTGAGCAATTTTCCATGGAGAACTTCTAGGAGATGATGTAATCAGCTGACCTTATTCCTTTAGGGTGTGAAACAACACTTTTAGGGACTCAGAAGCCCTTGGTTTATGGACATATATGATTGGGGTTGCAGTGCCCAAATATGTTTATAACAGTTGCCCCCTAAAGCATGACGTCGTAAATGTTTTCTGATGTCGGGTGAAATGCTTTATCATGAGGATCCGAGGTTTTTCGAACTAGAAGGTGACCTGTAATAAGATACAATACAATACATTATCTTCATAATATTTTCATGATCTAGCTGAGGTGGGCATTCCCATGCTCAGCTTTATAAATTCATTTTCATGCACATAGGACAGACAATCGTCTGTGTGGCAGACTGATGATTCAAGTAGAGCCATCATCCTTTGGTTTGGATGATTATCTGTGTAACAATGATGTACATTTGATGTCTTTATTTTCCTGAATATATCGCAGCCCGAGTGGATGAAACTAGATCTGGGATCTTCAAACTCATTCAATCTTCGCTCGAAGTACAAGTCGATCCATGTGAAAAGATGTTCTGGAGTCGAACATGGAAGGACATCACCTAATTACCAGTCAATTATGGAAGCTGTTAATAGCGTGAGAGGAATCACCGATAATGATAATGACCCTCAAGGTACGACAGTACAATTTACGTGGTGTGAAAAATGCACTTGGCGTTGAACACCATGCAAAATCTCTCAGTCGAAGGCCATTAATGTAAACCTGTTGTCGGAAGTGAGAAACTTGCCATTGAGGCATGCACGCTTCAAAGTACTGAAAGGGTTGTTCCTAGGTCGAATTCTTGGATAATGAGCTGATGTTGACAAGAAGTGACTCGTTGTAGGAGGGCATTGATGAATCCCACATCTATGACACAGAACGGAGAAAATGATTTTGTGGAGGTGAAAATGATCTGATGATATAGGGTTCAGGGTGGTGGTCATGAAAGAATGAAGCGTGAAGGTATTGCAGCGGATGATACACAAGTTGGGTTGGCGAATTCTCTGAGTGACTTCTCTTGAACATATCGGCGACACTGAAATGGATTGGTAGCATTAACCCCAAAAATGGACGGTACAATGGACCAATGCTAATATGACCGGTGAATGGTATAACCCAACCCGACTCACTCATGGTGATGGAGTGAAAGTGTCATGTTCAAGAGAGACTTGCTACCAATAAAGTTTCTTCAAGTTTTCTTCCCAATTTTTCCCCAGTCATTGCTGACCAGTACCTCTTTATTTTTGTCAAGCTTGAGGAGGATAACATATGCTTGTTCTATAATTTGCCCTTCGGGCAAACCCGTCACTATGTTTTAACGAGCCTAGCGACAGTAAAACTCGTTCTTGTTTGCATGGAAAAGTTTGTCGCTATTGGTTTTAACGAGTTTAACGACAAAGATAACTCAGTCCTTTTTCAATTTTAGAGAGTCTGAAAAGGGACGGAAAGGAAACTCCAGTAATCCTTTTTCGTCATATAATCCCTTAAGTCCGAAAAGGTATAAAATAATACAAAAGGGATGAATTTTCGATAGTTTTAATGAGCCGAACAAGACAAGCGCTCGATCTTTTTGTGTAATGATCCCTCAGGTCCAAAAAGATTAAAATCTAGAGGAGGGATAACACTTCTGATCATTTTAACGAGCTGGAGAGGCCAATCGCTCGGCAATATTTTCATATTTTACGAGTCAGACGAAAAGAGCTTAAAGGAGACTCATTTTTTGAGGAACGAGTCATATTTTCAGGTAGCAGTTGGTTCCAGGTAAGGTTTGGAACTTTCCAATCATGGCAGAGTCAAGAGGATGGTTAACAGAATCACTCATCGCAGCTGTTCCTCAAAATGGTAAACAATCAAATGGAGGTATATGATCAGCTAAAACAGAGTAGAGGTGATGGTAAGAACACGACCAAGGCTCAAAAGATGATGATAATGGGTTCGCAATGGTTATTTACTGGAGGTGGGTTCATTTTTAAATGAGCTTAAACTTTGGTGGAACATTTGCTCATTGCTAGGTTTAAGTTTTAACGAGCTTGAACTTTGCGTAAAACTGCTCATGCCAGTTGTGTAATAAGAACGTCTCATCGATAGGTTCATTTTTTAGGGAGCTTGCACCATTCAAAATTTTGCTCCAGATCCTTTCATTATGCAAGCTAGGAACGACCAACTACTATCCTAGGGGTTAAAGAACTACTAAGGTTAGGTAGGATAGCTTCTTGGTGGGAAACATATCCTTTACTTTGCCGGTGCCATTTGGCCCTTGCAAAGGTGAATGGTTGATCAAACCAATCACCTAACTTAAGCAGTTGAAGTCAGCAGAAACTATGGGGTTAGAGTTACGTTGGTCGCTTTTCATTTGCATGCAAAAAGGGTTGCATGCCCCTAGGTATAGCGAAGTAGAGTTTCCAGGTTACCCTTCAATTTACAGACAAAACATTTGTTCTATGAGGAAAGGCCTACCTTCTAATGGAGGTATCTTATTCCAGTCTAACCCCATTTTCCTAAACGGACGGGTGTGTCATACTAGTCATATATCCTCCGTGGAAACCCACCCTATACCTAAAGTTTTCCTGCCAACGTAGACCAGGGTGCATGCCCCCTGGGTTTCAGTCACAATCACTGAATCACTCGCGCTCATCAGGTGGATGGACTGGAGATTGATGAGACATTCCTTGCGTGAAAAGACCAGTCAGGGATGGAATTTGACTATTAGCTATGTGTGAGTCGGGGAATGAAAGCTAGTCTATGAGTTGGACCACTCTGCCTTCATGCAGAAAACACATCACTCGAAAGAGCGAGGAGACAATGGCTCCCATGCTATAAATATAGTCACGCCCAAGGAGTAGATTGTAATCTAAAGGTCCTTGGACTACCATTACATTCAGGTAGACAGTTTTCCTTCTCAAAGTTATAGGCAAACTTGGAAGGATCCCAAATGGTCAAATGGTTCCATTGTCGAAGCCTGTCAGATTTCTCATCTCAGGCAGAAGCGATGGCGAACCTAGTGCTTTCCAAGCAGTTGAGGAAAGGATACTCACAGAAGCACCTTCACCTATGATGGTACTAACCATGACCATTCTGTAAGCTTGTACAATAATTCGGAATGGTACATTAGACGGTAGATGGGGTTTTCCTAGTAGATTCTAGTCAAAGGAAACGACTAGGTTGCTTGGAGGTGGGACCAAATAAACGGCCGGATACGACTCCGATGAACTTCCTTCCTGCGGTAAAGTAACGGGTAGATTGCCCCCATGTTTATCAGAGTCTGTGTTTATGAAAAGAATTTGAACGGTGTTGTTCTCATTCTCTTCGGTGACTGTATCATCTAAAGATGGACCTTCTGAAGACAAAACTGGGTTGACTGCCGTCTCGACCTGTTGACTTTGGTCTGGTGTGGACTCAGAGGGTTTATCTTCAATGATAGATGCTTCGACTGACCACAAGGGTGTGTCAATTGGATTTTCAACTAGCGATGGACTCGGCAAGAGTTTCTTGTATCCAAGAGGAAGCCGTAGCGGTGAAGCAGGATGGTTATCCAAGACTCTTTTAGCTTCATCTAGGAAGGGACAACGGTGGATGGCATGATCTCCTTCACACAGTTTACAAGGAATTTTAGATCTTCCTCTCTGTCCAGTGACTTCGTTTTCACTAGTTGATGGTGTACTTTCAACATGATTGTCAGAGGTTGACGACACCGGATTGTGCAAGCGGGGAGACCAGTCCCTTAAGATCCGTGGGATGCAAGGAAAATCTCGATGATAGTGGTCCCCTTTGCAAATGACACAAGGAGATTTAGGCCTGGACGATGCAGTGTGTGGATTTTCGCTAGATGATGTATGGTTGCCCCTTTTGGCCGTTGGCTCCTTCTTCTTCTTCTCCTTCCCTTTCTTCTTCTTCTCAGTTACTTGGTTTTTAGTTTTACTAGCTTCACCAAGCAAAGAGGAAGAAGGGGAGGGAGAAACAAATGAAGCAGAAGGTTGGGGGGTAACTCTAGTATCATCTAGTTGCTGATTTTATTGCTCAGGAATCACGGTGCTTTGGATGACAGAGGTCGAGAAGAGCCATACTGGCAGGCCAATTGTTAGTCCTGGAAGGGACAATGTGGCCATATGAGGTGCACCGACATCCCCCCAAGAGGAGAAAGGACTAGGATTTCCCCCAAGGGGAAATCCTTGGTTGGAGGACTCCATTTTCTCAACCTAAGATCAACGAGGGAATAGTGACATTATTCTGATTAAAATAAATTTTATGATGCTTTGACACAACTTGCTTTTTCAATTTTTAAGAGTCAAGAAAAAGCTAAAGATGACTCTAGTCACTTTTGATTTTTAATGAGCCTGAAGTGACAAGTGCTCAGATGGACCTTTTCCTTTAAGGAGTCTGAAAAGGAATGAAAGAGACTACTCTGGAAATCTAGACAAAGGGATTACCAAACCAATCGCAAAACTGCAGAATACTTTTTATGGTACGGCAGTCAATCTTTCCGAATGTTATGTTCAGTGCATTGTGATCGATAGGGCGGCAGACACGACTTCCTAAGGATAAAGGATATAGCCTATTGTGGTCTCCCATTATTTACTCGATGGTACATGGGAGCACAAGTCCATACTAGAACTTGTCGTCTCAAAGAGGAGGAATCACCCAACCTACAATGAAAGCAATAGTTACCAGGCTTTACAACGCCGGAATACGTCTCTAACCTAGACTTCTAAATGTTGTGCATTAGGTTCCAAAGCATTTTTATGTTCATTGAATTTATTTTACAGTTGATCTTTCTTAAGAAGTTTGCCTTTAAGGTTCACCACATGATGTAGATATACAATTCCTAAAATGCAATCTAAGATGATAAACAGTGGTTTATTTTTCTTTTTGCAATGAAAATCCTAGCTACTAAGGAAAGAGAAGCAAGATTCTTTCAACATAGAGCAAAGAGCACACACTAGATGCACTGTCCTAAATCAAAATCAACAAACAATCTAAATGCAAATGCACATGCGTGTATTTTTTTTCTGCTTTCTTAATGTGCGAATGACAAAAAGAATGTTAACTATAAATCTGAATTATCTTTTCAAAGCAATAGTACTAACAATTTTCTCTTCAAAAGATGAAAGGAAGAAAATGGCGACACTTTGTGATTTTGAATTGAAAACTACTTTCGACACTTGAAATACTATTAATTCAAATCAAATACAAGAGTAACAGTGTAATTGACCATCAAGAAGAGTAGGATTCTTTTCTTTGACTGAAAATGACACTTGCAACACTTCCAAATCAAAAGACGACAGTTCGATTAAGCTACTTCTTTGTAAAGGAGAACTGTAAATGGCGAACAATACATAAAAACATTCACAATTCTTTGTACAATGGAGGCTGAATAATGTAAAGGAAGGGAGTTTCCACAGTGGTATACTGATCACAAACAGCAAAACTCCTTAATAAAGCTGAAGAGAGTGAAGAAAAAACCAAAATCTGGAGGCAGAAACAGTCTTATCTGATCATCGCACCTGTAACACAGGGAAACCGGGATGCATCTTACCTACTGCACACGGGAGGTGCAATGCATCCAAATTGCCTAGAGGAGAAAGTGCGATGGTCCAAGGATGAGACTTTAACTTGGCTTTTGGTCACAATTTGCAGCTTAGTTCAAGGATGTAGGTCGTGCTAATGATAGTCAGTAACTACAAATCATAGGCGCTGATCTAATGAGGTTACTTGAGCCACCACCAGGGAAATTAGGATGTTTACAAGTCAATTGTTCAATTTATAAACAAAACCCAGAGATGGACTGAAGCAACAATGATCTACTTTGCACTTGCATAGCAAATGTAGTTCGAAGGCTAGTTAGCTTAACTTTAGGCTCCGTCTGTAGTTTATAAAGCAAACAAATATAAACAAGCAAACAAGCTATTCTCTCCCCAGTGGAGTCACCATTTTGTTATCGAGAAATCTAGTGTCCATTCAGAGCTACTAGTCCCACTAAGACGGGTAGCTATCTTAGAAACAAACAAACTAAAGTTACTTGTGTTTTCCTTTATGAGAAGTAGATGAGAGAGAAGCAGAGAGTACCAACCTTAGTCTTTCGCTTAGCTCCTTGCTTGTTTCCTCTCCCCTCTGATAGATCCTTGCCACTTCTCCCTTGCTTACCCCGCTTCAAAGAGCACCTATAAAGTCAAAGCAGCATAATACCATCAAAGCACAAAGATCTACAATCATAAACAATATAGGACCAGATATATATTGACCACACAAATGCATATATCAACTCAAACATACAAGAATGTGGAGGAAAACTCAAATAGCTTTATTGATAGAAAGAGTAGAAGAGAGGATTACAACCCATTGATCTGACCCAACGTCATCCTCCTAGCATGAAAGCCCTTCTTCACCTCATGAAAAGCTTAGATCACCCAACACTATGATGTTCCACCAAGAAACCAACAGCACTTCCTTACAAAATACAAGATTCCAGCCTTTGGATCTCTGGGATGAGGGATCCATATATAGATGTTTGCAGGGGGGTGAGTCAGCTTCTAGGATTTTGATTAGTGTCCTCGCTCTGATAGTTCTTGGTTCCACTTGGAGATTCATGATCTTCTTCACCTCATGAAAAGCTTAGATCACCCAACACTATGATGTTCCACCAAGAAACCAACAACACTTCCTTACAAAATACAAGATTCTAGCCTTTGGATCTCTGGGATGAGGGATCCATATATAGATGTTTGCAGGGGGGTGAGTCAGCTTCTGGGATTTTGATTAGTGTCCTCTCTCTGATAGTTCTTGGTTCCACTTGGAGATTCATGATCTCTTACTCATCCCTGGGTGAATTCAGAGAGGAAAGTGTCACAGGAGTCTGGAAGATTCCATGATCATCCACCTTGCAAATTGTCTCTACCATTTGTCTACTCTCACCCATCGCACCCTACAAAAGGGCTTTTCAGTATGCATCGCACTCTTTGCATGTGGCAGGTGAGACGCATCGCACCCTTAGCACTTAGCAGTCTGTATGGTCCATTTTTGACCAGTTCTGAGCAGTTTTCCATAGAGAACTTTTGGGAGATGATGTAATCAGCTGACCTTGTTCCTTTAGGGTGTGAAACAAGACTTTTAGGGACTCAGAAGCCCTTGGTTTATGGACATATATGATTGGGGTTGCAGTGCCCAAATATGTCTATAACACACTCCAAAAATGGAAATTTGTAATTTTGATACCGAAGTGTTACATTTCACTACAGGGGTCTCTGAATCCATCTGTAGTGTTAAAATTTAGAGACAAAGGGGTGTTTGAATCCATTTACAGTGTTAAAATTCCAAATACCCTATTGTCTCTAAAGTTTAACACTACAGATGGATTCATCTACAATTAACATAATTGCATGTATCATCTATCTACTTTACACTAATGGATATCTTTTACTTTTTGAGGTGGGGATATAGGAATTGTGCTAATCATTATTTTGCATTCTTCATGTAATAGTTTTGGGTGCATTAACATTTCTGCAATAGTTCAATACATTCCATGGGATGCCATTGTTGTTCTAGAATGGTGCATTAATGGAGGGAGAAAACACAATATCCATGTTGGAAGAGTGCAAAGCCTTGATTTAGTTAGTGAAGTTGACACCATAATAGCCTTATGGGGAGAGTGTTGAGCCAAATTCACATGATATCCCCTTGGGGTGAGTGTTGATACAATGACCAAGATCCTTTATCTACCCACTAGTTAGTGAAGATGATTACCAATATCAACCAAGACAAGTCGATTTGAGCATGTACTCATGTTCTGCACAGGCATTGTGGATGACACTAGTTTACCTGAAAGCAAGATCATTCATTAATTTCATTGAACAAATGCTATTGCCAAGTCGAAAAAAAGGTGCAGTACAAGTTTCAATGTTGAAAATGCTAACCAATAATATGTCGGATGTTGCCTTTGTAAGAATTAAACATTGATTGGAGTTCAAGGTGATTCTGTTCCAGCCACCTATAGATCTCAATCAAGTATTGTCTTTTGATTTCATTCTTCAGTCCCTCAGGTCCACCTTATTTAGTATCATTTCAAACATTTAACAATGTAAACTTTGAAACGAGAACTGATACTATTACCCGTTTCGTAGAGATAGCAAAAAGGTGACCCGATTTTGAAAAGGGGTGATGCAGAACACACATGTTTTTTTAGAGCATAGTTTTTGGCACTTTAAATTTTTTTATGTACATTGCATTTTAGAATGGTAGTGATTTTCATGCTGATTTTAAAAAATGGTAATTCTACATCAGGCCCTTTTTTTAAAAGACCTATTTTTTTACTTTAAATTTTCTAATGTATGAAATATAAATAATTATTTTCTAAATTTAATAATTTTTGAAGTGGTCTTCTTCTTCATATTTTCTTGTTTTTATTTTAAATTTTTTTTTTGTAGTGAAGTTTTTATTGTTTTGCATATTTAAAGAAGAAGGTCGATATTTTGAATTTTCGATATTCTACATATTTATACATCGTTAATTAATTTTTCAATCCACATGAAATAATTGTCTCTAAAAAACAATAATTTTTAACAATTGACATAAAAATAACCATTTTTAACATAAATATAACTAAAAAACTACATGTTTTGATTATTTTTTGTAATTTTTTGCTAGAAATGACATGTCAAAATCACAATTTTTATAGGAAAATTTTAACTAAAAATGGTTAAATAATAGTTTTTTTTAATGAATTTCATGTCAAAAAAATAATAATAATCATTGTTTTCTTCAAAAAATAATGATTTACATAAAAATTAATGAAAACCACATAATACAAATATTGAACGCATAAGAACCTTAATTGAGTACTTATTCTTCTCATAAAATGTCAAAGTCAAAACATTACAAGTATAACTAATTAATAGTTACAAAAAATGAGCTTGATTTCCAAGCATAACTTAAATTTAATCAACAATGTCACATAATCCAAACTCTTCATCCTCTAAAGTTTCATCATTATCTTCTTCCACAATATTATCTGCTTCATTTTTCTCATTTTCCTCTTCTAATGGATCTTTGATGTCGGTGAATCTCCCAATGTATGCATTTCCAATCATTCTGTGTAATGGTGGTTGGGGTTCCTTTGCCTTTTTTGCCACACGTGATTCACTAAAGTCCCCTTTCTTCAACCCAATTTCTTGCATTGCATCTGGAAGAAATTGAAGAGCATTAATTCTTTGCTGAATAAAATTGCACTATATTGGATCTTTTTCAATGGCAATGCAATTTCTTCCTTTTTGAAGGCAACATGCTAGTGTTGTACCTAATTATCAAGCACAAAAGAAATAATGAAGTAAATTAATACAATGCCATATAAATTAAGAAATAACATATTGAAATTCAATTCCATATAATAAAACTTACATGAGCCAGAAAATAAATCCAGAACCCAATCTCCTTCATTTGAACATATGTCTATAAGATAGTTAATCAATAACTGTGGTTTTTGATAAATGTTAACTATCTCTCCTTTTGCTTCTTTGTCTTCATATGTTAGTTTTCTCACAACAGCATCATAAGTCAGTATTTGGCTATGACTCTTTCCATCTACCCGATTAAAAATCATAGACATATAGCTATCATCTTTTGCCCAACTATCAATATGGATGAACTCACAATCATTTATAAATAGTTGATCTTCACGGTTAAGAAGATTTGACTTTTGCTTGTAACATGAAATAGTAAAAATTCAATTAACTTGTACATAAATGAATTTTTTAACATTAATCAAATATACATTTTAAATGTCTTACCATGTAAGTTGCATCCTTGAATTTGTTTTCCCCTTGAAGCTTGACAATAACAATAACCCTGATGGCCCAATGGCCCGCAGGGGTGGCGGGGCGATTCCCAGAATTGCCCCGCCACCCCCATGGGCCGTTGGGCCACCAAGGTCAGGCGACGACTGTCTCAGAATCACCCCGCCAACCCCACGGGCCGTTAGCGGGTGGGTGGGGCAGAGTCTATCCGTAGCCCTCCGCCCCATCCCAGTGGCCCAATGGCCAGTGGCGGTGGCGGGGTGATTCCCGAAATCATCCCGCCACCCCCGCGGGCCATTGGGATAGGTGGGTTGGGCGGAGGTTGTCTGGAGCCCTCCGCCCCACCCCAGTGGCCCAATGGCCAGCAGGGGTGGTGGGGTGATTCCGAGAATCGCCCAGCCACCCCTGCAAGCCGTTGGCCACCAGGGTGGGGCAGAGCACGCTGCGAACAACCCTTCGCCCCACCTCGGAGACCCAACGGCCCGCGGGGGTCACAGGGTGATTCCCTGAATCACCCCGCCACCCTCGCGGGCCGTTGGGCCACCTGGGTGGGGTGGAGGGCTGCAGACAGCCCTCTGCCCCACCCAGGGGCCCAAAGGCTCGCGAGGGTGGCGGGGTGATTACCAAAATCACGTAATCACCCCGCCACTCCTATGGGCCGTTGGGCCGCTGGGGTGGGGCAGAGGCTGTCCGCAGCCCTCTGCTCCACCCGGCCTGTTACACTAAAAAATGTCACCATGACTATTTACAGTTAGTATGGCTCAATCAACAGTCATGCTACCCTCTCAGGCAAGTCTTATGCCTCTGCTATCCATCTCAAACTCAAAAAAGAGAGAAAGTCTTGTAAAAAATGTGTTTATCTCTGGGGACGCAGGTTCTCTCAAGCCTTACCTGCGGGGACGCTCTCAATGTTCACAAAGGCTACGTCCTTGGACGCTCTGTATGTTAAGGGACAGGTGCGTCCTTCTGTAAAAGGCAAAATGCGCAAGTTTCATCTTAAAAAAGTTACTTGTGGTTACTTCTAGAACCTTCTAGAGGTCGGTTTGATGAAATGGATGCGCCTCCAGTTGGTTCATGTATCCCTATTAAGGAGGAACTTATCCCATCAATAAGGGAGCTATCCCACCCAAAGAGGGGGATTATCCCATTGATGGTGGACCTGAATAACCTCTTTACAACACTATAAATAAAGGCATTGAGCCAGAAGGAGGAGAGGTTGGAGCTATACATTTTCTTTGGGTAAATGCTGCAGGAATTAGGACTCCCATTTAGAACCTTGTGAGGAGAGATTGTCTTTGCTTGATTCTACTTGGAAGTGGGTGAGCTTTGTCAAAGTAGAGGAAAACCCTTGATGGACCCTGGGAGGAACTTGCACAACACCAAGGCCAGGTTGTAAGAGTTTCTTTGTTTCGTTATTAATACAAACTGGTTTATTTTTCTCAATAGCTTGTGTTAATGAGTTATTTCATGTGTTCCTTGGTCTGCATGTTGAATATATGTTTTATTATATGAAATGCAAGTGCTTGGTAATTGTTTGATTGTTTGTGGTTGCAGGAATTGATGTGAAGGAGGAGCTCATCCGGATCGGCAAGGACGGACTACAACAACAGCGTTTTGGAATAAGGTAAGCCTAAACACTTGTAGTTTTCATGTTTTAAAAGGTATATTTAGAGAAAGATCACTCCATTTTGTCTTGTTTGTCGCTAGAGAGTTTAGACTCCTAGGGAGGTCAGTTGTGTCCGCACAAACGACTTTTTCCGCCACGACAAATTGGCGACTCCGCTGGGGAATCCATTAATGTGAAAGTCTTTTCCTTTGTGTGAACTTTGCTCTGAGAAAATCATTTTTATTTTCTGGTTTTTGACTGTGAGAATTAGTATTTGGGTGGCTTAGCTTTAGATTTAGTTAGATTTGGTTTTTCTTAACTTTTCCAGAAGGACGCACCCTCTGAGTACTGCACAGTGCGTCTTTGGACGCGCTGTTGCCGTTTGCACAGAGCGGGCCCACGCCTGTTCTAACGGGTTGCCTGCGTCTTCCTGTAAAAATTTAGGAAAACTCCATTTTTGCTTTAATTGCTTTTAGATTTTGGTTTTTCTTAGTGTTTTCTACCCAGATCCTTTAGTACCCTGTCAAAAATTTTCACCTGAACTTGTTTCATTAGCATTCCTGCTTTTAGCTTTCATCAATTGGGTGTTTTGAGTCTCTTTTTTGAGAAATTCTTAATTTGATTTCCTTTGGTCATTACTTGGAGGTTTCTCTCAGTCTTTTCACAATTTTGCATCTTTTTGCTTTTGTTTTTGCAAAAAAATTTCCCCCTCATTCGCCAGGGGGGGCTAAATTGTGTATGAGTGTTAATCGCCTTTGAGTGTTTTTATGTTTTGATCTTTGGAACTCTCACCCAATTTTCTCGACTTGCACTTGATTGGTTCTTAGATTACATTAGAATCATCTTGTGTTTGAGAATTCTTTTGCATAGATCACATTTGCATAATTAGAGTTCTCAGTTTCAGAATATGAATGAAAAATGTGCATAGATTACATTTGCATACTTTTCATGGGAATTGTGCATAGATTACAATTGCATAGTTTACATTCTGAAAAATCAATCGTAGATTTAGATCAGCTTTCTTTGATTTGAATTTACACAAAAATAAAAATAAAAATTGGTTTGGAATTGATTTGCATTAGTTTTTCTTGATGAAATTAGTGCATTAGAGAATTTGTTAAATTTTCTCTTAATGATCAATTTTTTGCATTGTTGGAAGTGAATGGAAACTCTCTCCTTACTCTAGTTAGGATTCATCGAATTGAAAAGATTACATTATCATATTCGATTGCATTTAGTTGAGTCGAGTCATAACACCATTGGTTTCATCTCCATTTACCCATTTGAGTAATAACAGCCTTAATAACACAGCGCTTAATTAAAATTCATCTAGTAATTTTTACATTTCTAGGGCTCTGAAACACCAACATAGCTTAGGCTAGGGTCTTGGAGTAGGTGAGTACTTAACTCTCCAAGACTACAAAACCAAACAGATAGTTTATCTTGAGTAGAATAAATCCAATTGTTTCAATTGCACTCTGGGAAAGCTCCTCTTAAAGGAGAAGCACGAGCTCGTGTCCGAACCAGTGAGGGGATCATTCCCCCCTCGTTGGGAACGACGCCAGACAGTACGTATTACAAACGGTAAACCTCGGATTAACCATTGTCGAGGAGCCAGGGGTCACTTATCGGTAAACCTTGGATTGTTGTCAAGGAGCCGGTAAGGGGATTGAGCTTGCTACTCTGCCCTTGCGTGCTGTCGGAGTTTAGACTGTTCCCCCAGGTGTATTTGTTACTGTTGGTGACCTTAGTGACCATAATCGTTAGGGTTCTACCGAGGTGACGGTGGAGGGAAGGTCCCACTGTACCTGGAGCAAACGTTGGTTATACTCACTTGGATTTTCCGGGGGGTTCACTTCACTTCGAGACGGTTAAAGTGGAGGAACTTGTGCCGGTCTATTCATTAAGCAGGTTGCCGGGGTAACTGTTCCACCCGCCATTTCTGTACTGAATTCTGCGAGGTTGGGCTTCATCACCAACTAGTGTTTTCGGTCCGGAGAGCTTACTGTTTGTGTGTGGTTTGACTCCTATATTTGATAGCGCATGTTAATTTGTTTGTTTTTACTTTTAGAGACCATAGGTGTGAATTGTGAATTTTAGTTGTTAAGTGTGAATTGTGAATTGTTAATTTTAGTTTTAAATTGTTAATAAAATTCACTAAAGTTGAATATAATGGCAAATGTTCCGGAATTTATCAACCTAGGAACCCCTCCTAATGAGAATCCTAGTACTTTTCCTTACTTTGGAAATGTTGGTCCTCCTTATATGGCTACTTTGTCATTACCTGGATTTACAATAGGTTTACCGATATGGTTATTTTCAACTTCGTTGGCCCAAAATACTCCAATTGTTCCATCTCAACCGGATACTTCACCTCAACAGAGTTCACCATCTCAACATCACCAACCTTCTGTTGACCCTTTACCTTCTTCGCCTAATTTTTCTTCCTCCATTTCTTCCTCTTCGCCTGGTAAAAGCCTTGATGCTAGTAACCAGGAGGCTAAGAAGAAGAAGAAAGGGAAGAAGAAGAAGAAGAAGAAGAAGCAAGATAAGAAAGAAGTCAACCAACCAACCATGGGTGTAAGTGTTAGTTGTGTTGAGGAATATTCCAACATGCATCGTAAACCCAAATACCCTTGCAGGCTTTGTAAGGGTGACCACTTCCTTGTCAATTGTCCTGGTATTCCAAAGGTCTTGGAAGTATGGTCAGAAAAATCTTATCAACTTTCCATTGATCCATCAACCAGTGATAGTCAGGTTCCTGGGAAAAAGGGTAAAGTTAGGTTTCCTTGTAAGTTATGCAAAGGGAGTCATCAAACTCACATTTTCCCTCACATGGATGAAGCCTCAACATTGTTGGAAAACCTTACTGTTCCACAGCAAGAATTTCCAACTGGTTACCGTAAACTTTCTCCCAACCTACCGTCAACTGACGGAGTGATTGATCTAAATTCAAGTACAGTCGATCACACTCTCTCATTGGAGAGTGAAACTCATGTCACTCAGGTTGATGATCCATTAGTTGATCAAGTGGTCGATTCAATTTCACATTCGGTCGATCACACTCTCCTTTTCGAGAGTAAATTTCATACCGCTGATGTTCTTCTTGTTACATCGGATGCTTCTATGCCGGGGGGCATTTCACCTGTTTCTACAGAACCCCCTCCAAGCACTGAGGTCTTTTCCTTTGATTGGAATAGACTGACAGAACCTCGTCTTCCTTCCTCCATCCCTTTCCAAATCATTGTCAAGGCTGGTGGTAGGGACATACATCGTACTCAGGTAGATGAAGGTGCTTCTGTTAGTATTTTATCCTCAGCTGTTTCGAAAGCTTTGGGTTACCCTCAGCTTGCGCCTATTACGCAGAATCTGAAAGCTTTTAACAGAACAATTAGTGAACCTTTAGGGATCCTTCCTAAGTTTTCTATTACCTTGGAAGGTAAAACTGTTTGTGTTGATCTTATGGTAGTTCGAGGTCCCTTGGATTTCAATTTACTCCTTGGGCGAGACTATGTTTATGCAATGAAAGCTGGTCTACAGTCACAATACTGCCATTGTGAGGGAAAGACATCACGCGAAAGAGTGTCGATACGACAGCTTTCATTGCATAAACATAGTCTCGCCCAAGGAGTAAATTGAAATCCAAGGGACCTCGAACTACCATAAGATCAACACAAACAGTTTTACCTTCCAAGGTAATAGAAAACTTAGGAAGGATCCCTAAAGGTTCACTAATTGTTCTGTTAAAAGCTTTCAGATTCTGCGTAATAGGCGCAAGCTGAGGGGAACCCAAAGCTTTCCAAACAGCTGAGGATAAAATACTAACAGAAGCACCTTCATCTACCTGAGTACGATGTATGTCCCTACCACCAGCCTTGACAATGATTTGGAAAGGGATGGAGGAAGGAAGACGAGGTTCTGTCAGTCTATTCCAATCAAAGGAAAAGACCTCAGTGCTTGGAGGGGGTTCTGTAGAAACAGGTGAAATGCCCCCCGGCATAGAAGCATCCGATGTAACAAGAAGAACATCAGCGGTATGAAATTTACTCTCGAAAAGGAGAGTGTGATCGACCGAATGTGAAATTGAATCAACCACTTGATCAACTAATGGATCATCAACCTGAGTGACATGAGTTTCACTCTCCAATGAGAGAGTGTGATCGACTGTACTTGAATTTAGATCAATCACTCCGTCAGTTGACGGTAGGTTGGGAGAAAGTTTACATACATTGTCAAGGCTGGTGGTAGGGACATACATCGTACTCAGGTAGATGAAGGTGCTTCTGTTAGTATTTTATCCTCAGCTGTTTGGAAAGCTTTGGGTTCCCCTCAGCTTGCGCCTATTACGCAGAATCTGAAAGCTTTTAACAGAACAATTAGTGAACCTTTAGGGATCCTTCCTAAGTTTTCTATTACCTTGGAAGGTAAAACTGTTTGTGTTGATCTTATGGTAGTTCGAGGTCCCTTGGATTTCAATTTACTCCTTGGGCGAGACTATGTTTATGCAATGAAAGCTGTCGTATCGACACTCTTTCGCGTGATGTCTTTCCCTCATAATGGCAGTATTGTGACTGTAGACCAGCTTTCGTTCCCTAGTATTTTTTCAACTACCAATAATATGACACCCCTAAATGTTCCTGATTCTAAAGTGGTATCTACCCTACCACAGGTTAATTATGTGGCAACCGGTCCCATAATTTCAGTTACCGATGTAAGTGAGCCTCTCACTGTTTGCTCATCTTCCTTTGATTTAGCTCCGGTAATTGACATGGAAAACTCTATGGGATTACTTGAACATGATGTTCTTATCCCTTTTGAGTCCCTTGACATGTGTTCCTTCCCAAGAAGTATTCTTCCTTCGGATGAAGACCTCTTGGAAGCCATGATCAAGGTGTGTCCATTGACATGTCTTTCCTCCAGTTGGAAGCCATGATCAATGTTACGAGGATAGTTTGTTCCTCTCTCAACCTCGTTAAAAAATGAAACTGGATGGTACGAGGATAGTTTGTTCCTCTCTCAACCTCGTTAAAAAATGAAACTGGATGGTACGAGGATAGTTTGTTCCTCTCTCAACCTCGTTAAAAAATGAAACTGGATGGTACGAGGATAGTTTGTTCCTCTCTCAACCTCGTTAAAAAATGAAACTGGATGGTACGAGGATAGTTTGTTCCTCTCTCAACCTCGTTAAAAAATGAAACTGGATGGTACGAGGATAGTTTGTTCCTCTCTCAACCTCGTTAAAAAATGAAACTGGATGGTACGAGGAAAGTTCCTTTTACTGTGTCAACCTCATTAAAAAATGAATCAGGTAGATTTTAGGATATGTAAGTAGAAAGTAGGATTGTGAGGACAGTTCCTTTTCCTGAGTCAACCTCGTTAAAAAATGAATCAGATGTGAGGACAGTTCCTTTTACTGTGTCAACCTCATTAAAAAATGAATCAGTTGGTACGAGGATAGTTTTTTCTTGTATCAACCTCGTTAAAAAATGAAACAGGTTGTCATGAGGACAGTTCTTTTACTGAGTCAACCTCATTAAAAAATGAATCAGCTAGTTTTTAGGTCATATAGATAGTTAGAAATTAGGATGTAATGAGGAAAGTTCCTTTTACTGTGTCAACCTCGTTAAAAAATGAATCAGTGTGTACGAGGAAAGTTCCTTTTACTGTGTCAACCTCGTTAAAAAATGAATCAGTGTATGAGGATAGTTCTTTTACTGAGTCAACCTCATTAAAAAATGAATCAGGTAGATTTTAGGATATGTAGGTAGATTGTAGAGAGTAGTTATGAGCATAGTTCCTTATCTTGTGTCAAGCTCGTTTAAAAAATGAAACAAGGGTTTTGAGGATAGTTCCTGTTACTGAGTCAACCTCGTTAAAAAATGAATCAGGTATGAGGATAGTTCCTGTTACTGAGTCAACCTCGTTAAAAAATGAATCAGGTATGAGGATAGTTCTTTTCTTGTGTCAACCTCCTTAAAAATGAAACAACTCCCTTTTCAAGTTAAATATTGAAAGTAAACCTTCATTTCATCCAGCCGGTTGAATGGAATGCAGCCTGGGGGGCATGTACCTCGCTTTGCATCATTATGCTGGGGGCATGCGAATTTTTTGAGCATAGTTCCTTGTCTTGTGTCAAGCTCGTTAACAAATGAAACAAGGGTAGGTTAAGTAGGTAGATTGTAGAGTATTCATGAGCATAGTTCCTTGTCTTGTGTCAAGCTCATTAAAAAATGAATCAAGGATTTTAGAGCATAGTTCCTTGTCTTGTGTCAAGCTCGTTAAAAAATGAATCAAGGTTATTAGAGTAGAGTTTTTGTTAGGTAGATTGTAGAGAATAGTTACAAGCATAGTTCCTTATCTTGTGTCAAGCTCGTTTAAAAAATGAAACAACTCCCACAAGTCTTTCCAAGATCTTGAAAGTAAAGCTTCATTCCATCCACCTCATTGAATGCAATGAAGCTTGGGGGGCATGTACCTCGTTTTGCGTCATTATGCTGGGGGCACGCGAACTTATAACAAGCATAGTTTTTCGTTTCAAGCTTGCATAAACATGAAACCGAATCCGAGCATAGTTCTTTTCCTGTGTCAAGCTCGTTAAAAAATGAAACAAATCCTCCTCTACTTGAGTCGAGAGATTGACTAGATCTCGTAAATGTTAAGTTGTATATTTAGGTTAGTTGTTTCGGTGTTTTGCATAATTTTCTTACAGTTTTAGGTCAAAGTCTTTTAAATGATCTCGTCACTAAACCTTCATTTCATCCAAATGGTTGAATGAAATGAAGCTAGGGGGGCATGCACTCTAGCAGTTATGCTTAGGGGGCATCAAGCACAGTTTTATCTCTGTTTCAAGCTTGTGTAAAAATGAAACTACTCTGAAGCATAGTTTTTCTCTATTTCAAGCTTTTGTAAAAATGAAACCTATCTCGAGTCAATTTCAGTTATTTTCAAGACTCGTTAAACTCATGAAAATACCGAGATTATTTTGCTATCTTTCATTCTCGTAAAACAAATGAAAATGCCGAGATCTTTCCGTCTTTTCCTACTCGTAAATTAAATTGAAAGTCGGCCATATGAGTACATTTTTATCATTTTTTCGAACTCGTTAAAACTTACGAAAAAGTGAAAACCATGAGTACATTTTTATCCCTTTTTCGAACTCGTTAAAACTTACGAAAAAGTGAAACCTTGGAGTTCTCTTTTAAGCCCTTTTCAGACTCTTAAAACATGAAAAGATTGCCGAGCGTTTCTTTTACACTCGTTAAAACGGAATTAAAAGACGGTCCCCTTTTAGCTCTTTTCTGACCGCAAAATCAGGAAAAGATTGCCGGGTTTTTGTCGTTTCAAACTCGATAAGGAAATAAAACGACGTGTCCTTGATCGCTTTTTACTTTTCAGGTCAACGACACTATTATGAAAGTACTCCTTGGTCGCAAGATCAAGCGGTTCCCCCAGGTATTATTTTATACTTTTTCGGGCTTGAGGGACACAAATCTACGAAAAAGTTCAACTTGGAGTCTTCTTAAGTTTTTCAGACTCTCTAAAATTGAAAAACGCCGAGTTTCTCCTATACTGGGCTCGTTAAACTTTTACAGTAGAGGACCTGTTCAATTACAAACAGGAATGAACCACTCCTTCCTAGGGTTCGAATTTAAACTAGGTTGGACTCGTCCGAAGGATGAGCTTACAATCAAGCATATGTTATCCTCCTCAAGCTTGTTAAAAATAAAGAGGTACTTGCCAGAAATGGTGGGGGAAAAGAGAGAAGAATGAACCTATTTGTTACCTTTTGTCTCAAAAGAAACTTTATTACCACTCTTGAACACGACACTTTTTCATTCACCTGGGTTGGGAAATCTTTTACCTCACAGTTGACCAAACCACTTTGAAAGTCTTTAACCGGGTTCCGGGGATTAACTTTGAGTTATTCGTCACCAAGCCATCTGTCGTGTCGTTATGTGTTCAAGAGGTCTGCAAGCAAAACTTTCATCTGCAAAATACTTGTCATCCATTTGACCATCCCTGAGTCAGTCCTTACAGCAACATTTCTTCAACTTGAACAATGATTTCATGTTGCGGGCTTGCCTGCAACGGGTCGCTTTCTATCGACATCGACACATTATCTAGAAAGATGACTTAGGAATCGACAGTACCTTGAAGTCTGCATGCATCAATGGCAGGTTTCTCGCCTTTGACGTCAGTTTACATCATTGACTTTCGATCAAAGGATTCCGTGAAGTGTTCGACATCAAAACATCTATTCACATTTCACGGGTTGTGCTTGGTACTTTGAGAACCATTGACATTACTGGTGGTCTCTCTCACGCTTGTTAACAGTTTACATCATCGACTGGTAATCAAGTGGTTTCTGACATGTTCGACATCAAATCATTTAATCACATGGCTAGAATCGTACCAATTCGGGAAGTAGAAGTGAAGACCCTGGATCTAGTTTCTACCATCCAGGCTGCGAGGAGTTTTGTATTCATTATCTATGTAGACTAATCATATACAGATGGCTACGTCCATACTGTGTCTACAAAAGTCTATAAAATGATGTACTGCAAGATCATTCCTGTATCAGAGTAGTTAGTCCATTAGTTAAAGTTTTGAATCTGAGTATGGGGATGCCTACCTCAGTGATGATATAATCTTATACATGTATTTTGTGTTGAAAATTGCAGGTTCCAACCAGGTCATCCACAAGACAATCCTTGAAATGATAAAGCGCTTCACCCTTCCTAGAATTACAAAACCCTAATCTATTCCAGGCTTCGCACTTTAGGGGGCAATCTGTTACACTAAAAAATGTCACCATGACTATTTACAGTTAGTATGGCTCAATCAACAGTCATGCTACCCTCTTAGGCAAGTCTTATGCCTCTGCTATCCATCTCAAACTCAAAAAAGAGAGAAAGTCTTGTAAAAAATGTGTTTATCTCTGGGGACGCAGGTTCTCTCAAGCCTTACCTGCGGGGACGCTCTCAATGTTCACAAATGCTGCGTCCTTGGACGCTCTGTATGTTAAGGGACAGGTGCGTCCTTCTGTAAAAGGCAAAATGCGCAAGTTTCAATTTAAAAAAGTTACTTGTGGTTACTTCTAGAACCTTCTAGAGGTCGGTTTGATGAAATGGATGCGCCTCCAGTTGGTTCATGTATCCCTATTAAGGAGGAACTTATCCCATCAATAAGGGAGCTATCCCACCCAAAGAGGGGGATTATCCCATTGATGGTGGACCTGAATAACCTCTTTACAACACTATAAATAAAGGCATTGAGCCAGAAGGAGGAGAGGTTGGAGCTATACATTTTCTTTGGGTAAATGCTGCAGGAATTAGGACTCCCATTTAGAACCTTGTGAGGAGAGATTGTCTTTGCTTGATTCTACTTGGAAGTGGGTGAGCTTTGTCAAAGTAGAGGAAAACCCTTGATGGACCCTGGGAGGAACTTGCACAACACCAAGGCCAGGTTGTAAGAGTTTCTTTGTTTCGTTATTAATACAAACTGGTTTATTTTTCTCAATAGCTTGTGTTAATGAGTTATTTCATGTGTTCCTTGGTCTGCATGTTGAATATATGTTTTATTATATGAAATGCAAGTGCTTGGTAATTGTTTGATTGTTTGTGGTTGCAGGAATTGATGTGAAGGAGGAGCTCATCCGGATCGGCAAGGACGGACTACAACAACAGCGTTTTGGAATAAGGTAACCCTAAACACTTGTAGTTTTCATGTTTTAAAAGGTATATTTAGAGAAAGATCACTCCATTTTGTCTTGTTTGTCGCTAGAGAGTTTAGACTCCTAGGGAGGTCAGTTGTGTCCGCACAAACGACTTTTTCCGCCACGACACGGCCCAACGGCCCACGGGGGTGGCGAGGTGATTCCGGGGTAATAGAATTTTAATGTATTTCAAATCCCATTATTTTATCTTTATGGTCATTACTAAAACATGTTGAATTTATACTTAGGAAAGAAAAATGTTATTCTACCAAAAACATTAGTGTGTTTTTTCCTCATAAACATCAGTTTTTTTGCACATAAAAATTCGGTTTTACTAGCATTTTTTAAAAATGTTGAAAATTGACCCTAAAAAAAACCATCGTTCTAGTATCAACACTTTTCGTTTTCAGGGTGTTTTTTGCATGAAAATTTCGTTTTCACTTCCATTTTTAAAACATGTTCAAAATTGACCCTAAAAAAAAAACCATCGTTCCAGTATACACATTTCTCGTTTTTAGCACTGTTTTTGATGTTTTTCCGAGGTTTTTTTGCCAGAGTTCCCATTTTGAGTTTATAGTTCCCGTTTCAAAGTTTATATTCTTATTTGTACAAACTTTGTCACCTGATAGGTACTCCAATAAGAAATTGAGCACAACAACAACACTTGCATATTCAACGTGTACGATTAGAAAAGTTTGCATGAGTCCTTCCTATTATCACTTTTTACTTCTTTTGATGCATGTGAAAGAACTGTTTAGGTTGACCCTAAGTAATCACCAGTAGAATTACTGAATTTACACCATATTCAAATACTAAACACTATTAATGGTAAAATAATTGACTCTTTTATTATTCGAGACATCCATTGTATCCATATATTGTTCATAAACATCAAAATTTTAATAATGGGAGTGAAAAAATATCTCGCAGAAAGCAATAATTAGATCATACTAGCAAGATAAGAAACTTCAAATTATTAAGGACACCATTGTGCAAAGATGCAGATAATAGGCATTTAACACATGCCTCAATCTTGACAAAATATAAAAATTTGAATGGTTGGTTTCTTGTAAATGTACTCCACAACATGCTATAATGTGATATGTGTATGCACATATTTTCTCAAGCTCCACACAGGAGAAGGATTGAGGACTAAGGAAGCTCCACACAAATTGATGGTGAGCAGTTTCAGTTTGAGTTGATGTGAAACTTCACACAATACATACATTTGTGTAACAGGTTGATTTGGATTTGTATATCTAAAACTACAAAGAGTGTGAGGCTACAATGGATTGATAGGATCTAGACACCGCTACAAACATTTTGGGACCAAATTGACTAGGGCCCCCTCCATGTGCACGAAGAGATCAGTATAACACCAATCTCTATGCTTCTTCCCTTTGGTGTTTCTCAGATAATATGTGGACTGCAATAAGGGCACTAATGACATATTTTCTACAAATGATAAAGAGGTTTAGTTCCCACCCTTAAATCATGAATTCCATAAAATTAATCCAGTTAAAATTTGTTGGAAGAAGCTAACATACATGGCCAATCTAAAGCTATTGAATTCATTTCAATTTTAGATTTGGGGAATATTCTAGAATCTTAATAACAACATCGAGATCAAACAATTACTTATACAAATTGTAAATTCCTGGAACATCCTGAAGCCATATCCCCTGACCTAAAATCCATGAAGCCCCTAAGTCTTAACCCCTTATCCTCTTAAATTGTGATCATTAACCCCTAACACCCACTAGTGCATATGGGTGGAAAATCCAATGTCGTACTCTGATAGGTTAGTCATAGTGTTGGATTTTACTTGCAAATATTTTTTGTATTTAAAAAAAGAAACCTGACATTTGTCAGATATCCAACAAACACAATTATCTTCGAATATTCTACAATAAGTTATTCAGATATTTGACGATAATTTTGTTGGTCAAATATGCGGTGACAATTGAATGTTCGTCAAATATTTGACATTTGACTAGCTCAATTATCTATCTATTGGAATATTGATGATTGACAAAGTCAATATTTTTCTAGTTGGACAACATCTCTCTAGTCAACATCCATTGAAAGTTCAATAGAATGGCTATTTTTTGTCATAATACAAAAATATTTTATTTTTCTAATTGCATTACAAATAGTTAAACACTATTGAGGTTTATTTTTTAAGATAATCTTATAGTTGACCCATACACAAAAGCTAAGGTCACTCTGTGATTAAAAATAATGTTGATTTTGGTTAAGGTTTTATATAATTAAGAAACTTGGTCAAAACCATAGAGGTGGTTGTCCACATTGGTGAAACAACTTTCCTTTCATCACTAATTTTCACCACCCTTATAATGCATATACACATCCTAATGGAGTAATCAAAACCTAGATTAGAGCCCTTGAAATTAGTTTGTTCTAAGTCTTAAGAAAACCATAAGGCATCAATCCTAACTTCCAAGAATAGGATGATGATGATGATAAAGATTATGGTGGTTACAATGACAATGATGATGATAACAATGATTATTATGATGATGATGATGATGCTAATGACCTTGGCCAATCTTCTCCCTTTTTAAATGTCATCATTGTCATAATCATAATCATTATCTTTAACATCATCATCCAAGTCATCATCATATGATGATCGTTATCATCGTTTTCATTGAATTTTGAGGATTTCCCATCATAGATTGCAAGTTGGATGTCATAGGACATGTTACCCCACTTTCTATATGATTTTTTAGAGGATATTTTTAATTTTTTATTTTCATCTCAACCCCTGTGATTCTTTTCACATCGATCATTTCCCAACTGAGATATATGGATCTATATGTAATTCATGGATGTATCATTGGTTTGATGGCAACTTGCCTTGTCCGTCTAGGACGCTAGGTGTAGGAAGAGGTTGTTTTAGCTACCACATTTAGCCTGATATGTATGATCCATGTGTATATGATATCTCCGATGTGTATTATTTTTACTGTGATCACTTAAGAATTCTATTCTAACTCTTGATGCTTTGGCTATAAGCTCTAAGCTTAGTTTTTCCATGTTGTTACTTGCGAGTGACTCTTCATTAATGACATAACATAGTACCATCCTTAATTCAAGAAGATCATAATGATATACTTGTTTTTTTGTGTGATTAGGCTGAGCCTAAGCCAGGGCTAGCCCTTTTATTGGATAGAGGAAGACTGATCTACCCACAATAGGATGTTATTCACCATGATTGTGTGAGGCTTAGTAGAGTTTGGATTCCCCTTGGGATAGTTAATTCCCCCAAGGTGGCTTCCATCCTCAACCCCTCCCCATGAGGTTTGAAACTGTGACCTAGGGGATAAAACCCCATGCAAACCAAGTAGTCTACACCTCATGGGTCATAATGATATACTTATTAAAATAGAAGTAACCAAATACCCAACAATATTGACAATAACAAATTAAACAATTCCCTTAAGTCATTTTAAAATTATTGTTATATATAATCATTGAACAATATTTATTAACTATTAACTACTTATACAAATTGTTTTTAGAAATTCATTAATAATTATGATTAAATTTATCTATTTTAAGTTTTTATGTTATTAAATATATAAATAGATTCAAAACTTAAAAAACAAAAAAAAAAAAACAAAAAACAAAAAACAAAAAACAAGAAACAAAATATTAAGTATATATAAATTTAACAACTCAACTGTAAAATATTAATAAAATAACATATTCTTTTTTTCATTATAGATGTATTCTACGTACACAACAAATTGAGAGTAAGTAAAGAAGAGAAGAAGTAGACATAAGATGTATATTTTAATTAGGGTTTAGGGGCTAAGGGGTTTAAGGTTTAGGGGTATAGGGTGTAAGGGGTTAACAGTTTAAAGTTTAGCAGCTTAAGGGATAATAAGACTAGTCTAGGGCTCAATGGTTAAGGCGTTAGGGGTTAATAGGTTAGGGATAAAGGTAGGTTTATGGGGTTTAGGGCCTAGGGGATTTAGAGGCTTCTTAAGATGATGAAACCATAACATGGAAAGAGATAATATTTCAAGCATACTACCATTGTATGGATTTTCCATTTGAAATAATAGTTTTATTGAATTCTATGAGCTGCTAGGATTCACTCAGGATTTACATCCATTTGAGCTTCAACATAAGTAAGATGAGTCATCCTAATAAACAATTTATCCTCCTCGATATTTTCCATGTCATTGGTAATGTGTATGCTAGTGTATATACTTCCTTTTAACCTTTGCATTAAACGATGAAGTGGAAGGGAGTTATGCCTTTGGGAGATGAATCCCTTATCAATGATGATGAAGTTTTATATTGAACTCAAGCTTACTACAAGCATTCAATATTAAGCCAATGAAAAAGATCTTAGATTATGAACCAAGATATGCCTTCAGGTTTACTTCCATTTATGCCATTTTAGTTTGAAATTATAACTTACTGAACCTTAATGAAAAAATTTCAGTGCATGGTATTTTCTCATTAAATACAATTAATAAATTAGATTTCCCATTTTTAAGGATTTCCAAGTTAACCCAATTATAGGTGGCACATATCAAACTTGCACCTACTAAGTATGGCTTGTTATCTATGATAGCTCCCCTTGTCTAGATATTGGGTTATGATGATTCCAAGTAGATAAATTTCTCTATGTAGGCTTTAGATATGTAACATTATTATGGTAAGACTAGCATACCTAGGTAGACCTCCAATATTCCCTTGGTTTTGTATTGCAATTGCAAATGATAATAACTAGAATAACCATGAGAAAATACTATACATGAGGAGTAGTATACAAATTTAAGGCACTCATAACCCTCATCTTAGCCACAGTACTAGATACTCTTCACAAAATATGTTTGGTATCTCCTTCCAATAGTAATTCTTAACTAAAAGGATCCATCAAACGATATCTTAATTTCACGTTTTTCTTCTCAATTAATCTAAATGTACAACTACCTTAAGAAGGGTGATGCTAGAAAAAGGGATCAAAATCATAGGAAATACTAGTGGCTAAATCCTTATCTTACTCTATCTTCATTGCCCATACCTAGCCAATGAGAGCACAAGAACACCTACTTCTCTAGAGGCACCTATAATACTTTTGTGGGTTTGACTAATCACCCTTTGGTTAGTGTGTACACACTAGCCTAGATTTTAAAGTGATGTCCTTACAATCATAATCCACCAGGCATAGTTTCTCTTAAAACTATTGAAAGATAGATTTCCCTTTTATGGCCAAGTTCCACCAAAATGATTCTTCCTACCTACGTAGTACCTCCATTTATTTCATGACAAGACTACCCTACAAGCCACAAAATTTCTATCATATCCATGAGGTCAACAACAATTTTTGGTTTAAAATATAGCTAAGTTGGAACAAACTTAGCTATAGAGCCTATGTTATTTTTCAACCCCTAATGTTTATAGACAAAAATATATTGATATTCTAAAGCATGTGGAAGCCAAGCTATCACCTTTCCCAAATTGACTCCCTACATCATGAAAGATCTCTAAAATTTATTTATCTTTACTAAACCAAACATTTCATTGAAATTAATTATTACGGTAACATTACTACATTGATACACTTTTTAACTACACAACGGTTATTTTGATTTCACCATAAACCACATTTTTGATATCAATCAATCAAAATCCCCTCAAATAATGTTTGGTGACATAAAGAACCAACCAGTTTTTTTACGATTAATAAAACCCTATTAACCAAAAGAAAAGACTTACACATTTCATTTAAATTTCATTCCACCAGAAAAACACATGCATTTCATTTAATGTTTGGTGACATAAAGACCCAACTAGTTTTTACGATTAATAAAACCCTATTAACCAAAATAAAAGACTTACACATTTCATTTAAATTTCATTCCACCGGAAAAACACATGCATTTCATTTAAGGTTTTATAGGATTTCTGTCTTTCAAAAATCAAAATTGTTTTTTCCCTCATTTATTTCCCTCCAGTTGCAAGGTTTAAATCAAAATTGTTTTTTCCCTCATTTATTTCCCTCCAATAGAACGGTTTATCCGGTAAGGAGGAGAAGGGCGGGCGTAGCCATGTGATCGCAGGTATGTTGAATTCATTCAAGGTATTTGATTCTTGGTTTCTCCAATCGTAGTGATTCCCTTCTGCAAAGAGTCCTTTCAGTGTGAAACGTAAGTCTTTTCAGCCATTTAGGTCCTTCCATCAGCCATCTGGGTTTTTTCTAAAATATCTCAGAGCCTTGGGTTTTTTCTATAGTCAAATGACTCCAAACTTCCCAAGATTACTGAATTCGAGGCTCAGAAAGTTAGAGGAAGCATCGCGAATGGAATTCGGGTGATTTCCCATTGTGGAGAATTTGCTTGTGGTCAATTCTGGCGAGAAATTGGGAGAATGTGAAAAGAATTAGGATCTGGAGCTCGGAATTCAGGAAAACCAGGTGTCTTAATACTTTAATTAGGTAAACGATTTGGTTAATGTTTTGATTGAAACAGAGTTCTTTAAGAAATTTAGACATCTTTCAGTGGCTAAACTAAAGAAATCACCATAAATTTGGATAAGATCTTGTATAGTTTATCTATCTCTTCTTGTTTTTCCTTGGATTCATCCTTCATTCTATCAAACCTGCTCAGATAAAATTTACTGAGTCAAGTGTGTCTGCTCATGTAGATTCCACCCCGGCCATAGGCAGATAAAATTGAAGGTTTGAGACAAAGAATGAGGATCGGTAGACCCGTTTCCAGGAGGCTAGCAAAGGTGATTAGGCATCATGCTGCCACTGAGAGGCATGATGACGACGTTTGCCCGAATGAGAGCAAGAGACTACAATGATGTTTCCAACACATGCTCAATGACAGAATGGCTCACCGTCTTCGATTGGGATTACCAAGTTGAACAACAAGATTCTAGAAATTGGCACGGTTGTCATGAAAGTGACTCTTAACAATGACATATTAAGAGAAAAACAATGGAAAACCCCAGTACACACAACCCTATGGATCCAGAGGTTACAATCCAGAAGGAGAGATATGACCATAAGAATACTCGGCAAACAGAGTGAGTTCTGAGAGGGAAACAGAGCACCCACTCTGCAGAACTCATGGATTTTTTATTGGTCCCCTTTATATTTCTTCTTTTCTTTCTACCTCGATTTGGTCCGCTTTATTTTTTTCTGACCAATATAAAATCCCCGCTCTTCTCCTTGCCATGAAACAAGTTTTGATCACCTGTAGGCTGCAACAAAGGTTCGGCTTCAAAATTTTCGCAATGGCTTTTAAATCATTGGTAATGACTAAAGCACACTATGGTTCTATAGGTTGCAAACAATATGATTTCAGTTCTGTGTGTGTGAAAAAATGATAAGATGCTTTTAACAAAGAAATTATCTGCAGACTGTGTGTGAAAAAATGATAAGACACTTTTAACAAAGAAATTATCTGCAGACTACATTCACTTCAGCTATTGCTATTATGGCCCTATTAATGGTGGATTTAATTTGGGCTACCCATAGAAAGGTGACGTTGAGAAAAAGTGATTCCAGCGCTTCCCCGATCTTCAAAGTCATGGACTATGGTGCACGTGGTAGAAGTCTAAATGATGATCGGATAGTGACTACCTTTTAATCAATTATTATATATGTTCAATATTCTTTTGATACTCATGCAAAGTTTGATGCATTGAGCATACCTTTCCCTTCGAATCACTGCAGTACTTTTATAGTGGGAATAGGTTTTTCTTTCTTCTAACCATCTAGAAAATATACGTGTTCCTTTATATATTATATTACTTTGTAATTTAATTAATTTTTTTACAACCAATTTACAAAATATACGTGTTCCTTTATATACCTTTCACTATAACTGAAATTTGGGAAAATAGATTATATATACTTTGTAACCTAATTAAATATTTTACAACTTAAATTATTAGTATTGTTATGATTATTTCTTCTTTTGTGGTTATTAACTTGGTGTTTATTGTTTTTTTGTTTTATTTTAGGCATTCCAAGAAGCATGGCAAGCAGCATGCATGACACCTTCTGATGTAAGTACCGTCGGGAAAGAAATTTCTAGTTATGCCAGTGACATTTCTTGGTCCTTGCAAGTCTCATATTTCAATAGAGGTAAGAAAGTTGGATGTCGGGTTGTCTACCTGTGATAACAATACACGCAGAGTATGCTGACATAGATAACTTGCAGATTACAGGAACAATAGTTGCACCCAATCAACAATCTGCATGGAATAGCAATGAACGTGGTATGTGGCTCTGATTTTCTGGTATATCTGAGTTGATCATAGAAGGTGGTGGTGTCATTGATGGTCAAGGCAAGGCTTGGTGGTCAAAGTCTTGCAAAGTGCACGAAAAAAACATAAGCATTTCTATTTCACTTGGTCTTTTTGTCACCCACCAAACACCCCACAAAAAAATGGTGACCCGAATCACCAGAAGTGTCATTCTGAAGATGAGATTGGATGCCAGGTTCCATAACTCGTTGATTTGTTCATTGCATGTGTCAGATAACCAATGATTTTCTTGTGATGACTAATGTGTTGTACAAACTGGCAACAACCTTATTTTAATGGATTCGTGCATCAGGAGTAACCAACCCTCCTCAGCATTTTCAGAGAAAAAAATGGAGTGCTTACAAGAATGGCTTGAACATCTGACACCCAATAAATAATCAGACAGGAGAAAAATTCTTCCACGCAAGTAGAAATCAATTAGACGAATCCATAATGGTCATCATTGCCAAGATTTAAAAAATAAGCTTATGTTCTATAATTGGATAATCCGCAAAATAGAATCAGCACGAACAAAGCCCACTCAGTTCCAAAACTCTCAAAAGGAAGAAATTTGGAGAACATGGGTGTGGTTTAGGAGACTCCTCAGAGCTTTCTTGCAACAAATCGAATGGCCATCATTCAAGTGAATGAAATTTTGTAAAAGGGTCAGAAGGTCGCATGTGGCTCTTCGCTGATCAAATTTCTAGAAAGGAGACCTTCGTCACCCCAGAAGTTTCTTCTTGTTTTTCCTTGGATGAACAATGGTGTCTTCTCTTGGAGTAATTAGTCAAGTCGCTTCTGATGGAGTAATTGGTAATGCAGCACTTGCGCCACTGTCTGAGTTGATAACCAAAGTTTTATTGCTAGTTAGAGACACCATTCATGCTGCAAAAGATGTCATTTATGACCAACAAAGCCTCAGGGAACTTTCCAAGTATCTGGAAAATATAAGGCCCATTTTAACAGAGCTTAATAATAAGAATGTAAGGGAAACTCAAACTATTAGACAATCTCTTGGGATTTTTGGAAGGGTACTCAAGGCCGCAAAGAAAGTTATTGATATCTGTTCACAAAAGAGCAAGTTTTATCTTCTTCTCAATCATATGTTTATTGTGAAACAATTGCTAGATATTACAAAAGAAATTGGACATGCTCTGAGTTTGCTTCCTCTCTCAGCATTGGATGTGTCACTGGCTATTAGACAAAACTGATAAGCTTTGTAAGGATATGCAGAATGCCGAGTTCAAGGTAGTAGTGGCAGAAGAGGAAATTGTTGATAAAATTGAATCTCGGATCAGAGAAAGGCATACTAATAGTGTTTACGCAAATAAATTAATTTTGTAGATTTCAAAAGTAGTGGGAGTTTCCACTGATACATCGACTTTGAAACAATAATACAAAGAGTTTAGAAGGGATATGGAAGATACCATATTGAGAAAAGAAAATGAAGCATAGGCTTTGCAAATGGAAAAAATCATTGGAATACTTCGTTGTGCAGATGTGTCATCTTTTGTCAAAGAGAGGGATAAGGTATACTACGAGAAAAGGTTCTCTTTGGGAAGTCATTCTTTGCCTCCCTTACAATCCTTTTACTGTCCAATTTCTTGAGAGGTAACGGAAGGTCCTATTGATATTTCTTCTTGTCAAACATTTGATAGAAGTTCTATTGAAATATGTTTTGCAAAGGGACACATTACTTGTCCCACAACTAATCACACATTAATTAGTAAAGAGTTGAGACCAAATATCATACTCTAAAGGTCTATAGAAGAGCGGAAGGACATAAATACAATGGTCACAATAGCTTCATTGAAACCTAATCTGGATTCTGATGAGGAGCAGACTGTGTTGTATGCTCTTAATGAATTACTAAGGTTAAGCGAGGAGAAAGAAAAGCACATAAAATGGATAGGAGAAGAAGGTTACATTCGTATTTTAGTTGGCCTTCTGGGACAGAATAAGCCATTGATTAGGAACAAAAGACTAGCATTATTTTGTAGCCTGATAATTCTTCCTTGATGCAAGGTCAAAAACTTATTGGTTGCATGGCTGGAAGTCCTTTATCTCACATTTTAGGTTATTTGGATCAAGTGCATGGACCCACTTGTATCATGAAAGACATGATATATCTCGTTTCCATTAGACTCCTCATAGGACTTTGGTTGGCTACTATGAAATTTTTCAGGGGTATCGTCTCTATGACCCTACCTCTTACCAAGTGACTAAGCATCATGATGTTATCTTTGATGAGCCTTTTCATGATGACTACTAAGATCTCTTCTATAGCTCCTTTCTGGTGATGAGTCTCAGCATGTACCCATGGAACATGCCTCTTCTTCTCTTGTTGGGTTGC
The DNA here is from genome assembly GCA_031772625.1 of Pinus tabuliformis. Taxonomy (NCBI): domain Eukaryota; kingdom Viridiplantae; phylum Streptophyta; class Pinopsida; order Pinales; family Pinaceae; genus Pinus; species Pinus tabuliformis. The sequence goes on from CM062815.1 coordinate 725,404,149, forward strand.
TTGTTGATGACTCCCAACTGGTTGTAGTGAACCTTTCCACATCTCCATCTTGTGTTGGTCCACCTATACAAACTCCTCTGAGTTCATTCTTTGTAGTTATTAAATAGTCTATGGGGAGTCAAGACTACAGGGATTACTTCATCATCTAGTCCATCCTCTCCTTTGGATATTTCTTCCAGCCTCCCCTTGCTAGATGAGGTCATCATTGTTGGTACTTAATCTTGAGGTGTACAACCTAGCGATGCTTCTCCTTCCGAAATGTAGTGATATTGTTCATGTAGATGTACAACAGTTTGTTGATGATGGTAACAAATGCTTTGCTACATCGTTTCCATATTTTGTTTGATGGTTTGATGGTTATGAAACCAGCTCACAAAAAGATAGAAAATATAGATCAACGCCTTAGAAATAAGCCTCTTCGAGGGGGCAACCTCCTTTACATTACACAAATGAACAATTCTTAGATGATTCAAATGACAAAACCTCCTTTCTATATATAGGACTCTAAGGGGTCACAATATAACCAAGCCGACCTAATAATAATATTATAAAGGCACAAAAATAACAATAGAGGGATTTTATGGGGCACAATAATAACAATATGGGGACACTAGGTGTAGAACAATATTAATAAGGGATACACGACAATAGTAATGGGGGAATCACTAGTATTATAGGGACCTAACATGCCCCTCTCCTTCAAAAAAGTGTTTTCCTCAATGCTTGAGTAGTTCTGGATACTTTTGTATAAAATTATCATCCTCCCATGTGGAATATTCAACGGATAAGTTCTTCCACTTGATGAGATACTCCGAAATTGATCAATTTTGTAGCTGTCGAGTTCTTGTTTATGTGACTGCTTCTGGTTCCAATATAATTTTTCCTTCCTTGTCAAGTTCTAGCAATATTGTTTGAACTGGTAGCTTGTCACCTCTAACCTTCTTTAAACATGAAACATTGAAAACTGGGTGCACTCGAGAAGCTGTAGGAATCTCCAATTTATATGCCATAGTACCAATATTTTGCAACACCTTGTATGGACCGTAATACTATGGTGATAATTTATTATCCTTCTTAGCTTGCTTCAGGGACATTTGTTTATATGGTTGTAGCCGTAGGAATACCCAGTCACCTACATCAAAACTTCTTTCACTGCGATGTTGATCTGCCTGTTGTTTCATTCTATTTTGTGCCAATGTGAGGTTATCCTTTAAGAGTTGGAACTTGTTGTTGACGCTCGATGTGATGTTCCACTGCTTGAACCTTATAATTTTCTCTTAAATATGATGTGATGGATGGTGGATGATATCCATAAAGTGCCATAAATGGGGTCATTTTTGTTGCAGTATGGAAGGACGTGTTATACCACCATTCAGCCACAGGCAACCATTTGACCCATTTTGTCTGTTTATCAGATACAAAACAATGAAGATATCCTTCCAAACATTTGTTTACTATCTCAGTTTGCCCATTAGATTAAGGATGATAAGATGAGCTATGAGCTAACTGAGTACCGAGACAAGAAAATAATTTTTTCCAAAAATTTCCAGTGAAAATGAGATCTCTATCGCTTACAATAATCTTTGAGTTTCCATGTAGCTTTTGAATTGTTTCCATAAAATTCAGTAGAAATTGTACTGGCTTTAAATGGATGTGATAATGAAAAAAAGTGTGCATACTTGGTAAGTGTGTCAACTACCACCATGATGACACTCTTTCCTTCAGACTTGGGTAAAATTGTGATAAAATCCATTGAAACATCCTCCCAACATTGTCTTGGAATGGATAAAGGTTGTAATAGACCTGGGGTCTTAATTGTTTCAACTTTATTTTGTTGGAAAATCAAACATTCCGCCACAAACTTTTGAATATATGATTTAAGGCCATCCCAAAAAAATTCCTTCTTAACCTTGTGGTAAGTTTTTAAAAATCTTGAGTGCCCTCCTAAGGGAGAAGTGTGCAATTCCATAGGAATCTTTTGTTTGAGTTGGGAATTCTTACAGAGGTATAAGTGATCATTGTACCATAACGAATCATTTTTCTATCTAAATGTATTAGATGTACTAGAATCTTGTTGTAACTTTCGAATAAGTGCCCACACTTCTTTGTCATTCTTCCATTCCTCCCTTGCTTTGTTTATCCAATCTGGTTGGATAATAGAAATGGTGCACAACAATGTTTCCACATCCTCATCCTTTCTTGAGAGTGCATCTACCACCACATTTTGCTTCCCTTTTTTGTAGATGATTTCAAAGTCATAACCCAACATCTTTGTGACCCATTTTTGTTGCTCTTCAGAATATAATCTTTGTTCTAAAAATTATTTAAGACTATCATGATCCATTTTTACCTTGAAGTGTCTTCCCATTAGGTAGTGTTGCCATTTCTTAATCACATGTAGTATTGCCAACATTTCATTCTCATAAATAGCTTTGTGTAAATACTTTCCCTTGATTGGATGACTTTCGAAAGCAATGGGTCTTTCATCTTGCATTAAAACATCACCAATTCCATTTCCTGAAGCATCACATTCCACAATAAAGTTTTTTGTGAAGTCCAGTGTAGCTAAGACCGATGCTTGGCACATTGCCTCTTTAATATGTTCAAAGGGCTTTGTTGCTTCTGGAGTTCATGAAAATGCATCTTCCTTCAATAATGTTATTAGAGGTGCTACTATTCTCCCATAATTCTGAACAAACTTGCGATAATACCCTGTCAACCTGAGAAATCCTCGTAGATGTTTTATGGATGTGGGAATTTTCCATTCCTTAATGGCTTCAATTTTGCTAGGGTCTACCTTAACACCTTCATGAGATACAATATGACCTAGATATTCCACCTCTTGTACTCCAAAGAAACATTTGGAGCTTTTTGCATATAATTGTTTCTCCCCCAATAGTTTGAGCACCCTGTCAACATGTTCAACATGATCCTTGCAAGACTTGCAGTAGATTAGTATATCATCAAAAAATACTAACACAAATTTTCGAAGAAAGGGTTTGAAAATGGAATTCATCAAAACTTGAAATGTAGAAGGTGCATTGGTAAGGCCAAAAGGCATGACCAAAAATTCATAATGACCCTCATGAGTTTTAAATGTTGTTTTCGGAATGTCTTCAGTTTTCATTCTAATTTGATGATATCCTAAACGAAGATCCAACTTGGTGAAATAAATTGATCCATGCAATTCATCCAATAATTCATCAATGACAAGAATGGGAAATTTATCTTTAATAGTGAGCTTGTTGATCTCCCTATAATCCGGACACATGCGCCATGATCCATCCTTCTTGTGCACCAATAATACTAGAGTAGAGAAAGAACTTTGACTAGGTTGAATTATATCAGCCTCTAGCATTTCTGCAACCATACGTTCAATTTCATTGTTTTGGGCATAGGGATATTTGTATGGCCTGATGTTTGGAGGAACACTTCCTGGAATCAAATGAATAGCATGATCATGATCACGAATAGGTGGGAGACCTTTAGGAGTCTGAAATATCTTGGAATGATTGTCCAAGACTTTTTGGAGATCTAGAGAAATAGATGATTTCAATGTGGAAACCTCTAACGAACATAATTGTGCAATTACACCTCTTTGTTCCTTCTTAAGAAGCTTTGTCATACTGTTAGAGCTCATTATCTTTCCTAGTTTCCCTGTAATACCCCTTAATTCAACTTCCTTTCCTTCCACAAAAAAATTCATGAAAAGTTCTTGAAAATTACAAGCTATTGTACCCAAGGATTGTAGCCATTGGACTCCTAGTACAACATCAACACCACCCATTGGAATGGAAAGCATTGGGCTATTCAATACATATTCTCCCATGGATAGCTTGATATTATGGCACTTTCCAGAGCAATATATGGTTCCTCCACTTGCAACCATCAGTTGACACTCTGGTGCTAGATATAGGAAGAAATTCAATTCTTTTGCTATCTTACAAGGAATAAAATTGTGGGTACTTCCTGAATCAATCAGCACTATTACCTTTTTCTTCTTGATATGTCCTTCTATCTTGATAGTTTGAGGAGTGGTAATTCCATCCAATGCATTACAAGATATGGTCGGATTCATTTCTTCTTTATCCAGGGTTTGCTCCTGGAGTATATCCTCTTCTTTTGACATTTGTTGTTCCTTTTCTTCCTCCTCTTCACAATCTATGTAGAATAATTTCTTCTGAGCACACTTATAACACATATTTCATTAAATATGAAAGTATTCAGTGGATCTAGAATTTAGAACTTTAACTAGATTAAGTTTTTTCAAAATGAGGAATTAGAAAGTCATTTAGTTCACTAATTTTAATGTAGATATTCACCATTTTTGTGTAAAAATTATCATGATAAACTTTATAAAACAAATTTATATAAACTTGCTAAAGAAAATCTTTCACATTTTAATCTTGGATTCCTTACATTATCTATTTTAATATTTTTTATGGTTTATAGTAAAAGATTGGTTAAGGTTATTTTATGAAAATAATGATGTGTATGTTACTATTATTAACACATTTAATTATAATATGATATAGTAAGTATCATGTATGCGTTAAGTCACGATTATTACTAAGGCAGTGTTGGCACAATTTAAAAGTCTATCACCTTTGCAACACTAGTTATATTATGGTTGAAGATTAAAAACTCTCATAGATCATCGACTTTATACTCGTATTGGAATTAAATTTCAAAATATTTGTGACGCTACCAACCTTTTGATTGTTTAACTAAAGAAAATTATGATGATCTTGAAATACTTCTTTTAATGCTTTTTCAGCATAACAATAAAATTCAAAATAACTTTTAATAATATCTTTTTATCTTATTATTTACCATAGTTGGTCTTAGTGGATGATAATCATCATTATCACCATCATAATTACATACTATTGTAGAAAGTTTGCACCATTTTAGAGTTGAAGAGAAAAATAAATTTAGGATCAAATTAAATGTTGAATGTGAGTAGTAGCATAATTTATTTTTATTATTATTTGTATGTTTATGTTAATAAAGAAGTTGATTGAGGCTCGCTTTATGAATAATAGATTAATATGCAAGATATATATTAAGTATAAAGTTATTTAATGACAAATGAAATTTTTAGTAATGTGTCCAATATATACCATTATTTAGAACTTTAACTAGATTAAATTTTTTCAAAATGAGGAATTAGAAAGTCACTTAGTTCACTAATTTTTATATAGATATTCACCATTTTTTGTGTAAAAATTATCATGATAAACTTTATAAAACAAATTTATATAAACTTTAAAAAGAAAATATTTCACATATTAATCTTGGGTTCATTACATTATCTATTTTAATAATTTTTATGGTTTATATTAAAGAGATAAGTTTTTTAAGGTTATTTTATGAAAATAATGATGTGTATGTAACTATTATTAACCCATTTAATTATAATCCAATATAGTAAATATCATGTATATGTTAAGTTACGATTATTACTAAGACAATGTTGGCACAATTTAAAATATTGGAATTAAATTTCAAAATATTTGTGACGCTACCAACCTTCTTGATTGTTTACCTAAACAAAATTATGATGATCTTGAAACACTTCTTTTAATGCTTTTTTAGCATAACAATAAAATTTGAAATAACTTTTAGTAATATCTTTTTACCTTCTTATATACCATATTTGGTCTTAGTGGATGATAATCATCATTATCACCATCATCATTACATACTATTGTAGGAAGTTTGCACCATTTTAGAGTTAAGGAGAAAATATTTTTTTAGGATCAAATTAAATGTTGAATATAATTTATTTTTATTTATTATTTGTACTTTTATGTAAAAAATGAAGTTGGTTGAGGCTTACTTAATGAATAATAGATTAATATGCAAGCTATATATTAAGTATAAAGTTATTTAATGACAAATGATCATAGTAATGTGTCCAATATATACCATCATAGATCCATTTTAAGTGCAGATGTAGGGATCAAATTTCTTCAAGTGCAAACATTTTTAGAGTGAAAGATACAATGTGTTATTTTTAATTGTTGAAACTATATTTTTGAATGCTAAATAGAGTATATATACGAACAAATAATAATTTTAACCATAAAAAACTTATATATATATATATATATATATATATATATATATATATATATATATATATATATATATATATATATATTATATATATATATATATATATATATATATATATATATATATATGAAGTTGATATTGACATAAATTAGTTAACATAAATCTTCAAATAGTTACTTTTGAAAAGTATAAGATTTAAACATCTAATTCACACATTTTTTTTACTTCTAATTACTTTACAAAATATTCATTTTTTATATTTTTCTATTTAGAACATAATTTTTATTTTAAAGGGGCACAGACAGACAAACAAACTTACACATCCCCCATATTGGGCTGTAAAATGAGCCTCTCGTCTCAATTACTAATCATTTTAATGATCAAAATCAATCATGAATTAGAATAGTAACAAAGTAGTACAATTTGATTATTTTCAAATACAACAAGAAAGAGAGAAAAATGATTAAGATATTTATTACAAATGTTTAGTTTTTATCCCTGTAATGTTTAAGGATATTATATTGAAAAGAACATATTAACATTCATCTAAAACTTAGATTCCTTACATTATTTCTATTATCATTAACATTTATATTTATGTATTAAATTTGACTCGTGAATACTAGATTGTGTAAAAAAAAATCTTACCTATAAAGTTATTTAACAATATATTAATATTGTTTTTCTTACCATTATTGACCATTTTAAATTGACACTAGCTACTTTTCCCAAGTTGAGTACAAATTAATTATACTAGTATAATGTTGGCACCACTTCAAAATCTATAAGAGGAAATATTTCATAATTCTAGTTGTGTTGTTCAATGATCAAAATATGTTTTTTATAAATTAGAGTGCAACAAAATAGGGAATTTGATTTATGTCAATTATAATAAGGAAAATTAATGAAAACTCACCTCAAACATTATATCAAGTGTCTAGCATTTATTCATTAAGTGTTTAAATGGTTTATATTAAATAGAATACTAATTAGGTACTCCACTGCTGTTTTAATATACCAAGTTTAGAAGATGTTTTTAGGTGCATTATTGAATTTGATTATGCATATTTGATATGGTGAGAAGTCATGTTGGTCAAATAAAGCTTTGAAAACTTAAATATTTTATGGCATTGTCATGTAATTTGTATAACACATGATTACATTGAAATATTAAATAATATAAAACTCCAAAAAAATATGAAGAGAATATTTATACAACAAATATGGAAAAATGTGTCTGAATGTATATTAATAGATCCTCCAAAAAAAAATTACATTCATGTATCATATAAACCTACTCTTAAGATATTCGCTCAAGTAGATCAAGAATGGATTCTACACCATATTTATTTATCTTCATCTTCTTGCAATGTTCTTTCTTTGGCATTCATGCCCACACTATGGTATTAATTGGAATAGAGCCAAGTTCTTTGTCATCAAGATTTGGTACCCAATATTGCTCTAAAAATTTTCCATTGTATTTCCCTGACATAGGCTTCCACTAGTCAACCTTTACATGAAGATTCTCACTTTCATTATCCCTAAAGATATCTAAGATGGATTTTTCCATCCAAATCATCTCACCTGCATCCTCATTTCCTGATCTAACTAGCAACATCTTTCCTTTCTCAACATCAATCATCGGATTGAATGTTGGCTTTGGCTTGTTGCATTTGGGTCCAACATATATTGGTTCATATATCACATTATCAAAATCTCCATCCATAATACTTGAGATTACTTGGAGTGCATTACGATTAACATCAACAATGTGCCTTGTCTTGGGCCAGAAATCCTCAGAAGATGAATCACTTCCATCTATTATTCTATGATCATTATAGATTCCATCTAATGTATCAAGAACTTTTTCCCAATACACTACTTTATTTTTCCATTCCTCTGTAACAATTGGTGAATCCTCATTCCCAATAGTATCTTTCCACATTTTTATGTATGATGTTATCCCTTCCTTTAGTTCTTTTAAATAGACGTCATTCTGTTTGGAAGCTAAGAAAGATGGCTTCCCTATGGGAATTATAGGTCGACCTTCATCATCTATATTACATAACTCAACTGCTTCTGACCACTCAATATCTCTAATTGATTCTTTGTACCTTAGTACTGGAACATCATTGAGTATAAGAAATTGGAAGTATTGGACATTAAGATGTCCAACTAGTGCATTTTTTCCTTAATGTATCCATTAAGGAAACTTTTGAAGTCATAGACCTTGTCAATAAGTGTAGGTGAAACACTCTATTTTCTTCAATTATGTGATATGTATCCATCATTTCAAGTAAAGAATGAATATCTTTACTTTTAAGGTTGGAATACATTATTCCATAGGTTCCATCTATGTCTTCATGGGTGTGCCCCACAGGCCTCAATAGTGATGAAGACACCAAGTGTAGTTAAAAGTGATAGAAACATGAAAAGATAGTGATTCTTATTATCACTTGATGCATTGTCCAACTGTAACAACAAATATGGAGGAAGAGGTTTAAAATCAACATTTTGACTTTTTGAACTTCCATGAGATATAAAATCATCCTTACATACCCTTGACATTTTGAGTAAATAGAGGTGTCAAGTAATGCATTTGTAAGTGGGTTTCTTGAAATTCCACTTTCATGAAGTAGATCACCATACATATCCATTTGTGAGTCTTCAAGGTCCCTTAAGCACTTTGCAAGGGATGTAATAGTAAGTTGTGATCCCATATGGACAAATGGTAAGGAGAAATGACCAAAACCTCTCGCCTTATGCCCATGTGTAAGCATATCTGTCAATGACAAACCTAAATTTGTTCCTACAATAGATTTTGATTTGACGCATAGCCTTGGGATTGAAGTCTTTGTTTTGTCCATTTTATTATGTATAATGCTCAAATACTCCTTTAGAAACCACTCTAACATAATTCTATGGGCATAGTAGCAATATCTTCCACATATAACAGTCTTGTTATGTTTCGTCAACCTACCTCGTGCCTTTTCTTCCAAGTCTTTTGTAGTTGTTGACTTCATTTGTGCTTTCAACATAATACATTCACTGCATTTACTGAAGTTGGTGTTCTTTGAAAATGCCACATCTCGAAACTTATTATTCCAAATCTTGCTCATTGTTGGCTATGATATTGATGGGTAACTGAGCTTTTGAAGAGCCTCATTGATCTCTTTTAACAAAGAATTTTGTGTGTAAGTCGAAGGAAGCAGTCTTAAAGGAGCAGATGTTCCATCTTCTTCAACTTGACGTGTTTGGTTTGGTGAAAAATCTGAATTATCCATTACAATTTTGTGCAATATTTCTATGGTTGCCACTGTGTGAGCTCGTGCTTTGCATGTGTTGGTGTTACCATGAATAGCTTTGATCTGTCCATGTTGGAAATAATGCTAGTAGTTATAGAATGTGCTTTGAGAAATTTTATGTATCTTATACCATGCTTTCTTACAAATAATATTCCAATTGAATCTCATGTCCTTTACATTTCTAGCAATAGGTGCTGTTTGACATGACTGTGTTTGACATGAGTGAATTCAAGACAAATTCTCTAATACCATTTGTATTTATTTGTCTCATACCCCTTCTAGCACTTGAAATGGCCTTCCTATCCACATGTTGAAGACAATCTTTTCTACAACATACATCTACTGCCAAAGGTCGAATTTCTTTCTCTTCATCTATTTTTTTTTTATATTTTGCAATTTTTTTTGTAGCCATAACTCATTTAATCATTTTATATGGCCTTGTTACATGCATATCAATTGAGTTTCTATTTTTTTCATTACAAAGGTACCCATCCCATTTTTTTAAGGGATTTGTGTCATCTATAACATCCCATATCATCATTTCTTTGGGTGGCTCCTTGAACTTTTCCTTGACCCTTAATATCACACCTTTGTTGTCCACCAACTTATTTATTGGACATCTAACCAAACAGGGTATAGACTTATCACCAATTCTGCATATCTCAAAATTTCCATCTATCTCTTCTAGAAAAACACCAAAATCCATTTCACCTATTGTTTCACCCTCAACAATGTCATCCTCGCAGAAATTAACTAGCATTCCTTTGGCAATGCACATGCTTGTTCCCATGCATTCATGTGTAAGAGAAACCTTTGCACATATGAATTTAACCCTATCTTGGGAAATATTTATGGCATGATCATGACAGTGAGGCTCCAAATCTGATTCTGGCCAAATTTCATAAGATTCTAATGCACCCCCAAGTGTATGCTCAAATCCTGTTGGATGTGGTAGAGGAGCATTATATTTTAACACCTTTTCAATTTTAACCAATATGCATCCTTTCTTTACCATCTTTCTATGCACTTTATGCCTAAGCTCTATATTGAATATGGAGCCCTCGCCCACCTTCACTCCATGTTGCAGAAGATTTACCTTGTCTCCAATAGAAAATGTAGAAGAAACATTTGTACCTATAAACAAATGTAAATAATGTTAGTATTTACTAAAAAAAAACATTTATTATAGTATCAATAATATATAACACATGCTTCAATATTTTGATTTACCTATGTGGTGTCTCAAATCCACAATCTTCCATGGATGTATGTCCCCTTCATTAACATCGTCATCAATCAAATGTGGTTGAATGACATCAATTATCAAAATTGCAACATAACCAGCATTAACCCTTTCTCCAACATAATAAGTTCCAGACTCTGCAGATTCAACCCTTGCTAGCCCAATGACTTGATCATTAATAAGGAGATCAACATAGTCCCCTTTTGCCAAAATTATATTTTCCATTGTAGCTTGCATCAATTTTGTAACAACAATGGCATCGTAACTTGTAATTAAAAGAATGAATCGTGTAAAGTGTGACTTTATATTTTCCCAAAAACACACAACTTACGAAAAAGTAATATAGATGCAAAAATAAAAATAGTATGGTAGTCATGTTGTATGTAATGAAACATTGTTTCCTCATGTTGGATACCTATAGTAATAGGTTTCATATTTCATGATTGGCAAGAGAAAAGCCAAATATGCTCTGCTTTGGTATCCCAAAGATCCCATATTTCTTAGAAAGCAAGAGCTGGGTAAAGTGTTTCTAGTATTGGAGACCTTGTTTCAATTTTGTGGATGATTCAACAGTCTAATCTGGATCATGCTATGTTTCAATTTTGAGTTGTAGAATAGAGAAAAGGGTCTGTCCAAACAGCTTAATCTTGGCAGACAAGTAGTTTAGGTAGAGAAGCAAAGGTTTCCAAAAGTTTAATCTGGGACCTTGGAAGACATAAGGGTAGAAGTAGATAGAGAGAAAAGAGGAAAAAAGCCAAAGAAAAGAAAAGGCAATTGAGGGTTGCAAGTTCAAGTGCCCCTCCAAGAAGAAACAAAAAATGCTAGGCAAAATAGTTGGGTAGGCAGTTGTGGTTGCAGAAAGAATATGATCACCATTACACAAGTATCAATAGGTCTCTTGCCAAGGCAATTGATCTATCAGCAAGCAAAGTGGTGAATTCCATGGAAACTACAGCAAAGAGAATCACTAACTTCTTCTCTTTCCCTCTCTACTCCACCACTAACACCCCCTTTCTAAATTCCCCTCCTTCATTCATATTAACTCCTAATTCTACTATATAACATCCCTTATCTTACCCCACCCCTAATAGTATTAACACTAAGGTGTATAAAACCCCAAATCTTATGTATATTCCCTCCCCTAGGCATAATAGCCATGTATTTTTCAAAAGAGGGACCAAATGGCATCTGGCCACGTTGGTGAACCTATTCCACCCATTTCCCCTTTGCTGAAAGACAATTTGCCTTCAAATCACCTCTGCATTGCTAAAACCCACTTTCCAAACTCATTTTGCCCATAAAACCTCTGCAAAGGTCAAATTCCCGCCTCTGGCACATTCCCCGATCCTACCGCATTGTGGTTTAAACAAACATTTGAAAAAACCCACACAAACCACAAATTTTGATTTTTTCCGCCCGTAATATTGAAGGCGCATGTTATCCCTCCGCCAGCCGTCGGATCAAGCCCACCAGATCCGACGGCCTACAACAATATCGGAGCGCCTCCCGTGACCGCACGTTAACTTCCGGGGAAGTGACGTTGCGCCTTGTCACGCCTCCTCCACGCGTCGGGCGTTAAACCATCTCGGAGCCCGCTCTGACATCCTCCGCGCCGTACCTTAACCGCCCCGGGAGACTGCAACGGTTAAGGCCTTAACCGTGACCGCTGCACGTTAACCGCAACTTGCCCGCCGTTAATTCACCGCCACGTCGTTGCCTGCCCGTACCCGCTTATATTATTGGCCCACCTCACTGCTGACTGGGCTGCCACCTCGCCTAAACCATTGACCAGTCGTCCACTGCCACGTCGCCCGATGATGACGTCAGCTGACGTCACCTCACCATGACCCACCAATGACGTCATGCTGACGTCAGCAGAAGAAAAAGCGCCAGATGGTAAAATGAGCCATATTTACCAAATTTTCCCGTATTTTTACCATTTACACTGTGTTTTTACTGTGCGCTTTGCTTGACCGTTTGAGCTCGAATTTTCGCCAGCCAGTTGATTTGCCCGGGCGACCTTCTCAAAAAGCACCTGTGTACCTGTGTTTCAACCTCTGCTCGTCGAATTACAGGTATTTAGACCATTTCGCCCTCCATACGACCTTCATTTAGCTCAAAATTGCTCACAGGGATAATAGGACCATAAAGACTAGATTTACACCGTTCATTCCCCTTTATTCATCCGGCATTGTCACTGTGAGGGCCAAGAAACGCTGGCAGAGCTCTAAAAACCTGCAATTTCCATTAAACCTCTGTAATTCTGCGTTTTCCCGGCAGAAGTGCTAGTAGACATTATTTCACCATGTTAGAGAGTTCAGTCACACCACAGAGAGATTCTATCACTAGAATCCAGTAGTATTTCAATTGCTACTGAGAGAATTCCCCTTGAATACTCAAAACCTCAACCGTTTCCACAGAAGACTGTCTCCAGACTGTGTTTTCACCATTCCACCTGTCTATTTGCAATTCTAGTAACTTGAACAGCTATGGAGACCCCTATTGCACTGAACATCAAGCCCATCAATGCTCCTCACCAAGAACTAGCATGGAAAGCCCTGGGAGACATGGACTACCAAATGCTGGATTGGTTTCCTATGGGAACCAAGTATAATGTGTTAATGCTGAATGAACTAAGAGCCCAGCACCATAGTGGAGCAGATATCTTGGGGATTTGGGAGTCAAATTTGCCCATATACAACCTTCCCCAAGTCAATCCAATGCCAGAGCTCATTTACAGCTGCCAGGAATGCTATGACCCCAGCCAAAGGGCAGTCATAAGCCCCACAGGCCTAGTCCTGTTCCAGATCACCCCAGAGAGCATAAACCAGATGCTGCACTTCAATACAGCCAAGAAATTGACCCCTCTGTCCATGCAGAATCTAATTAACACAGGGATCAAGCTGTCCAGTGACCAGATTATCAAAATCAACCAACTGTTCGTCATATCAGGCTCTGAAACAGTCAGAACCCCTCCTATTGGGTACCATTGTCTGAATGAGTTGGGCAGAATGCTGGTGGACCTAATTAGCTATGTCCTAGGGTTCAGGGGGCTGGAAGATGTAGATGAAAGTATAATGGCAATGCTGTCCATGTTTGCCCCTGGTAAGCCTCCAGCTGTGCAATATGATTATGCAACTTACATAGCAGAGAAAATCCATGATCAGTTCATGAATTTGAAAAGGGAGAGGCTGTTTAGGTACTCCTCATATATCTATCATTTATTTCTTTTCTATCAGCCAGCTACCTTCCCAGTTCCTTTGAGGCCACTCAATGCCCAAGGAAGCCCAAGATCAGTTGTTTTCTGGACCTCTGTGTTTCATTTTACCTCAGTATCACCCTATACATACTGTGAGTTCATTGATCTATTTGTTCATCCGGCCCTAACAGTTCTGCAAGGTACTCCTCCTCCTAGATTAACCGATGAAATGAGGAGGATTCTACATCTGAACAAATCCTACAACATTGGCAACTGGTACTTCTACCAGAACCACACAGTCATTAGGATATATGGCTGTGAATTGAACCCATTTAGATTGCCAAGGTATGTCCCCATGAGGCTTTTTGCCCTGGAGTATTTCAGGCAGTTTGGGAACTCAGATTACCTTCACTTTCAGAGTAGAAACAAGAAGTCACAATTGAAGGTGAGAAGTCAGCTAGGTTCCTTCCTGTATAACAAGAAAGAGGAAGGATGGAAAGAGGCACACAGCATGCTGGAAGGCCTCAGATTGCAGACCAGTTTTGAGTGGATTCCTTATGACCCCAATCATAGTATTTCCCTCAGGAGAATTAGATACAGACTGGGCAACTATGCACATAAAAGACAACCGGAAATAGAAAAGTATGCCAATGCACTAGATTGGGAAGAGGGTACACTAATAGAACAACTCACTGAGGTAGAACTGCTTGAGAAAGAAGCCAGGAATGTACAAAAGGAAACTGACTTGGAAACTTGTGCACAGGTGCCCTACTCCTACAGAAAGCAAAGTGGAACAGCTGCTGGATCCTCAGCAGCACAGCAGCAAACCACTGAGAAGACATCCCAGGCAGCAAGCAAAGACAAAGGTAAACAGGTGGAACAGCCACCTGTATTGACAGAGGAACAAGTGGACACCTTGCTACAGCAGCAAGAGGAAATGGAACAGCAAGAGCTGGGACAGCAACAAGAAAAAGCACAGTCCATTGAGCAGCCCTTACAGCAGGAAAAGGGGACAGATCAACCTGGCAATACCGAGCAGCAGCCTCAAACAAATGTGCCTCCCAGGACAGACACCAATATTGACACATCAGTCCTCCAAACACCACAAAAGGAGGATGTGACAAGGAAAAGGGATAGAGAGACCCCCCACACCTCATCTTTCATCAGGGGAGAGAAGAGACAAAGACTGAATGACTCCCAAGAGGAGGACATTGCAGTAAGGCAAGCCATGGGTATGGGCCCACCCAGTGGAGAACTTTCGGCCAGCTCATCCCAGCGAGGACATGACATGACAATGGGAGGAGAGGTCAGCTCCTCCAGTGAAACAAGAAAAGGACAGTCAAGTATAAAACAGCAATTCATTGACATAAAAAGGAGGAGTGATCCAATAAAAGTGCAGCTATATGATCACTTGTTGAACCTAGCTCCTAGCAACTAGCAGAGACTCATGTCTGCTTTCGATGTGAGCGAAGGCAAAATGATAATGAGCCACTTCATGCCTACAGCTTTGCAGCCTCAGTCCACCTCGGACTATCTGAGAACCAACATGGAGGTTCTTGCCAAAGACATACACCCCATGGACAAGATTGAACTGCATAAGCAGACTGGTGAAATGGTGTATGCCTCCTTGGCAGATGAGACATTAGAAAATTATAAATTAAAGAGCAGTCTAGACAACACAGCTTCTCAGCTGGAGTTAGAAAGAGCTTCATCACAAGCCAAGGACAATAGGATCAAGTCCTTGGAAGAGGTAATCATAGAGATAGGGCATGACCCTAAAGATGTCAAAGGCATTCAAGAGCTCCTGAAGATAAGGGATGCAGACATGGCAGCCCTAAGAAAGAAGATCAAACTCCCGGCCACCCTCCATCCACAGACCGATGAAGTTGCCCAGCAAAGGCAAGAGAAGGATGCTACAGATCTGTTGGTGTCCTTATATAAAGAGCTGGTCAGGACTCAGGACCAGCTAGGACAGACTGAAGCTGCAAAGGCAGCACTACAGGAGACACTGAAGCAAAGAGAAGAGGGCCAACCCTCCCAGCCTCCTCCTATCATAATAAACCTTGAGGAAACCCCTCCCAAGATTACTCCTCCTCTTCAGCAAACAGAAACCACGGCACCATCCACAGCAGCAACAACTACAAAATCAGAACAGGCTGCTAGCTTAGACATGCAAAAGCTGCAAGCTGAGATCCAAGCCATGGAATCTCAAATGAAAGAGCTGGATGAGCTTAAGAAAACCTTGACTAAGGTAAATGAAAGGTTTGACAGGAGCAAACAGAATGAGGCAACCAAAGACAGAGAGGTGAAAGCTCTTAAAAAGAGGATTGCTGAACTAGAGAAGGAGCTTGCACTAGAAAGGGTGACAGCTGAAATGAAAGCAGTATTATGGAGCAACATTGGAAGGTCCATTGCCAACCAGTGGCAATATATTGAGACCATGGATGAGCAAATGGTGCTCATCACTAAAGAAAATAAAGAAATACAGAGAGCCAGGGCGAGCCTTGGACACATGCCAGAAGCTGCCACAAGGATAATCAACACTCTGAACTATAAGACTAGCTCTCAATTAGCTGTCATAGGAATCACTAACAGGACAGAAGCAATTGCTGTAGCAAAGAGAGTCGTTACATTAAGGAACTTAGTTGGAACATTGGAGAGGAGGACCCAGGATATGCAAACTGAGATCAATAGATTCCTGGAAAAATTCGTGACTCTGCAGAACAGAGGCCTCCCCAGCATCTTAAGCAGTGTAGGAAGACTGCTCACCCTGGACAATTATAACAAGAGGATAGATGCCCATGCAGTGGCAGAAATTGCACAACCACCCAGCACTTCAGCAGAGCCAGGGCCAGCCACAGGGCAAAGTATGTATGACAGAGTGGAAAACCTGTTTTTCCTAATGAATGAAGTGGACCATCTGTTTGACACACCACCTAACTTTTTCAAATTTACAGAAGCAGATGAAACTCTGGGTGCAATCCTAGCACACCAACTGCCCACTCAGGATGCCTGGAGAAATTTGACACAAACAGTTCTGTCAGGCCAGAATCAGTAGCGCTGTTCCTACAGGCAAATAAGCATCATGCGCAGGCACAGTTTTGAGGAAAAATATCCACAGGAAAGAGGCAGAGGCTGAGCCAACTCAGCAGGACCATTGAGCTCAACACAGGCAACAGTCACAATCACAGGTGACAAGTCCAAGACACAGCGTACAAAGCATTAAAGACAGGTTTTCCAGCATTTACTCAGAAAATCTCGACCGACTTAGCTGTCTCCAAAGGCTAAAATATCTTCTGACAGAGCATTAAAATGCCTGTACTCTGTAATCAATGCTGCATTAAATTTTGCCCATAATATCTTAAATAGTTGGTAAGGAAGTAAAATCTGAGATAACTCAGGACTCAGATATTTTGTAAATGACCGCAAGTATATATTCACCCTTCACAGCAGTGAAAGGGGTTGGTTGGTGGTTATTATTTTCTTTTTGAAGAGCTCTAGCTCGTTGTAACATTTTCAGAAAATTAATACAAAGGAAGAATGGAATTTCCAAGGCTTGGTGTTATTTGATGTATGGTGGTGAGAGATGAATGTTTCAGGATCCCTGGGTGTTGCATAAAACAGCAAGTATTCTCGAATCTCTTTGTCATGTGTTTTTGAGTCTTTTGTTCTCTTTTGTTGTTTAAATGTTCTTACACTTGATAGCAATGTGAAAGGATAGTCCCAGGATTTAACAATGTTTACCCTGGACTCAAACTGAGCTATTATACATGTTTTCCTCAGATACAGTGACAGACTTGTAATTCTTAATTGCTGCATTTCAAAACTGTGTCTTTACTGTGACAGTCATTCTCAGGGATTCAATTTTGCCCCTAAGACCTCTGTTTTCTCCTCTTAAAACTGTCTGTTGGGAACATATAGATAACAAGTGAAAATTCTTAAATGCTTTCACTGTTGTATTACCTGTTTCCAGTAATTTAATCAAAAAACCTGTTCTATTAAGCACTCTAATGGCCCTGTAAGCTCCATCTTTCATCTCAAAGTTTCAAACACTTATAGCCACAGACTCCATTGCCCAATGGTATTCAACCTCTCTGAAAACTACATTAATAGAATCTAAAAGGAGTTTCATCAACCAAACATAAACAAAAAATCAGTACATAAAAGCTAGCCTAAAACCCTATTACAAACAGTTGCAAATCATAAAGAGAGAGCCCTCTCTGATCACAGTTTGGCTAGGAACGGTGATCCAAAGATTGGTTAGTGGTTACCCCGGCCGTATTCCCTTGGGAGTCATAGGGAACAACCTGGGTGTTAACACCTCAAATGAAAGCTAACAATCAATATCATTCCTTCTACTACAAACTTAATCATATTGCTAGAAGCAACATTACATGGTCAAATAAATCTAGCACATGCTAGATTTCCTTCTAGCACAACAAACACAAACACATTGCCAATAACAATATTCTAAGGCGAAGGAAATCCACCACATGCTAAATTTTATTCTAACGTAAATAGAAGCATATTACTCACAAAAACATTTCAAAGTAAAATAAATCTTACACATTCTAGAGTTTATTGTAGCACAAACACAATCACATTGCCAAAAATAACATTGCAGTGTAGAAGATATCTAGCATACGCTTGATTTACTTCTAGCACAAACAAAAGCACATTGCCAACAATAACATTGTAGGGCAAACAAAAGCCAACAAAATCCAACAACTTCTATCACAAAAACAATCACATTTCCAATAACAACGTCGCAAGGTAAAATAAATTTAACGCATGCTAGCTTTATATGTAGCATAAATACAAGCATACTACCAATAACAACATTTCATGCCAAAAGAAATCTATTGCATGCTATATTTCCTTCTAACACAAACAAAAGCACATTACCAAGGTGAAGGAGATCTAACACGTGTTAGATTTCCTTCTATAATAAACAACCAAATTGAAAACAACACTATTGCATAGCAAAAGAAATCTAGCACAACTTCTAGCCCAAACTCAAGCACAACATTTCCAATAACATTGCCAAGGTGATGGAAATCTAACACTTGCTAGATTTCCTTTTATCATAAACAACCAAATTGACAACAACACTATTGTAAAGCAAAAGAAATCTAACATAGTTTCTAGCCCAAACACGAGCACATTTCCAATAAAAATATTGCAAGGTGAAAGAAATTTAACGCATATTAGCTTTACATGTGGCACAAATACAATCATACTACCAACAACAACATTGCATCCCAAAAGAAATCTATTGCGTGTTATGTTTATTTTTAAAACAAATCAACAAAGTGTAATGGTGATTCTCTGTTGTGAAGACCCATATGAAAAGTGGCATAATGCCAATAAGACTAATGCAGCTACTGCAGGATACCAACTCACCTTTCCCTTTATCCTACAAAAAACTCCTAGGTGTGAAATCCTTTTTTTTTTCGAGTGTTTGCCTGTAAGAGGGGAAAGTGATGAATCATTTTTCTTGCTAGAATAAATTTCTTTGGGGAAAACAGGGTGGAAAACATGAAGCCTCATCTCCTTACCAAGAAAGTAAGGCTAACTAGGCCTGATTGATATCCATGCCCGATTGTTAAAATTGGCAACTAGGGCCAAAATCCATGTGGGTCATCTTTTTTTTTTTTTTTTTTTAAACTACATGGAGAATCAGTAACTGCCAGTCCTAATCTATTGGAGACACAGGATCAATCCTCGTAGCTGCCTCTATAACACCAGGAGTACATCCAACTACCTGCAAGTTGATATACTAAGATCCTATGATTTTAGCAGGAACAAGACTCTAGTGTTGCCAAGGCGGGGTGGGGAATTTGCTCCTCGAGCCACCACCATAGTAGGTCAGTGTACTCAATGAGATTTGAACTATGGTCTCCTAGGCTTTGCCCAAGTAGACTTACCGCCAAACCACACATCGCAGTACCCATGTGGGTCACCTTATTAATGGAAGATGATATTTTTCTTGGATCCCTCTCATCGAGAGGTGTACGATTGATCTAAATATCATCTGATTCCGATAAGTATTCATGGATATATGAATTTATTTGTGTTACGGGACAATTCGTCAAGGTCAGTCAACAACCAAATAAACCCCACTTGTGCTCAACATTTTAGTATAAATAGAGGTGACCTTTAAGTCATTTTAACACACTTGGGATCTCTTCCTCTCCACTTGTCTTTGGGTTTTAGTAGGAGGAGAGATCCTAAGGGATAATGCTGCCCTAATCCAAAGGGTAGAAGCCGGAACTGTCGGGAACTACTGGAACTACTAGGAATAGCCGAAAAAGCCGAAACTATTGGGAATAGCCGAAATTGTCGGAACTACCGGGAATAGTCGAAAGAGCGGGGAAGCTAACGCAGAGGGCAGAAGCCAGAACTTCTGGGAAAAGTCAGAACTGGATGACTACCGGAACTACCGGGAATAGCTGGAAAAGTTGAAAAAGTCGGAACTGTCGGGAATAGCTGGAATTGTCGGAACTGCCGGAACTGCCGGGAATAGCTGGAATTGCCAGAATTGCTGGGAATTGTCAAAACTGCCAGAAAAGCCGGAACTGTCGAGAATAGCCAGAACTGTCAGGAATTGTCAGAACTGTCGAAAAAAACGAGAACCAGTGATCAAATTTGAAGGGCAGGTCTTAATTTTATTTAGAAGGGCGCACATTAAGGTCACCCTTCTATAATGGAAAGCACAAAAAAATGAAATTCCACTGACAACGGTAAATTATTTTCAAATTTCTTTTTTTTTAACACATGGTGAATCAGTAACTGTTTGGTTCGAACTAATGCTGTGAGTTCCAATAAAACATACTATTGGTTGTAGATATCTTGACATGTTGCAAGCTGCAAGATATTCCTTATTTTATCAAGGACAATAACCCCTTCCAACACAATTGCAAGTCCAGTATTTATCATACAATTCATACACATTGTAACTGACAAGTGACAAGCCAACTGTGTTCATAACATTTATGTTCGCCAAATGTTATGTTTTCTGTCTTTTTCCTTGAATTACTGTCATATTAAGCAGAGGTTGGTGTAAGAACATCCAAAAAAGAATTAGTTTGAGTTTCCACCAATATTATGAGTTTCCACCTTGTGTTAATTAGGTTCTGGCAATAATTTTGATGGGTAAACTAAGTTTCCAGGAAATTTTTTCAGTTTCAAATCTGATGTTTAAGCATGTGGCAAAAAAAGCAAAGCTCTAAAAAATTCTCTGTTTCTGAAAATTTTGCAGACTTTGAACAATGGACTATTAGTCGAACCCCATGATCAGAAGGCCATAGAAAATGTATTGCTAGAGCTAAAAACCCATGGAATGAATGTCGCTGTAATGGGTTGAGAAACATTCACCTTTTCTCATGGCTTGAACATTGCAGAAAATATTTGTCTCAGGTAACTGTATGCAGGATGAGGCATCCTCAATGGCAGACTATCACTGTAATGGATACTACTATGGGGGAGGAATCGATGGGTGATTCCCTGAAGGACATGTCTCTTTGGCTTTCTGTCGATGGCGAGAAATATTCCATCAATGGCTCTCTGGATAATTCTACCAAAGTTGACAAACTTCTGGCACCAAAGGGCGACCCAGAACTTATTTTGGATAAACTGAAAAGGGTGTCGCTATCTTTTAACATTGAAGAAACTGAACCTAAGCCAAGGCCTCCAGCGAATAACCTGATTGTCTCAAACAAGTATCTTGCACTGAGAAATAAGAAGAAGCTTTTTGTTATAGCTGTGGACTGCTATGATTACAGTGGCAATGTATATCCCCATATGTTGGAAATAATTCAGGAGATAATCAAAGTTGTGCATTCTGATGCAACAACAACAAGATTTTCTGGTCTTGTACTATCAACTGCATTAACAGTTGATGAAACTTTGGGGATGTTGAACTCTAGCAATATATTGCCTCTTGAATTCAATGCTTTAATTTGTAGCAGTGGGAGTGAACTTTACTATTCAGTAATTCCTGCTTATCCTGATAACTTGGGAGGACTTTGAATTCTTTCCTTTTATAATTTAGGTTGTTGGGAAATTATGAATTATGACTTATGCTACTCATATATTTCGTTAATTTTTTATTCATTTGATATTAAATAGTTGGGACATAATGATTAGTTGAAGGTTCTTTGGTTAGGATTTTGATTTTCATTGTGTTTCTAATGATGAGAAATCAATTGAACTGTAAACTGTATTAGTGAGACAGTGGAATTTAATTTATTCTTATTATTATTTGATTCAATTGAACTATAAACTGTATTTGTGAGACAGTGTAATTTATTCTTATTACTATTTGATTCAATTGAACTATAAACTGTATTGGTGAGATAGTGGAATTTATCCTTATTACTATTTGATTCATTCCTGCTATTAAGGCATTAAATTTAATTTTTGTCCTTATGTTTGAATTGCATATTCTTAGAGGTAAGTGAAAAATATAAATATCAAAGCAGAATGAGTAACTTACAGATCTATTTTTATTCAGTCTTGCTCCTTCACATTGCATAAACAACATGACCTAGATGTATATATTGAAGCATAATGTGAAGTTCTGTGAAACCCAGTACGCTATGAACTTATGAAGTCTCTCGAATGCGCTCCTTTCCAAGCATAAATCGTGCTTAAATCTTGCTTGACAGGCGTTTGCTGAATGATGAATCTACCATCCTCTCCAATCATCATCAAACCTTGCTCTACGGGCAGCCTGTAGGCACAACCACTAACTTGCATCATATGCACAAGTTACAATTAGAAAAAGCAATTCAAAAGGAAATTGTTGTTTTTGAAATGGGAGTAGCTTCGAATTTGGAAACTGTTGTTTCTAAAATGGGATTTAACATCAGTTGAGAAAGGAAATTCACAAGTTCAACCATTGTAATTTGTGATAGACCCACAGTGCACTAACAATTTGGAATTTGGAATTCCCAAAATCTAGATTTTAGAAAAAAATGAAATTTAAAAAAATAAATTGGATAGGTTGACAGCTTAACAACCCTTCTTAAAAAATTTATAATATTATTCTAATTTTTTTTAAATGGAAAAATTCAAATTTTAATTTTTTTTTGAATAACAAAATTTTCTTCCTACTTCTGCGTCATGCCAGAGGCCCTTTGAAGGGCTCTGACATGTTCAAATTTGATCACTGGTCCAGAATATCCAAGAAGCTGACACAGAGGGAAGAAGCCGGAACTGTTGGAACTGTTGGGAAAAGCCAGAACTGCTAGAACTACTAAAACTATCTGGAATAGCCGAAATTGCCGAAACTACCAAGAATTGCCGAAACATGCGGGAAAGTTAACGCAGAGGGCAGAAGCCAGAATTGCCGGAACTGCCGGGAACAATCGAAATTGTTGGAACCATCGGGAACAGCCAGAATTGTCATAACTGCTGGAATTGCCGAGAATTGCTAGACTTCCAGGCACTGGTATTTTTCTTGGATCCCTCTCATCGAGAGGTGTAGGATTGATGTAAAGATCATTCGATTTCAATAAGTATTCGTGGAGATATGAATTTATTTGTGTTGTGGGACAATTCATCAAGGTTGGCCAGTAGCCAAATAAACCCCACTTGTGCTCAACGTTTTAGTATAAATAGAGGTGGCCTTCAAGTCATTTTAACACACTTGGGATCTCTTCCACTCTACTTGTCTTTGGGTTTTAGTAGGAGGAGAGATCCTAAAGGATAATGCTGCCCTAATCCAGAGGGCAGAAGCTGGAACTGTCGGGAACTACTGGAGCTGCCGAGAATAGCCGAAAAAGTTGTAACTGTCGGGAATAGTCGGAACTGTTGGAACTGCCAGGAATAGTCGAAACTATCGAGAACAGCATGAACTGTCGGAACAGGCGGAACTGCCAGAACAGCTGGGAAGCTGACGCAGAGTACAGAAGCCAGAACTGCCAGGAAAAGCCGGAACTGTCGATAAGAGCCAGAAAAGACAGAAAGGTTGGAACTGCCAGAAATAGCCAAAATTGTTAGAACTGCCGGAACTGCTAGAACTGCTGAAATTGTCGAGAATTGCCAGAATTGCAAGGAATAGCTAGAAAAGTTGGAACTATCGAAACTGACAGGAATAGCCAGAACTACCAGAACTATCGTGAATAGTCAGAATTATCGGGAATAGCTGGAACTATTGAAACAGCCGGGAATAGCTAGAACTGAAGGAACTGTCGAAACTGTTGGGAATAGTTAGAACTGTTGAGAACAGTCGAAATAGTCAGAATGGTCGAGAATAGCCGAATTTCCGGAATAGCCGAAACAGCCGAGAATAGCCGAAATTGTCGAAACTATCGAAACTGCAGGGAATAGTCGAAACTATCGAGAACAGTCAGAACTACTGGAACAACCGAGAAGATGACGTAGAGGATAGAAGCTGGAACTGCCGGAACTGCCAGAAAAAGGAGGGACTATCAGGAAAAGTTAGAAAAGCTGGAAAGGTTGGAACTATCAGAACTGCCGGAAATAACCAAAATTTTCGGAACTGCCGAAACTGCCAAAACTATTGGAATTGTCAGGAATTGCCAGAACTGCCGAGAATAGCCAGAAAAGTCGGAACTGTTGAAACTGATGGGAATAGTCAAAACTACTAAAACTGACGTGAATAGTCGGAACTGTTGGGAACAGTCGGAACTCTCGAAATAGCCGAGAAGCTAATGCAGAGGGTAGAAGTTAGAACTGCCGGGAAAAGCTGCAAATGTCAGAACTGCCAGCAATAGCTGAAATTGCCAGAACTGTCGAGAACAGCCAAAATTTCTGAAACTGTCGGGAACAACCGAAATTTCCGGAACTGCTGGGACTACTGGGAACAGTCGAAATTGCTAGAACTGTCGTGAATAGTCAAAACTATCGGGACTGTTAGGAACTGCTGGAATTATCGGGAATTGCCGGAACATCCAGAGCATCTGTCTCCGAAGGAGAGTAGCATGCAAGGGACAACTAACTAACATTGGGATAGGTGTATGGTACTTAGCAGCAAATACACCAAGCATACAATGTTACAAATAACATGCAAGGGACAGCTAGCATGCAACAACAAGCATGCTAAGGACAACAAGCAAGCTAGAGAAAACAAGCAAGCAAGATGCAACCAGCACATAGGTCAATATGGAAACATGGTGTAGCAATGGCACATAATGCAGTACAGTGATGGGTACAGTCATGATTAATGAAGCATGATGAAATGCAACATAGTGATGATGGGTGCAGCATGGTGCAGCACGGTGAGGTGTAGCATGATGACAAAATGCAGCACAACGATAGGTGAAGGAGTCACCTTGGAGAATCAGTTGAAGCAACATGTCTTCCACTGATCTCATGTATCATCTTCTTAGAGATGATCTATGCACTTATCTAGATAAGTCAAAATGTTGACTTTTGTTGTAAACATACTATCTCTCTCTCTCTGCTGAACTATTGGAGAACATATAAGAAGAATTGATCAAGGGTTTCCCCACATTGGGGTTTGTCACTGGCTAGCACCACATCTTGTGTCCTCTTGTCTTGGCTTGTCTTCTGTGATTTATGTTTATGTTCTATCTGCAGTTTACTTTAATGCTAATGTGATTGCTAATCTGGAAAAGATATTGAGCTAGCTATGAAAATTGAAATAAATTGCTCTAAGCATAGAACATACCTAAATTAACATCGATGAATTATATTAGTGGTAAAATTTGTTGTTTGCACTATGATTGGTAATGTACCTTGAAAGACACACGTGCTATCATCTTCATAATGTTAACAGTTACACATCCATGACATCTCTGGTTCTTCCAACTTCTATGACATAATCAATGTAGTTGAAGCCTTCAACATTTCTAGATCCAATGTTTTTAGAAGAATGTGGCAGGCTCAAAAGTTAGTGTCCAAGCAGTTACTCACCTTTATCACAAGTTGACCAACTAGTGTTCCTATTCTAGATTACTCTCAAGATCTCCTTACATGCCACAAACAAAAGAAGGTATTGTAAAGACAATCTCTCTTTGTTTCTAAAGGAAAACAATCTTTGTTTAATGACAAAAGATATTTTTTTGTTATTTTTAGAATAGTTGCCTTGAGAACATTTCTAGAGAAATCATAATACATGAAGAGTATATTATGAAGAGTTTATATACTATCAAAATCTTCCAAGATCACGTAATCACAATTGATCCTCAACAACTATACAGTTATGAGGCAGCCTAACCCATATTCGTGTAAGCAGTTTTCCTTTAGATGATTATATAATGAAAAACTATACAGACAAATATACATTCTATTGACAAGAATCTATAAACCCCTATGAAGGTCTTACAAGGAAACGAACATTTGTACCAGGAAGATCCACGTGAAGAAATCAATTCCTGTTGGCTCAACCAATAGAGGTCGTTGTGCAATCTGCAGGTACCAAGCAATAATCCCACACAACAGTGTCCAGGTTCTGCTAGCATCTTATTAAAAAAATTTCATTTCTCCCCATGTAAGTTGACCATACCAATATAAAGTTTCATTGTTCAAAAGTTTAGGGCCTCCTTGGTAAAACCATGCATGTCATATTCAGTGACTATGGGATACTCTGAGGTAGATTCAATAATAAATTTTGTTCGTAAATAGAGTTTTGGCATTTTTGTGGCTAATTTAAGGAACCAACACCACAAATGTTATGAATAACCTAGTCAAGTCTCAAGATAGAGCCTCTTTTGTCTCATCTCTATATCAATCCATGAAATGGTGGAGAGCCTAACAACCTTCTCTTTTAATCACTCAAGCTAGACCAAATTGACAAGCTGTATTCCTAACCAAACATTTTCCATGTTTTTGCTTCCTCATAAAAAATATCAATCTAGGGGATACCTGATGCAAAATGTACATCTCAGCAAACTATTTTAACACCTTGTTTTAGGAGATTAACCCACTGGCCTTTGTTCTGTGGTGACTTTCCAAAACCAATAGCTCCTCCATAAGATTACTCTTGTATTGAATCTAAAACCATTTAACTATGATTAATTGGTAGCACATACAATTTGCAAGGAAGGGTCACAGTTTCAATTTTGGACCATTTAGTCAGGTTTATAGCTTAAACGACAGTTTCATTCTTTGAGTTAAACTATCTTTGACATATATGATATAACTGACCTTGTCTATTTTTATGTCACTACTAAAGCAATCCATGAAATGTGCATGCAAGGTCTAAAATCAATGCTTAACTTGGCTTCCATAATAATGTTCCACATTTGAATGGACTTCCCAAAACATTGCATTGTGTTTATATAATGCTTCATGCATCTCTAGTGAAAACTAAAGGCTAGATGCCAAATGTGTTTGCCAGATGTTGCTTATGAATGCATAGATAAGATTGGTGTATTTCATATCTTCTCAAGAGAGAGCCTCTTTTGTCTCATCTCTATATCAATCCATGAAATGGTGGAGATCCTAACAACTTTCTCTTTTAATCACTCAAGCTACACCAAATTGACAAGCTGTATTCCTACCTAACCAAACATTTTCCATGTTTTTTCTTCCTCATAAAAAGATATCAGTCTAGGGGATATCCTGATGCAAAATGTGCATCTCAACAAACTATTTTAACACCTTGTTTTAAGAGATTAACCCACTGGCCTTTGTTTTATGGTGACTTTCCAAATCCAATAGCTCCTCCATAAGATTACTCTCGTATTGAATCTAAAACCATTTAACTATGATTAATTGGTAGCACATACAATTTGCAAGGAAGGGTTACAGTTTCAGGTTTGGACCATTTAGTCAGGTTTATAGCTTAAATGGCAGTTTCATTCTTTGAGTTAAATTATCTTTGACATATATGATATAACTGACCTAGTCTATTTTTATGTCACTACTACAACAATCCATGAAATGTGCATGCAAGATATAAAATCAATGCTTAACTTGGCTTCCATAGCAATTTTCCACATTTGAATGGACTTCCCAAAACATTGCATTGTGTTTATATAATGCTTCATGCATCTCTAGTAAAAACTAAAGGCTACATATGGGAAAACTCACTTTAAACTTTACAAAATACATTAAGGTAGTTTTTATTCGAACTATATGTCTATCTAGTTATATGTGTATGTCTCTTTATGAGAAGCAAGAAAACCTTTTGGCCAGGAGGTAGAAGGGAGACAGGAGAATGTCTATGATAACTTACAGTCTAGAAAATAGATAGCACATGTTGTTAATGATGTCAAGAAGAGTCTACCTCTTCTGCATTCGGTAGTCTCAATAAAGGAACCATGTCATCTCTCAAAGGCCTCCAAGAAAAAAAATGAGAATGGCAAGGAAGTAATTCCACTACCTGGGTTTGGAATTTTGTTTCTTCCACCTTGAAGCAATTAAATGATCAGCATCATTGTTTCATGGACTGTCAATAGGGAGCAGATCAAAGAGGAAGAGGAATTCTTTAACTATTCATGCAACTACTGCATAGGCACCTAGAATTAGCTATGATAGGAATCCATAGACTGTGCCCTTACAAGCTTGGGTGAAGATGGCTCAACTTAGTTGTCAGAAGAACAATTATTTTCTCGGCCAATGAGGTAAATTGGATTCACCTTTATGATAGCATGAATACTAGTATTATTTTAGTGATTTCTGA
This sequence comes from Pinus tabuliformis, assembly GCA_031772625.1. Lineage (NCBI taxonomy): Eukaryota > Viridiplantae > Streptophyta > Pinopsida > Pinales > Pinaceae > Pinus > Pinus tabuliformis. The sequence continues at coordinate 725,432,594 of CM062815.1, forward strand.
TTTATTTCCATTCACATCTTATGATAAATAAATGTGTTTCAACTATTTGAATCACGGTACAATCACTACCTTGACTGCTTTAAAGGAAATTCACTACTCAAATGGATTTGGTTAGCCCTCCATAAATATGATTGTGGGAAGATTTTCTTGGCATGAAATAGGGTTAATTAATAATTCTTACATCTAGCCTTAATCATCACAGAACATGCCAAATTTCTATTGGCATAGCATATCCAATCAAGGAAGTCCAAGCCATCAATTCTCCGAACTAGTACTAAATTGCATACAGTAGTAGTGCCATGCTGAAAACTAAATTATAACTGAAAACTGCCACGAACATATTAGATGGGTCATATTTTTATGTCTTTCTATATACGATGTTTATATAATAGAGATAAATATTGAAATAAATAGATTGCTAATTGCTTCCGAAGACAACAAAAATAATTCAGAGACCCCAATTCACCAGCCTAATTAGTTCCGAGATCCAACTTCAGGGTTTTACCAAGTTGCAGACTGTCATTCTGGGAATATAAATGATAAATTATAATTAAGCAAATGCTGGCACACATCTGACCATACTACATCAGTCCCTTTTTTTGTTCCTCCATAAATAATGTTGATATATTAGAGATAAAAATGAATATCAATAGGGTATTTATTACTTCCAAAGGTGGTGAAAAAACTTTTTAATGGTTTTTTGATTCCAAATTGAAATGGACATAATAAATCTGTATATGGATATTCAACTCTTTTCAAAGCAAAATAGCCCCCGCGCATGACCTATACAAATATGAAATAGCCATCAATTCTCCAAACTAGTACTGAATTGCACAAGGATTATAACAATATAAACTCTGTTCAAGGAACACTAAGCAACATTGTTCATAAAATGCCATTTCTCACCTCAGCACAAGCACAAAACTAAATCATCTCTATGTTGTACGCTTGTGCTAAAGAAGCCACAAAAGCACATAAATAAGCACCCTAAATAGATGTGTTAATACATTTTCGTTCATCCAATGAAGGTTGGTTGGCCCTCAAAGTTGTTTTGAGATTGCATGAAGAGAAGGCTGGTACTTTGCCACTGAATTTAGGATCATTTAGCTTATTTGGAAAGGAGAAAAATTAAAGAGGTATAGGAATGAGTTTGGCTATTGTGTTTTGTTGTTTAGAACGATCAGGTGAGATGTGTTCTCCAAAACATAAGTAGAAGAAGGCCTGGCATTTAAACTTATATTCTTGTAACTCTATTTTTTCTTCATATGATTAGATAATAAGAAACTATACAAAGTGAAACAACCTCTGCATTCCAATAAGAAGACTCTATATCCCACTCTCCAAGTCTTGCAAGGAAAGGCCATACATTGAGAAGAGTTTATATACTCTCAAAACCTTCCAAGATCACATAATCACAATTGAGACTCAGCAACTTTACAGTTATGAGTTAGACTAACCCATATTCCCGTACTCCGTTTTCCTACATGACAAAGCGATAAACAGAGGAAATGAAGATTTTTTGAATATTTCCACCATTGATACAACCCATATGTAGTTCTAGGCAGGTAGAAACAATGTTTCTACCCCAAAAGATCAACCATATGAAAAGGATGATGAAGGTCATGCTTTCCTTTCTGATAATTTAAATCCTGAATACACTTTTGAGGTCAAAGAAATACAGTTCAATAAACTAATCCTATTTTCACAGACACTAAAAGTAAGGGAGCTGTAGACTTTCATGGTAATACACTTGGCATCTCAACATTTCATTGTGAGTTTGAGTAGGAGTAATGTAACCCCCATGTTGCACTTTGATGTTGATCATGATCATGTAAGAAATAAAGGGAAGTAATCATGGTTTCCTAGAGTTTGAGGTCAATATACTTTTTCAAATCCAACAAAGCAAAAATGTGACCATTATGATTATATGAGTGAAGAAATAATTAATTTTATAGTTCAATCCTAAAATATCCTATATCATGGAATCCGACAGTCCTGCTATTTTTTATGCCTACGATCTGAATTTATTCCTCAAGCCAGATGGGATAGGGAAGTCTCAACCTTTTACTGTCAATACTCATCTGGAAGACAAAGTTATTGACATATGTGATGGATATTCCTTGGTAGACAAACAAAGGATATGTTATAAACACACAATTATTGAAGCTTTAAGTCATACAAATCCATTTCCACCTATAGATAGCTCTATTGATGACAATAACAAAGTTGGACAACCCCAGAAGATTGATTAAACCTATAATGCTACCCTCAGTGACATATACAACTACAGTGCTGAGAATGAAAATGATGTCAAGAAAATCATTGATGAAGAATACAGGCTTGACCAAATAAAAAATTTCTCTCTGGACCACATCAAATGCAAATATGTTCTCTTCTCCATGAACATGTGGACAATCATTCATGCACTAGATTTTTAAAAGGAAATTTAGACAACAAACCTCTAACAAATCCACATGAAGTCAATTTTGAGGGACAATTTTGGGGCCTGGAAAAGGTTCACTCACAGGGATTAAATCACAATGAAGAGAGGCTCCTTCGCTGTCCCAAAAGAAGGTTCTTCATCACAGCAAGAAGGCTTCCATACGCTATCAAAGTAAGCTCCAAAAGAGCCCTAGTTGCAGTCTTCTATTCACAGCTAAGACACAATCAAAGGGAGCCTAAATGAACCCTTAATCCTCAAGAAGAAAGAGACTCAACACACAATCCTAAAGGACATGTTTTAGGTGTTGTTCAAGTAAAGAGACCTAGGTGTTTTGAGTTAAACTATCTTTGACATATATGATATAACTAACCTAGTCTATTTTTATGTCACTACTACAAAAATCCATGAAATGTGATTGCAAGATCTAAAATCAATGCTTAACTTGGCTTCCATAGCAATGTTCCACATTTGAATGGACTTCCCAAAACATTGCATTGTTTTTATATAATGCTTCATGCATCTCTAGTAAAAACTAAAGGCTAGATATGGGAAAACTCGCTTTAAACTTTACAAAATACAATAAGGCAGTTTCTGTTAGAACTATCTGTCTATCTAATTATATGTGTATGTCTCTTTATGAGAAGCAAGAAAACCTTTTGGCTAGGAGCTAGAGGGGAGACAAGAGAATGTCTATGATAAATTCAAGTCTAGAAAATAGATAGCACATGTTGTTAATGATGTCAAGAAGCGTCTACCTCTTCTGCATTCGGTAGTCTCAATAAAGGAACTATGTCATCTCTCAAAGGAGTCCAAGAAAAAAATGAGAATGGCAAGGAAGTAATTCTACTACCTGGGTTTGGTATTTTTTTCTTCCAACTTGCAGCAATTAAATGATCAGCATCATTGTTTCATGGACTGTCAATAGGGAGCAGATCAAAGAGGAAGAGAAATTCTTTAACTATTCATGCAACTACTGCATAGGCACCTAGAATTAGCTATGATAGGAATCCATAGAATGTGCCCTTACAAGCTTGGGTGAAGATGTCTCAACTTAGTTGTCAGAAGAACAATTATTTTCTCGGCCAATGAGGTAAATTGGATTCACCTTTATGATAGCATGAATACTAGTATTATTTCAGTGATTTCTAAGGCATTTCCATTCACATCTTATGATAAATAAATGTGTTTCAACTATTTGAATCACAATACAATCACTACCTTGACTGCTTTAAAGGAAATTCACTACTCAAATGGATTTGGTTAGCACTCCCTAAATACGATTGTGAGAAGATTTTCTAGTTCAATCCTAAAAGATTTTATAGTTTAATCCTAAAATATCCAATATCATGGAATCTGACAGTCCTGCTATTTTTTATGCCTACGATCTGAATTTATTCCTCAAGCCAGATGGGATAAGGAAGTCTCATCCTTTTACCGTCAATACTCATCTGGAAGACAAAGTTATTGACATATGTGATGGATATTCCTTGGTACAGAAACAAAGGGTATGTTATAAACACACAATTATTGAAGCTTTAAGTCATACAAATACATTTCCACCTATAGATAGCTCTATTGTTGACAATAACAAAGTTGGATAGCCCCAGAAGATTGATTAAACCTATAATGAAGCCCTCAATGACATATACAACTACAGTGCTGAGAATGAAAACAATGTCAAGAAATTCATTGATAAAGAATACAGGGTTGACCAAATAAAAAAATTCTCTCTGGACCACATCAAATGCAAATATGTTCTCTTCTCCATGAACATGTGGACAATCATTCATGCACTATATTTTTAAAAGGAAATGTAGACAACAAACCTCTAACAAATCCACATGAATTCAATGTTGAGGGACAATTTTGGGGCCTGGAAAAGGTGCACTCACAGGGATTAAATCACAGTGAAGAGAGGCTCCTTCATTGTCCCAAAAGAAGGTTCTTCATCACAGCAAGGAGGCTTCCATACGCTATCAAAGGAAGCTCCAAAAGAGCCCTAGTTGCAGTCTTCTATTCACAGCTAAGACGCAATCAATGGAAGCCCAAATGAACCCCTAATCCACAATAAGAAAGAGACTCAACACGCAGTCCTAAAGGATGTGTTTCAGGTGTTGTTCAAGTAAGGAGACCACAGTGTTTTGAGTTAAACTATCTTTGACATATATGATATAACTGACCTAGTCTATTTTTATGTCACTATTACAACAATCCATGAAATGTGCATGCAAGATCTAAAATCAATGCTTAACTTGGCTTCTATAGCAATGTTCCACATTTGAATGGACTTCCCAAAACATTGCATTGTGTTTATATAATGTTTCATGCATCTCTAGTAAAAACAAAAGGCTAGATATGGGAAAACTTGCTTTAAACTTTAGAAAATACATTAAGGCAGTTTTTGTTCGAACTATTTGTCTATTTAGTTATATGTATATGTATCTTTATGAGAAGCTAGAAAACCTTTTGGCCGGAGGTAGAGGGGAGACAGGAGAATGTCTTTGATAACTTACAGTCTAGAAAATAGATAGCACATGTTGTTAATTATGTCAAGAAGAGTCTAACTCTTCTGCATTCGGTAGTCTCAATAAAGGAGCCATATCATCTCTCAAAGGCCTCCAAGAAAAAAATTAGAATGGCAAGGAAGTAATTCCACTACCTGGTTTGGTATTTTGTTTCTTCCACCTTGCAGCAATTAAATGATTAGCATTGTTGTTTCATGGACTATCAATAGGGAGCAGATCAAAGAGGAAGAGGAATTCTTTAACTATTCATGCAACTACTGCATGGGCACCTAGAATTAGCTATGATAGGAATCCATAGACTGTGCCCTTACAAGCTTGGGTGAAGATGGCTCAACTTAGTTTTTACAAGAACAATTATTTTCTCAGACAATGAGGTAAATTGGATTCACCTTTATGATAGCATGAATACTAGTATTATTTTAGTGATTTTTGAGGCATTTCCATTCACATCTTATGATAAATAAATGTCATTCAACTATTTGAATCACGTATAATCACTACCTTGAATGCTTTAAAGGAAATTAACTACTCAAATGGATTTGGTTAGCACTCCCTAAATACGATTGTGGAAATATTTGCTAGTTCAATCCTAAAAGATTTTATGCTTCAATCCTAAAAAATCCTATATCATGGAATCCAACAGTCTTGCTATTTTTTATGCCTACGATCTAAATTTATTCCTCAAGCCAGATGGGATAAGGAAGTCTCATCCTTTTACTGTCAATACTCATCTGGAAGACAAAGTTATTGACATATGTGATGGATATTCCTTGGTAGACAAGCAAATGGTATGTTATAAAAACACAATTATTGAAGCTTTAAGTCATACAAATCCATTTCCACCTACAGATAGCTCTATTGTTGACAACAACAAAGTTGGATAGCCCAAGAAGATTGATTAAACCTATAATGAAACCCTCAATGACATATACAACTAAAGTGCTGATAATGAAAACAATGTCAAGAAAATCATTAATGAAGAATACAGGCTTGACCAAATAAAAAATTTCTCTCTGGACCACATCAAATGCAAATATGTTCTCTTCTCCATGAACATGTGGACAATCATTCATGCACTAGATTTTTAAAAGGAAATGTAGACAAAAAACCTCTAACAAATTCACATGAAGTCAATGTTGAGGGACAATTTCGGGGCCTAGAAAGGTGCACTCATAGGGATTAAATCATAGTGAAGAGAGGCTCCTTCACTGTCCCAAAAGAAGGTTCTTCTTCACAGAAAGGAGGCTTCCATACGCTGTCAAAGGAAGCTCCAAAAGGGCCCTAGTTGCAGTCTTCTATTCACAGCTAAGGTGCAATCAAAGGGAGCCTAAATGAACCCCTAATCCATAATAAGAAACAGACTCAACACACGGTCCTAAAGGATGTGTTTTAGGTGTTGTTCAAGTAAGGAGACCACAGCGTTTTGAGTTAAAGTATCTTTGACATATATGATATAACTGACCTAGTTTATTTTTATGTCACTACTACAACAATCCATGAAATGTGCATGCAAGATCTAAAATCAATGCTTAACTTGGCTTCCATAGCAATGTTCCACATTTGAATGGACTTCCCAAAACATTGCATTGTGTTTATATAATGCTTCATGCATCTCTAGTAAAAACTAAAGGCTACATATGGGAAAAATCGCTTTAAAGTTTACAAAATACATTAAGGCAGTTTCTGTTCAAACTATCTATCTATCTAGTTATATTTGTATGTCTCTTTATGAGAAGCAAGAAAACCTTTTGGCCAGGAGGTAGAGGGGAGATAGGAGAATGTCTATGATAACTTACAGTCTAGAAAATAGATAGTACATGTTGTTAATGATGTCAAGAAGAGTCTACCTATTCTGCATTTGGTAGTCTCAATAAAGGAACCATGTCATCTCTCAAAGGCCTCCAAGAAAAAAATGAGAATGGCAAGGAAGTAATTTCACTACCTGGTTCGGTATTTTGTTTCTTCCACCTTGCAGCCATTAAATGATCAGCATCGTTGTTTCATGGACTGTTAATAGGGAGCAGATCAAAGAGGAAGACGAATTCTTTAACTATTCATGCAACTACTGCATGGGCACATAGAATTAGCTATGATAGGAATCCATAGACTGTGCCCTTACAGGCTTGGGTGAAGATGGCTCAACTTAGTTGTCAGAAGAACAATTATTTTCTCGGCTAATGAGGTAAATTGGATTCACCTTTATGATAGCATGAATACTAGTATTATTTCAGTGATTTCTGAGGCATTTCCATTCACATCTTATGATAAATAAATGTGTTTCAACTATTTGAATCATGGTACAATCACTACCTTGACTGCTTTAAAGGAAATTCACTACTCAAATGGATTTGGTTAGCACTCCCTAAATATGATTGTGGGAAGATTTGCTAGTTCAATCCTAAAAGATTTTATACTTCAATCCTAAAAGATCCTATATCATGGAATCTGACAGTCCTACTATTTTTTATGCCTACAATCTGAATTTATTCCTCAAGCCAAATGGGATAAGGAAGTCTCATCCTTTTACTGTCAATACTCATTTGGAAGACAAAGTTATTGACATATGTGATGGATATTCCTTGGTAGAAAAACAAAGGGTATGTTATAAACACACAATTATTGAAGCTTTAAGTCATACAAATCCATTTCCACCTATAGATAGCTCTATTGTTGACAATAACAAAGTTGGACAGCCCCACAAGATTGATTAAACCTATAATGAAACCCTAAATGACATATACAACTACAGTGCTGAGAATGAAAACGATGTCAAGAAAATAATTGATGAAGAATACAAGCTTGACGAGATAAAAAATTTCTCTCTGGACCACATCAAATGCAAATATGTTCTCTTCTCCATGAATATGTAGACAATCATTCATGCACTAGATTTTTAAAAGGAAATGTAGACAACAAACCTCTAACAAATCCAAATGAAGTCAATGCTGAGGGACAATTTTGGGGCCCGGAAAAGGTGCACTCACAGGGATTAAATCACAGTGAAGAGAGGCTCCTTCATTGTCCAAAAAGAAGGTTCTTCATCACAGCAAGGAGGCTTCCATACACTATCAAAGGAAGCTCCAAAAGAGCCCTAGTTGCAGTCTTCTATTCACAACTAACACTCAATCAAAGGGAGCCTAAATGAACCCCTAATCCACAATAAGAAAGAGACTCAACACACAGTCCTAAAGGATGTGTTTTAGGTGTTGTTCAAGTAAGGAGACCTAGGTGTTTTGAGTTAAACTATCTTTGACATATATGATATAACTGACCTAGTCTATTTTTATGTCACTACTACAACAATCCATGAAATGTGCATACAAGATCTAAAATCAATGCTTAACTTGGCTTCCATAGCAATGTTCCACATTTGAATGGACTTCCCAAAACATTGCATTGTGTTTATATAATGCTTCATGCATCTCTAGTAAAAACTAAAGGCTACATATGGGAAAACTCACTTTAAACTTTACAAAATACATTAAGGCAGTTTCTGTTCGAACTATTTGTCTATCTAGTTATATGTGTATGTCTCTTTATGAGAAGCAAGAAACCTATTGGCCAGGAGGTAGAGGGGAGACAGGAGAATGTCTATGATAACTTATAGTCTAGAAAATAGATAGCACATTTGTTAATGATGTCAAGAAGAGTCTACCTCTTCTGCATTCGGTAGTCTTAATAAAGGAACCATGTCATCTCTCAAAGGCCTCCAAGACAAAAATGAGAATGGAAAGGAAGTAATTCCACTACCTGGGTTTGGTATTTTGTTTCTTCCACCTTGTAGCAATTAAATGATCAGCATCGTTGTTTCATGGACTGCCAATAGGGAGCAGATCAAAGAGGAAGAGGAATTATTTAACTATCCATTCAACTACTGCATGGGCACCTAGAATTAGCTATGATAGGAATCCATAGACTGTGTCCTTACAAGCTTGGGTGAAGATGGCTCAACTTAGTTGTCAGAAGAACAATTATTTTCTCGGTGAATGAGGTAAATTGGATTCACCTTTATGATAGCATGAATACTAGTATTATTTCAGTGATTTCTGAGGCATTTCCATTCACATCTTATGATAAATAAATGTCATTCAACTATTTGAATTACTGTACAATCACTACCTTGACTGCTTTAAAGGAAATTCACTACTCAAATGGATTTGGTTAGCACTCCCTAGATACAGTTGTGGGAAGATTTGCTAGTTCAATCCTAAAAGATTTTATACTTCAATCCTAAAAGATCCTATATCATGGAATCTGGAAATCCTGCTATTTTTTATGCCTATGATCTTAATTTATTCCTCAAGCCAGAAGGGATAAGGAAGTCTCATCCTTTTACTGTCAATACTCATTTGGAAGACAAATTTATTGACATATGTGATGGATATTCCTTGGCATACAAATAAAGGGTATGTTATAAACACACAATTATTGAAGCTTTAAGTCATACAAATCTATTTCCACCTATAGATAGCTCTATTGTTGATAATAGCAAAGTTGGACAACCCCAGAAGATTGATTGAACCTGTAATGAAACCCTCAATGACATATACAACTACAGTGCTGAGAATGAAAACGATGTCAAGAAAATCATTGATGAAGAATACAGGCTTGACCAAATAAAAAATTTCTCTCTAGACCACATCAAATGAAAATATGTTCTCTTCTCCATGAACATGTAGACAATCATTTATGCACTAGATTTTTAAAAGGAAATGTAGACAACAAACCTCCAAAAAATCCACATGAAGTCAACGCTGAGGGACAGTTTTGGGTCCTGGAAGAGGTGCACTCATAGGGATTAAATCATAGTGATGAGAGGCTCCTTCACTGTCCCAAAAGAAGGTTCTTCATCACAGCAAGGAGGCTTCCATATGTTGTCAAAGGAAGCTACAAAAGATCCCTAGTTGTAGTCTTCTATTCACGGCTAAGACTCAATAAAAGGGAGCCTAAATGAACCCCAATTCACAATAAGAAAGAGAATCAAAACACAGTCCTAAAGGATTTGTTTTAGGTGTTGCTAAAGTAAGGAGACCTAGCACGTCTTAGTATTTCAGTGGCAACATGATGATGATAGCATTGTGATTGAAACTATTCCTGAGGACTGTTTATAAGGTTGGTAACCTACAGTCATATTATATTAATTAAATCTGTCCTAGACCAAAGTTCAAATCAGTACACTCAGATTGAGTCAACTCCTTTTACGACTTATACTACTGCATTGATATTATTTGTTAACTGAAGATCAGTGGCCAGACTTGTTGCTAGGCTAGACCACAGGCCATAGCTAGTAGCAAAGGTATTGACTTGAAAGCGTGACAATGGTGGAGCTGCACCTCAAAGTCATGGATTGGTAACTGTGTGAAGGAAGAGGATTGAATGTTGACGCCATATCTCATAAAGTAGTTACAGCTAGTGCAGCAAGCGGTTATCAGTATTTTTGGGAGCTGTATTGGGTCAAGGGTTGACCATGTTTGACTCAGATTGATGAGCATCCTATTGGTGCCATATGGATGAACTTACATTGATGTCAGAGTGTCAGCAAGGAAATTTGCAAATATCTTAACACAAAGAAACAAGCAATCAAATTCCGTTAAAATGCTCTTAACTTTACATATGCCCAAAAGCAAAGGAAATAACTAAGCTGGAATCCAATCCAAGAAAATGCAACGTATTATCATCCTATGCTTAGTAGAGCTTACAAGGAAATGGGTTGGATATGTGTTTAAACTTTGTACAATCAAAAAGATAGAATCTAAAGGTAGCCCCAACAATCTGAACAGGCAATAGGATATGATAATAATTTATTCAAAGAGCTATTTTTTAATAAAACAAACACAAAGCCCAAACACATACTTTTTTTAGGCAAAAACTATGGAAGATTGGCCTCACATAAAAAAAATGGTAGTAAATGTAGAGCTTATAAAACTGTCTTGGCCATCTAAAAGGGTTGTTGACAAATGCGCCTCACCTGTTAATGCTACATGATACTCCCTGACCATATTGGAGATAATGTGTGCATCCTCTCCTCAAAGCACACGGATCACGGATTATCAAAGCACACGGATCACTAATTATCTGTCTATTCAAAAGTTTCCCAAATCATTGAATCACGGATTATCATGTGTTTCGTGTCAATTTGGGCAAGCTTAGAAGTCGGGTTGCAAACTGCTACAGGTGTCCTTATTTTTCTACAAGAAACAGTCTAATGTGAAGGTGAATATGCTAAATGTGATATTGTATGGCAATGATGCTAATGAGAAGTTGGAAAATTGGAAAGTGCACATATCCAATGCATTAAAACAACTTGTGGTAGGGTTAATCTACCAAAATGCAAGGTTGTAGTGTTTCTTGTAGTTGCAAAATAGAGTAGAGTGTAAGTAACAATGAATAACACATAATGAACAAAAAATTAAAAATAGTAATGGAAATGAACTAAATTCAAAGTAAAAATTCTATATAACTAATGTAAGAGTGCTACAACTATCATCAACAAATGTTAAGATAAGTTGTAAGAAAAAATTTCTCATAAACAAATGTGTGAACATAAATGATACAAGAGGGATATTTACCACCTAGGTCAATGGGCCAACTTAACACAAGGAAACTTAAAAACCATAGAAGAAAGCTAAAATAAAAGCTGAAATCAAATATCACTTCAATTAACAAACATGTTGTTTGTAACTTTGTACGTGACAAAGTTACAAAAAATGCTTGGAATCTAAACCTCTTGTATTATTCGCATGTTTTCCTATGATTTTCTTCTAATCTTGTTATGCTACTCAAGCCTATTGTTTCTACAAGTGGATAGGAGGAAAATTCCTTGAGTGGAGGAATGCTTTCCCTCCAAAAAGCAATAAAAACCCAGATCTTGTTTCCTGGATCACAACGCAGCAGTAGTAAGGAGGATTTACTATTCTTAGGAAGTCATGTTGGGTTTATTACTAAACCAACCAAAACCACTGGTACACCTTGGGATGATAATGGTGTTTCTCCTTAGATGATGTCCAAGGCCCCAAACAAAGCCATCCTTGTGGGGAAAAATTATCCTCACATTAACACCCATACAGCATCTATATACCTATGGTTTATAATCATGGCAAATAGTGCTCCCCATCACCTAATTGTGCAAAAATCCCCAAATAACCTAGATGCCATGTCAAACTTGTCCTCGATATTAGCATATCATCCTACATTATCCATTAGCTCATCGAGATAGAGGGATCAAGGACTCTCACTCCATGGTTTGGGACTATAGTCCATCAAGTGTAGGTCAAATTTTGGGCTAATTGTGTCAAGGACACCTCAAGGTCAACCAACACTAATGCAATGTATTAGTTGTCGGTACATCAACCTATCAAAATGTCACAATATTGGGTAGTAGACATTAGTGAGTAGGACACTAGCCACCAACATGAAACCTTGATGTTGGCACTGAGCACCACGAGGCCAACCATTCACCTTAGAGGCACTGGGAGGTAGTTTTGTACCATGTGCATAGTCTGTATTATTACTGAACCAGCCAAAACCACTCATACACCCTGGGATGATAATGGTGTTTCTCCTTAGATGAAGTCCAAGGCCCCAAACAAAGGCATCCTTGTGGGGAAAAATTATCCTCACATTAACACCCATACAACATCTATATACCTATGGTTTATAATGATGGCAAATAGTGCTCCCCATCACCTAATTGTTCAAAAATCCATAACTAACCTAGATACCATGTCAAACTTGTCCTCGATATTAGCATATCATCCTACATTATCCATTAGCTCATCGAGATAGAGGGCTCAAGGACTCTCACTCCATGGTTGGGGACTATAGTCCATCAAGTCTAGGTCAAATTTCGGCCTAACTGTATCAAGGACACCTCAAGGTCAACCAACACTAATGCAATGTATTAGTTGTTGGTACATCGACCTATCAAAATGTCACAATATTGGGTAGTAGACATTAGTAAGTAGGACACTAGCCACCAACAAGAAACCTTGATGTTGGCGATGAGCACCACTAGGCCAACCATTATTACACCTTAGAGGCACTCAAAGGTGGTTTTGTACCGTGTTCATAGTCTATATTATTACTAAACCAACCAAAACCACTCGTAGGCCTTGGGATGATAATGGTGTTTCCCCTTAGATGATGTCCAAGGCCCCAAACAAAGCCATCCTTGTCAAGGGGCAAAATTATCCTCACATTAACACGCATACAACATCTATATACCTATGGTTTATAATGATGGCAAGTAGTGCTCCCCATCACCTAATTGTGAAAAAAGCCCCAACTAACCTAGATGCCATGTCAAACTTGTCCTCGATATTAGCATATCATCCAGTAACATTATCCATTAGCTCATCGACATAGAGGGATCAAAGACTCTCACTCCATGGTTGGGGACTATAGTCCATCAAGTCTACGTCAAATTTCGGGCTAACTGTATCAAGGACACCTCAAGGTCAACCAACACTAATGCAATGTATTAGTTGTTGGTACATAAACCTATCAAAATGTCACAATATTTGTTAGTAGACATTAGTAAGTAGGACACTAGCCACCAACAAGAAACCTTGATGTTGGCAATGAGCACCACTAGGCCAACCATTCACCTTAGAGGCACTCGAAGGTGGTTTTGTACCATGTGCATAGTCTGTATTATTACTAAGCCAACCAAAACCACTCGTACACCTTGGGATGATAATGGTGTTTCTTCTTAGATGATGTCCAAGGCCACAAACAAAGCCATCCTTGTCCAGGGGAAAAATTATCCTCACATTAACACCATACGACATCTATATACGTATGGTTTATAATGATGGGAAATAGTGCTCCCCATCACCTAATTGTGCAAAAAGCCCCAACTAACCTAGATTCCATGTCAAACTTGTCCTCGATATTAGCATATCATCCTGTAACATTATCCCTTAGCTCATTGACATAGAGGGATCAAGGACTCTCACTCCATGGTTGGGGACTCTAGTCCATCAAGTCTAGGTCAAATTTCATGCTAACTATATCAAGGACACCTCAAGGTCAACCAACACTAATGCGATGTATTACTTGTTGGTACATCGACCTATCAAAATCTCACAATATTGGGTAGTAGACATCATAAAGTAGGACACTAGCCACAAACAAGAAACCTTGATTTTGGCAATGAGCACCACGAGGCCAATTCACCTTAGAGGCTCTAGGAGGTGGTTTTGTACCATGTGCATAGTCTGTATTATTACTAAACCAACCAAAACCACTCGTAGGCCCTGGAATGATAATGGTGTTTCTCCTTAGATGATGTCCAAGGCCCCAAACAAAGCCATCCTTGTCTAAGGGAAAAATTATCCTCACATTAACACCCATACAACATCTATATTCCTATGGTTTATAATGATGGAAAATAGTGCTCCCCATCACCTAATTGTGAAAAAATCCCCAACTAACATACATGCCATGTCAAAATTGTCCTCGATATTAGCATATCATCCTACATTATCCATTAGCTCATCGAGATAGAGGGTTCAAGGACTCTCACTCCATGGTTGGGGACTATAGTCCATCAAGTCTAGGTCAAATTTCAGGCTAACTGTATCAAGGACACCTCAAGGTCAACCAACACTAATGCAATGTATTAGTTGTTGGTACATCGACCTATCAAAATGTCACAATATTGGGTAGTAGACATTAATAAGTAGGACACTAGCCACCAACAAGAAACCTTGATGTTGGCGATGAGCACCACTAGGTCAGCCATTCACCTTAGAGGCACTGGGAGGTGGTTTTGTACCATGTGCATAGTCTGTATTATTACTAAACCAACCAAAACCACTCATACGCCCTGGGATGATAATGGTGTTTCCCCTTAAATGATGTCCAAGGCCCCAAACAAAGCCATCCTCGTTGGGCAAAATTATCCTCACATTAACACCCATACAACATCTATATACCTATGGTTTATAATCATGGCAAATAGTGCTCCCCATCACCTAATTGTGCAAAAATACCTGACTAATCTACGTTCCATGTCAAACTTGTCCTCGATATTAGCATATCATCCTACATTATCCATTAGCTCATCGACATAGAGGGGTCATGGACTCTCACTCCATGGTTGGGGACTATAGTCCATCAAGTTTAGGTCAAATTTCGGGCTAACTGTATCAAGGACACCTAAAGTTCAACCAACACTAATGCAATGTATTAGTTGTTGGTACATCGACCTATAAAAATGTCACAATATTGGGTAGTAGACATTAGTAAGTAGGACACTAGCCACCAACAAGAAACCTTGATGTTGGTGATGAGCACCACTAGGCCAACCATTCACCTTAGAGGCACTGGGAGGTGGTTTTGTACCAAGTGCATAGTCTGTATTATTACTAAACCAACCAAAACCACTCATAGGCCCTGGGATGATAATGGTGTTTCTCCTTAGATGATGTCCAAGGCCCCAAACAAAGCCATCCTCGTGGGGCAAAATTATCCTCACATTAACACCCATACAACATCTATATACCTATGGTTTATAATGATGGCAAATAGTGCTCCCCATCACCTAATTGTGCAAAAAGCCCCAACTAACCTACATGCCATGTCAAACTTGTCCTCGATATTAGCATATCATCCTACATTATCCATTAGCTCATCGACATAGAGGGTTCAAGGACACTCACCCCATGGTTGGGGACTATAGTCCATCAAGTCTAGGTCAAATTTCGGGCTAACTGTATCAAGGACACCTCAAGGTCAACCAACACTAATGCAATGTATTAGTTGTTGGTACATCGACCTATCAAAATGTCACAATATTGGGTAGTAGACATTAGTAAGTAGGACACTAGCCAGCAACAAGAAACCTTGATGTTGGTGATGACCACCACTAGGCCAACCATTCACCTTAGAGGCACTAGGAGGTAGTTTTGTACCATGTGCATAGTCTGTATTATTACTAAACCAACCAAAACCACTCGTACACCCTGGGATGATAATAGTGTTTCTCCTTAGATGATGTCCAAGGCCCCAAACAAATCCATCCGTGTCCAGGGGAAAAATTGTCCTGACATTAACACCCATACAACATCTATATTCCTTTGGTTTATAATGATGGCAAATAGTGCTCCCCATCACCTAATCATGCAAAATTCCCCAACTAACCTACATGCCATGTCAAACTTGTCCTCAATATTATCATATCATCCTACATTATCTATTAGCTCCTCTAGATAGGGGGTTCAAGGACTCTCACTCCATGGTTGGGGACTATAGTCCATCAAGTCTAGGTCAAATTTCGGGCTAACTGTATCAAGGACACCTCAAGGTCAACCAACACTAATGAAATGTATTAGTTGTTGGTACATCGACCTATCAAAATTTCAAACATGTCCTCAATATTAGCATATCATCCTACATTATCCATAATTTAGCTCATGGAGATAGAGGGTTCAAGGACTCTCACTCCATGGTTGGGGACTATAGTCCATCGAGAGGTCAAATTTCGGGCTAACTGTATGAAGGACACCTTGACAAGGTCAACCTACACTAATGCAATGTATTAGTTGTTGGTACATCAGCCTATCAAAATGTCACAATATTGGGTAATAGACATTAGTAAGTAGGACACTAGCCACCAACAAGAAACCTTGATGTTGGCGATGAGCACCACTAGGCAAACCATTCACCTTAGAGGCACTCGAAGGTGGTTTTGTACCATGTGCATAGTCTGTATTATTACTCAACCAACCAAAACCAATCGTAGGCCCTAGGATGATAATGGTGTTTCTCCTTAGATGATGTCCAAGGCCCCAAACAAAGCCATCCTTGTGGGGCAAAATTATCCTCACATTAACACCCATACAACACCTATATATCTATGGTTTATAATGATGGCAAATAGTGCTCCCCATAACCTAATTGTGAAAAAAGCCCCAACTAACCTAGATGCCATGTCAAACTTGTCCTCGATATTAGCATATCATCCTACATAATCCATTATCTCATGGAGATAGAGGGTTCAAGGACTCTCACTCTATGGTTGGGGACTATAGTCCATCAAGAGGTCAAATTTCGGGCTAATTGTATCAAGGAAACCTCAAGGTCAACCAACACTAATGAAATGTATTAGGTGTTGGTACATCGACCTATCAAAATGTCACAATATTGGGTAGTAGACATTAGTAAGTAGGACACTAGCCACCAACAAGAAACCTTGATGTTGGCGATGACCACCACTAGGCCAACCATTTACCTTAGAGGCTCTGGGAGGTGGTTTTGTACCATGTGCATAGTCTGTATTATTACTGAACCAACCAAAACCACTCATATGCCCTGGGATGATAATGGTGTTTCTCCTTAGATGATGTCCAAGGCCCCAAACAAAGCCATCCTTGTGGGGCAAAATTATCCTCACATTAACACCCATACAACATCTATATACCTATGGTTTATAATGATGGAAAATAGTGCTCCCCATCACCTAATTGTGCAAAAAGCCCCAACTAACCTAGATGCCATGTCAAACTTGTCCTCGATATTAGCATATTAACTAGATTTATTATTTCTTTGTGACTCAAGTTGAAAAGTGGAAATACAAAATATTTAATAAATGAGAGAAAATATTATTTCAGGGGTGTTACCAAGCGTATTGCTTGAGGTTTTATATGAGACAAGTATATATTGCTAGAAAAATAGAGATAGGGAATAATTAATAAATTCTTAAATTCCTTATTTGAAATAAAGAAAAAACTCTACTTTTAGCTTTTTTAATAATTACTAAATTCTTTATTTGAACTAGTTCCTTATTTGAAATAAGGAAAAATCTCTAATTTTTTTCTTTTAGTAATTTCTAAATTCCTTATTTGATCTTAATAAAAATAAAAAATAAAAAATTATATTTTTTATGCATTCAAAATTTCAAATGGAACTTTTACTTACAATTCCATTCCAAATACCAACATGCATCTAATGCACTGTTTTGTCAGCAAATACATGCACGGTTTTGTGAGTAAATGTAGGTTGTTGAAGTAATTGAAAATAGTTAGTAAGAATAAAGTTGCTCATAATAAACTAAGTGTTAACCCGTCCCCATCATCTGATCTGATCTCATCACTTAGTATAAATAGAGCAGTTTTGATCCCAGGATTGATCCCACCACAACTGAGTTGTTATACTTACTTCCATGAACGATTTTGTATGAGTTTCAAAAGAACAACTCTTCAAATTTACAAGCAGGGTTCAGATTTTCATCTTTTGGAAGTGAGAGTTCATGAAAAATACAGGTACTTCTCATTGTATTCACTTTTTTAAACAGAGAACATCTGATATAGCCGATTGTACAATGACTGGCATTTTACAGACGTGATGTCTTAATTTTGGTTGATAAATGCTCTGTTTTTGGTATATATATCATCAATTTGTGTAGTACATTTGATAATTTCTTTGAAAATTCATTTCACATTGGTTGGTTAGTTGCAAATTTGTTTGCCTACAATAAGTCTTTTTAGGATTGGACTGAAGCAGTCTAAATTTATTTTTTGTTTGACATATACTGATATAGATCATCAGTTCGAGGTGTCCTTCAGGAACCTGACTCCTTGATGCATTGTTAGTGCTTCCACTTGTTATTAGTTTCTTGTCCCTATCTCCAGGAAAATTTTAATTTCTAGGGACCTCCTCCACTTAGAAAAACACAACGTAAGGTCTTGATCTCCATTGAATCCATTCCCTCTAGTTCCATAGTGTTGGCATAAATAATTTTAGCTACTGCCTGCTCTTTGGGTATCCCTAAAATTCGTATACTGTGGCTCAATGCAGTGATGATTCAGACAAGTGTATAATGTGATTTGAAGGACACCTTATCTCATTTGTAGTGAACATTGATTTAAACTAGTGTGTAATGAGATTTCATGTTTCTTACTATACTCTGCATTCAAATTTAAAAAAAAATTCCTTCCTTCCACTTATGCCACAACAACTCTATCTTGGCACAAAATCACACATATTTCAAGATCATTGGCTTCTTAGGTTGGTTTTATTGAATTCCAGCTGTGGATGCATGCATTCTTTCAGTATGAGGAAGAATGTAAGAATCACATGTGTTCTTTCAACATGAGGAAGAATGTAAGAATAAAATTGATGTAAGAAAATAAGTAAGCTTCTCAGTCCTCATTTTTGCATCAAACAATCCATCCATGCTGCATAACAGTACTAGTTTCTTGGTGATCCAACCATCATGGATATCGTAGTGTATGGTAATTCCAATTTTAAGTGTTCGTTAGTACAGCATGTGCTCCGTTGAATTATGACATTTGCACTTCCCAGTGATAAGGGATATACATGACTGTATATATCTTCTAATGTATAACCTATGCACATCTATGATGTAATGATTAATCCTAGGAGCAGCCAAATATGAGAACTTAACTGCCAGTTCTGTTCCCAGGTAGGAATATCAACAAATCATTTTCTTTAAATCATTCTACTTCAGAGTGGGAAGAGGTGAAATTTTAGCCTACCAAGACGTTCAGTGAGAAGATAATAATAATAAACACAAATAATTAAAAAAAAAATCACTGGAAGATCATAACCCAGAAGCTAATACTCCAGAAGAATTTCCGGAGGACCCCAAGCCTGTGGAAATATGCAAGTAAAAAGAATGCTAACGTGTTGTCAAGGAAATCTGTAATTAAAAAGAATGTCAAGCTATGATTCAGTCTCAGGCCTCTCCAAGAAAATGTATATGTTATGTCTCCAATGCATGAGGATCACCTGTCTTCCATTAGTATTTTGAGTTTGTACTTGGAACATATGATCAAACTATCCCTGTTAGCAAATTGTCCCTATTATCAAAGTGTCTATTAGCAAACTGTCCCTGTGCCTTCTTATTTGGTGGGCCAAACTCCTTTTTTTTCCATGTATCACAAATTGGGTAGAGAGTGCCACCTTTCATGCTTCCTCTCCTTGGGACTTTTTTATTGATGATGTTATTGAGGTGTAGAGGGATTTTCCTCCCCCTCGATACATACTCAAAGGGTTCCTTTGCCTTCTAAAACTACTTGCTTAGCCATCTGATTGACTTGGGAGTTGAATCTTTTTCTAACGTGAAAATAGTGGACTTATTTAAATACATTGAGTAGCAGGACCATTTTATGATAGATGCATGCCAAGGCTTAGGAGGAGGGAGCTCTTTCCTGCTTCAATGATCTTGTGATTATGTTCGAGTCCTCAACTGAAACTGCTTGCTTAGCCATCAGATTGACTTGGGAGTTGAATCTTTTTCTAACCTGAAAATAGTGGACTTATTGAAATGCATTGAGTAGCAGGACCATTTTATGATAGATGCATGCCAGGGCTTAGGAGGAGGGAGTTTCTTGAGTGATCTTGTCATTATGTTGGAGTCCTCAACAATAACTACATCCCTTTGCACAATGTCCTTCAAGAACCTGACTCCTTGATACATTGTTAGTGCTTTCGCTTGTTATTAGTTGCTTGTCCCTATCTCCAGGAAAATTTTAATTTCTAGGGACCTCTTCCACTTAGAAAAACACAATGCAAGGTCTTGATCTCCATTGAATCCATTCCCTCTAGTTCCATAGTGTTGGCATAAAGAATTTTAGCTATTGCCTGCTCTTTGGGTATCCTTACAATTCGTATACGATGGCTCAATGCAGTGATGATTTAGACTAGTGTATAATGTGATTTGAAGGACACCTTATCTAATTTGCAGTGAACATTGATTTAAACTAGTGCGTAATGAGATTTCATCTTTCTTACTATACTCTGTCTTCAAATTTAAAAAAAAAAATATTCCTTCCACTTATGCCACAACACCTCTATCTTGGCACAAAATCACACATATTTCAAGATCATTGGCTTCTTAGGTTAGTTTTATTGAATTCCAGCTATGGAGGCATGCGTTCTTTCAGCATGAGGAAGAATGTAAGAATGACAAAGTTCATCTATGATGTAATGATTAATCCTAGGAGCAGCCAAATATGAGAATATACCCCTCAACTGCCAGTTTTGTTCCCAGGTAGGAATATCAACAAATCATTTTCTTTAAATCATTCTACTTCAAAGTGGGAAGAGGTGAAATTTTAGCCTACCAAGACGTTCAGTGAGAAGATAATAATAATAAACAAAAATAATTAAAAAAAAAAATCACTGGAAGATCATAACCCAAAAGCTAATACTCCAAAATAATTTCCAGAGGACCCCAAGCCTGTGGAAATCTGCAAGTAAAAATAATGCAAACGTGTTGTCAAGGAAATCTGTAATTAAAACGAATGTCAAGCTATGATTTAGTTTCAGGCCTCTCCAAAAAACGTATATGTTATGTCTCCAATGCATGAGGATCACCTGTCTTCCATTAGGTTGAATTATGACATTTGCACTTGCTAGTGATAAGGGATATACATGACTGTATATATCTTCTAATTAATCCTAGGAGCAGCCAAATATGAGAACTTAACTGCCAATTCTGTTCCTAGGTAGGAATATCAACAAATCATTTCCTTTAAATCATTCTACTTCAAAGTGGGAAGAGGTGAAATTTTATCCTACCAAGACGTTCAGTGAGAAGATAATAATAATAAACACAAATAATTTAAAAAAAAAAATCATTGGAAGATCATAACCCAGAAGCTAATACTCCAGAATAATTTCCGGAGGACCCCAAGCCTGTGGAAATCTGCAAGTAAAAATAATGCAAACGTGTTGTCAAGGAAATCTGTAATTAAAAAGAATGTCAAGCTATGATTCAGTTTCAGGCCTCTCCAAAAAAACGTATATGTTATGTCTGCAATGCATGACGATCACCTATCTTCCATTAGTATTTTGAGTTTGTACTTGGAACATATGATTAAATTGTCCCTGTTAGCAAACTGACCCTATTATCAGACTCTCTGTTAGCAATGGCTCAATGCATTGATAATTTAGACTAGTGTATAATGTGATTTGAAGGACATATTATCTCATTTGCAGTAAACATTGATTTAAACTAATGCATAATGAGATTTCATGTTTCTTACTATACTCTGTATTCAAATTTAAAAAAAATTCCTTCCTTCCACTTATGCCACAACACCTCTATCTTGGCACAAAATCACACATATTTCAAGATAATTGGCTTCTTAGGTTGGTTTTATTGAATTCCAGCTATGGAGGCATGCGTTCTTTCAGCATGAGGAAGAATGTAAGAATCGCATGCGTTCTTTCAGCATGAGGAAGAATGTAAGAATAAAATTGATGTAAGAAAAGAAGTAAGCTTCTCGGTCCTCATTTCCACATCGAACAGTCCATCCATGCTGCATAACAGTACTAGTTTCTTGGTGATCCAACCATCATGGATATCGTAGTGTATGGTAATTCCATTTTTAAGTGTTCATTAGTACAACATGTGCTCCGTTGAATTATGACATTTGCACTTCCCAGTGATAAGGGATATACCTGACTATATATATCTTCTAATGTATAACCTACGCACCTCTATGATGTAATGATTAATCCTAGGAGCAGCCAAATATGAGAATATATCCCTCAACGGCCAGTTCTGTTCCCAAGTAGGAATATCAACAAATCATTTTCTTTAAATCATTCTACTTCAGAGTGGGAAGAGGTGAAATTTTGGCCTACCAAGACGTTCAGTGAGAAAATAATAATAATAAACACAAATAATTAAAAAAAAAAATCACTGGAAGATCATAACCCAGAAGCTAATACTCCAGAAGAATTTTCGAAGGACCCCAAGCTTGTGGAAATTTGCAAGCAAAAATAATGCTAACGTGTTTTCAAGGAAATCTGTAATTAAAAATAATGTCAATCTATGATTCAGTCTCAGGCCTCTCCAAGAAAAGGTCTATTTTATGTCTCCAATGCATGAGGATCACCTTTCTTCCATTAGTGTTTTGAGTTTGTACTTGGAACATATGATCAAACTTTCCCTGTTAGCAAACTGACCATGTTATCAAACTCTCTGTTACCAAACTTTCCCTGTGCCTTCTTATTTGTTGGGCCAAACTCCTTTTGTTTCCATGTATCACAATTTGGGTAGAGAGTGCCACCTTTCATGCTTCCTCTCCTTGGGACTTTTTATTGATGATGTTATTGAGGTGTAGAGGGATTTTCCTCCCCCTCGATACATACTCAGAGGGTTCCTTTGTCTTCTGAAACTACTTGCTTAGCCATCTAATTGACTTGGGAGTTGAATCTTTTTCTAACCTGAAAATAGTGGACTTATTTAAATGCATTGAGTAGTAGGACCATTTTATGATAGATACATGCTAGGGCTTAGGAGGAGGGAGCTCTTTCCTGCTTCAGTGATCTTGTTATTATGTTCGAGTCCTCAATTGAAACTACTTGCTTAGCCATCTGATTGACTTGGGAATTGAATCTTTTTCTAACCTAAAAATAGTGGACCTATTTAAATGCATTGAGTAACAGAACCATTTTATGATAGATGCATGCCAGGGCTTAGGAGGAGGGAGTTGCTTCAATGATCTTGTGATTATGTTGGAGTCCTAAACAATAACTACATCCCTTTGCACAATTTCCTTCAGGAACCTGACTCCTTGATACATTGTTAGTGCTTCCGCTTGTTATTAGTTGCTTGTCCCTATCTCCAGGAAAATTTTAATTTCTAGGGACCTCTTCCACTTAGAAAAACACAACGCAAGGTCTTGATCTCCATTGAATCCATTCCCTCTAGTTCCATAGTGTTGGCATAAAGAATTTTAGCTACTGGCTGCTCTTTGGATATCCTTACAATTCGTATACCGTGGCTCAATGCAGTGTTGATTCAGACTAGTGTATAATGCGATTTGAAGGACACCTTATCTAATTTGCAGTGAACATTGATTTAAACTAGTGGATAATGAGATTTCATGTTTCTTACTATACTCTGTCTTCAAATTTAAAAAAAATTCCTTCCTTCCACTTATGCCACAACACCTCTATCTTGGCACAAAATCACACATATTTCAAGATCATTGGCTTCCTAGGTTGGTTTTATTGAATTCCAACTATGGAGGCATGCATTCTTTCAGTGTGAGGAAGAATGTAAGAATTAGATACATTCTTTCAGCATGAGGAAGAATGTAAGAATGATAGGGAAAGAAACTCTCCAAGAAAACGTATATGTTATGTCTCCCATGCATGAGGATCATGTGTCTTCCATATAGTATTTTGAGCTTGTACTTGGAGCATATGATCAACAGGGCAGGCGAAAGAGCCTTTAATACAACGAGGTCAAAAGATAGAACCTCTGCAAGGGATACACGGCAGCAATGAATTATTGGGTTATGAGAGGAAGCCCATCCTTTGATAAGAAAACACATGTGATGTTTTTGTATGGGGTTTCTAGATAACTCGTGATAGATTTTTAGGTAACTCCCTTCTGCCAGCTCCATGCAGAGGACCTCTTTTCCTTATAGAGAGACTTATCCCAGACCAAATCCATCTCTTTTACCCAGCTTTCTATCCAGAGCCTAAGATGGTAGGATAGATTCCGTTTCCGCTTTAGAGGAATACCCTCTGTTTGATAGTGGGATTTCGATGCATTGAGGCATTCAAGGAGGTATTTTTCTTTAAAAAAAATTGGTTAGTTAGTGAAGAGATGTAACCTGTTCATGAGCATGGAATGTGAAAACTCTGACGTATGGATAAGAAGTCTTAGGATGTCTAAATTACTTGTGAGAATGGAAATCTTCTTAACTGGATAGCTTTTGTTTCCGCTTTAGAGGAATACCCTTTGTTTAACAGTCGGAATTCGATGCATTGAGGCATTCAAAAAGGTATTTTTCGTTAAAATAATTTGGTCAATTAGTGAAGAGATGTAACTTGTTCATGAGCATGGAATATGAAAACTCTGAAGTATGGATAAGAAGTCTTAAGATGTCTAAATTACTTGTGAGAATGGAAATCTTCTTAACTAACTTGTTCATGAGCATGGAATGTGAAAACATTGAAGTATGGATATGAAGTCTTGGATGTCCAAAATTACTTGTGAGAATGAAAATCTTCTTAACTAAAACATGATACGAAGTGTTTAAGAAAAGTTATTTTTCTGAAATTGATGCATTAAGGATTTAAGTTTCTGAAATTGATGATGCAAAGGAAATGATGGCATATTTAGTCTTTGTTTTTCTGTTGAACATTCATTCTCTTTATAGTTATTCTTGGGTTATTGTTTCCTCTAAGGTTGCACCCCTTTCAATCCTCTTTCTTTTGTGAATATCACCAGTATAAACATCATTTGTCTTTGCATTTCCTTTGCTCATTTGATTTCCATGACCTTACGTCGTTAAAGCATTTTTCCCCAAAAATAGTAACCTGGGTCAAATTCAATAATATCTGAAAATGAGAAATTTCTTATATTTCCTAAAATGTTAAGGAAAATTTAATTATTCTTTAAATTTATTTTAAATTTTATATACTAATTGATCTTGACCTACGTTCACAGATTAATTCATTTTGTGAAGAGTTAGGAGAAAATATACAATTGTAACCATTTTCCCCAATTGTAGAATTATCAAACTAATCAATTTTATATTGCTTATTATATTTGAGAATAAGATTACATGTTATTTAAAAAAGAGTACGTTTTCAACTAATTCTATGTTTTGAATTTATTTTAATTAGAAATGTAAAATCATAAATTTAATTAATTATATGTTTTAATTTTATTTTTATTTTTAAATTAGAAATATAAAATCATAAATTTAAATAGTTTAGATTACATTATAATGCACTTAATATTTATAATATGGTAGCCATTTCCAAATTTATACTTTTCATTATATATTAAATATTATCCATTAAAATGAAAATAAATATCTACAAGTTTTAATAATAATAAAGAATTTGGTATGTTAATATTTTTTTCTTAGTAATTTTAAAATTATTAATTACAATTTTTGAAATTATATTACATTTTTCATGTATTATTGTATATAATATTTATAAAATTAAATAAGATAACCATATATTTAATAATAAAAAATTTATTATTATCAATTTTTTGTTTTGAAATTTTTCTAAAATAAAAATATAAAATTATAATTTTAAAAGGTTAAAATTTCATTGTAATTCACTTGATATTTATAATATTTATGGGCTTTTCCAAGTTTATGTTTTCTACATTATATTAAATATTATTGAGTAAAATAAAAATATATATCTACAAATTTAAATAATTGCATGGAGAGACTTTAGTCCAACATGAATGATTACATGGGAGACTTTAGCCCAAAGTGAATGAGATGTTCTAAGGTTATGTAATGCTATTTAAACTTGTTAATTTAGTCAAATTACATAAATATAAAATAAAATAAAATAAGAATTATAATTATTAATAATTAAACCATTTTAGATTCATCTTAACTCTAGATTTAGATAGCCTATAAAGGGATCAAATTTCCCAAGGTGCAAGCTTTTCCTTTAGATCCATCTTAACTCTAGATTTAGTCAGCATAGAGAGGGAATTTTTCTTGATGATAATGTTAGAGTCTGTTCTATTTGCATAGTTTGGGAAATCTTACAAAGACCCAGGATTTCAGACGAGTGAGAGAGACAATTTACTTAATGAGGTTTATAAACATGTATATGCCTCTCCTAGATGGGGAGGAGCAAGTGGAGGGATATGGAGATGAGTATGAGATTGTTTTGTGTGATAAATCCATCACAACTTGTTAGATTCTCACTCTACAATGTTTCTATGTGCTTGAGTTTGTGCTAAAAGGAAATCTAACACATGTTAGATTTTCTTTTACATTGTAATGTTATTAATCTAGCACACATTAGACTTATTTAGTCATAAAATGTTGTTATGTTCTTGGGTTTGTTCTAGAAGGAAATATAGCATGTGTTAGATTTCTTTCAAATTTAAATATGCTTGTGTTTGTGTTGGAAGAAAGTTTAACACAAGCTAGATTTCTTATACTCTACAATGTTGTTGTTGGCAACGTGCGTGTATTTGTGGTAGACATAAATCTAGCACTTGCTAGATTTCTCACTCTACAATGTTTCTATGTGCTCGAGTTTGCGCTAAAAGGAAATCTAACACATGTTAGATTTTATTTTACATTGAAATGTTGTTAATCTAGCACACATTAGACTTATTTAGTCCTACAATGTTGTTATGTTCTTGTGTTTGTGCTTGAAGGAAATATAACATGTGTTAGATTTCTTTCAAATTAAAATGTGCCTGTGTTTGTGTTGGAAGAAAATTTAACACAATCTAGAATTCTTATACTCTACAATGTTGTTGTTGGCAACGTGCTTGTATTTGTGCTAGACATAAATCTAGCACTTGTTAGATTTCTCACTCTACAATGATTCTATGTGCTTGAGTTTGCACTAAAAGGAAATCTAACACATGTTAGATTTTCTCTTACATTGCAATGTTGTTAATCTATCACACATTAGACTTATTTAGTCCTAAAATGTTGTTATGTTCTTGTGTTTGTGCTAGAAGGAAATATAGCATGTTTTAGATTTATTTCAAATTTAAATGTGCTTGTGTTTGAGTTAGATGCAAATTTAACACAAGCTAGATTTCTTATACTCTACAATGTTGTTGTTGGCAACGTGTTTGTATTTTTGGTAGACATAAATCTAGCACTTGCTAGATTTCTCACTCTACAATGTTTCTATGTGCTTGAGTTTGCGCTAAAAGGAAATCTAACACATGTTAGATTTTATTTTACATTACAATGTTGTTAATCTAGCACACAGTAGACCTATTTAGCCCTACAATGTTGTTATGTTCTTGTGTTTGTGCTCAAGGGAAATATAACATGTGTTAAATTTATTTCAAATTAAAATGTGCTTGTGTTTGTGATGGAAGAAATTTGAGCGAAATCTAGAATTCTTATACTCTACAATGTTGTTGTTGGCAATGTGCTTGTATTTGTGGTATACAGAAATCTAGCACTTGCTAGATTTCTCACTCTACAATGTTTCTATGTGCTCGAATTTGCGCTAAAAGGAAATCTAACACATGTTAGATTTTCTTTACATTGCAACGTTGTTAATATAGCACAAAATAGACTTATTTAGTCCTACAATGTTGTTATGTTCTTGTGTTTGTGCTTGAAGGAAATGTAACATGTGTTAGATTTCTTTCAAATTAAATTGTGCTTGGGTTTGTGTTGGAATAAAATTTAACACAATCTAGAATTCTTATACTCTACAAAGTTGTCGTTGGCAATGGGCTTATATTTGTGGTAGACATAAATGTAGCACATGTTAGATTTCTCACTCTACAATGTTGTTGTTGGCAATGTGCTTGCATTTGTGTTAGACATAAATCTAGCAGTTGCTAGATTTCTCACTCTAGAATGTTTCTATGTGCTTGAGTTTGCACTAAAAGGAAATCTAACACATGTTAGATTTTCTTATACATTGCAATGTTGTTAATCTAGCACACATTAGACTTATTTAGTCCTAAAATGTTGTTATGTTCTTGTGTTTGTGCTAGAAGGAAATATAACATGTCTTATATTTCTTTCAAATTTAAATTTTCTTGTGTTTGTGTTGGAAGAAATTCAACACAAGCGAGATTTCTTATACTCTACAAGGTTGTTGTTGGCAACGTGCTTTTATTTGTGGTAGACATAAATCTAGCACTTGCTATATTTCTCACTCTACAATGTTTCTATGTGCTTGAGTTTGTGCTAAAAGGAAATCTAACACATGTTAGATTTTCTTTTACATTGCAATGTTGTTAATCTAGCACACATTAGACTTATTTAGTCCTAATCTGTTGTTATGTTCTTGTGTTTATGCTAGACGAAAATATAGCATGTGTTAGAATTCTTTCAAATTTAAATGTGCTTGTGTTTGAGTTGGAAGAAAATTTAACACAAGCTAGATTTCTTATACTCTACAATGTTGTTGTTGGCAACATGATTGTATTTGTGCTAGATATAAATCTAGCACTTGCTAGATTTCTCACTCTATAATGTTTCTATGCGCTCGAGTTTGTGCTAAAAGGAAATCTAACACATGTTAGATTTTGTTTTACATTGCAATGTTGTTAATCTTGTCACACGGAATAAGTCGATCTTGCGGACAAGATAGACCTTCCTAGAATCTAAAGAAGACCTAATGACAAGCAAACCAACCAGACACTATCTTTCTCTAAATATGCTTTGATAGACAATAGAAAACAAGTGTTTTCAGGGCCTACCTTAGGTCCAACGCTAGCTTGTGGATGCCCTCGCTCCTTCGATCCAAATGAGCTCCTTTTCGCGAATCTACAAACACAAACAAGGCAAACAAATTAAATAGCACCTAAAAAGCCAATTGCATAAAACATATTTAGCATGAAAGTCAAGGAGTCCATGAAACAAATAACATAAGATACTTGTTGAGAAAAATGAGTTTGATTGTATTAATTCAAAAGAAGAAGAACCTTACAACCTTTGCCTTGACGCTGTACAAGCTCCTCCCAGGGTCCAGCAAGAAGTCTCCTCTACTTTGACAAGTTTCACTCACTCCCCAATGAAACCAAAAAAAGGTATGTGATCTCTCCTCTTTAGGCTTAACTAGGAAGTCTTGATTTCACCAGCATTTACCCTCAAAAATGTTCAGCTTCTAACCTCCCTAGCAACCAACCCAATGCCTGTATTTATAGTGCAATGGAGGGAGGTTACTAGGTCCTCCTTCAAAGGGATAAAGCCCTCCTTCAAAGGGATAGCTCTTCTCATCAAGGGATTAGCTCCTTCTCTTTTGGGATGCATGAACCACCTCAGAGCGAACAATCCACGTCAAAATTCCTTCTAGAAACCTCTAGAATTAACCCAAAGTGAGTTTTTTAAGATAAAACTTGCGCCTTTTGACTTTCACAGGGGTCCGCACTTACACCGTTAGGGACAGAGAGGGCAGGTCCGCATTTTTTGTACACAGAAGGTGCGGGACCGCAGGTGACCATGAGAGAAAGTGCGGAACCAGAGTTACATTGATTTTTAATGTCTTTCTCTCATTTCTAAAGCTTGATTTGGAGAGCTGAGGTCTGAGACTTGCTTAGGAGGACAGTACAAGTGATGATAGACCCATACTGACTGCAAATAATCATGATGACGATATTTTGTGTAACTGATTGCCCCCTAAAGTGCGAAGTCTGCAGTAGATGAGGATTTCTTATCATTTAGGAAGAGTGAAGTACTTTATCATTTCGAGGATCATCTTGTGGAGAACCCGGTTGGAACCTGTAAAAACATTCAATGCAAGATATATATATGAGATCATATCATCGCTGAGGTAGGCATTCCCATACTCAGATAAAAACTGACTAGAAAAACTAACTACTGCTCTGATACAGGAATGATCTTGTAAAACATCACAAGTATAGACTCATGTGGACACAGTATGGATGCAGCCATCTGTTTATGAATAGTCCATTATATAATGAATACAAAATTCCTCGCAGCCTGGATTGTGGAAACTAGATCCAGGGTCTTCATTTCTACTTCCCGAAACAGTACGATTCTATCCATGCGAATGAATGTGTTGATGTCGAACATGGTAGAAACCACTTGATTACCAGTCAATGATGTAAACTATTAACAAGTGTGAGAGAAACCACCAGTAATGTCAATGGCTCTCAAAGTACCCAGTACAGTCCATGAGATGCGAATAAATGTGTTGATGTCGAGCATGTCACGGAATCCTTTGATCGAAAGTCAATGATGTAAACTGTCGTCAAAGGTGAGAAATCTGCCATTGATGCATGCAGATCTCAAGGTACTGACGATTCCTAGATCATCTTTCTAGATAATGAGCTGATGTCAATAGAAAGCGATCCGTCGTAGGCAAGCCCACAACATGAAATCATAGATCAAGTTGAAGAAATTTAGTTGCAAAGACTGACTCAGGGATGGTCAAGATGGATGACAAATATTTTGCAGATGAATGGCTTATTGGCAGTGACCTCTTGAACACATAACGACACGACATATGGTTTGGTGACAATTGACCTAAAGTTAATACCCAGAAACCGGTTGAAGACTTTCAATGTGGTTTGATCAACTGTTAGGCAAAGGATTTCCCAATCCAGGTGAATAAAAGTGTCGTGTTCAAGAGTGGTTACAAAGTATGAAAAATAGGCTCATTTTTCTCTCTTTTCCCCCACCATTTCTGGCAAGTACCTCTTTATTTTTGACAAGCTTGAGGAGGATAACATTTGCTTGATTATAAGCTCATCCTTCGGATGAGTCCAGCTTAGTTTAAATTTGAACCCTAAGAAGGAGTGGTTCGTTCCTGTTTGTAATTGAACAGGTCCTTTACTGTGAAATTTTAACGAGTCCAGTATAGGAGAAACTCGACGTTTTTCAATTTTAGAGAGTCTGAAAAAACTTAAGAAGACTCCAGGGTTGACCTTTTTCATACATTTGTGTCTCCCAAGCCCGAAAAAGTATAAAATAATACTTGAGAGAACCGCTTGATCTTTTACGACCAAGGAGTACTTTTCGTCATTAGTGCCTTTGACCCGAAAAATTAAAAAAGCGATCAATGACACGTTGTTTTATAACCAATATTGAGTTTGAAATGACAAAAACCCGGCAATCGTTTCATGTTTTTACGGTCGGAAAAGAGCTGTAAGTAGACTGTCTTTTAATTCCATTTTAACGAGTTTAAAAGAAACACTCGGCAATCTTTTCATGTTTTAGGAGTCAGAAAAGAGCTTAAAGATGACTCTACATGTTTTTCTGTTGAAAATGCTAGATTTCGCCTGAATAATCCTTGATTCTGCATAAAAACGCAAAAATTACTCATACCTGTTTGAAATGGATAAAAACGTCACAAAATACCTTTTAAAAGTGAAACATAAACAAATTTGCGATTTATTTACTCAAAAAACTTATAAAAAGGGCCTTTGCCAATTAATTTTTACCGTTTGAATTTGGGTGAGAAAAATAGTGCTTTTGGCTAGAAAACTTCCCGTGAAGATTTCGGAAAATCCAACCGTCGGAATCGAGCGGCGTCTTCTCCAGGTAATCGATATCATCCTACTCTTCATTTTCAACCGTTTAGATTTTTTTTTTAGTCCTTCATTTCATTTTTTGGGAGGGTTTTTAGGCGCAAAACCCGCGCGCGGGGGCCCGCAGGTTTACCATTGCGGGCCTGCGGACCCCGACTTTTTCTCCATTGGGAAAAAGCTTGGGGTCCGCACCTTCCATGTAGACAAAGTGCGGACCCCCGCACTGTGTCTAACCCGGAGGGTGCATACCCCGTCGCAAGGGTTTTGAACCCAAAAATTCTCAAAAATGGACCAACCAAAATATTTCCTAGCAATTTAATTAATCTTTATGCTTGATGCAGAGAGCACAACATGCTAGATTGGTGTGAACGAGAGCACGAGGATGTGGATGCTTCCGCATGGAATCATCAGCCTTCTCTTGATGCTTTGAGGGCGTGCGGACTGTATAAATTCTGGGCCATTCCTGGCATGAGGGCTCAGGTGGATTTCTTACAGTGGCTGGTTGACAGATGGAGCATACAGGACCAGTGTTTCTTCATTGGTGGCCACCAGCTCAAAATCGAGCCGGCGGACATATATTTCTTGACTGGTTTGCCTAAGAGAGGTGAAGACTTGACTCTGCACGGGACTAGGCCAGGTGGCCAGTCTGTCGATAGCCTCCGGTTAGAGTACTGCAACAGCCAGGCTAGAGACAAAGGGATAGACATAAAGACGATATCCCGTCCTGAACTTATGGTGATTGCGTTTACCGTCACCAGACTTTGCGGAGCTGCCACATTACATATTGCCACCGGATCCCAGATGCGTATGGCAGTTGATTGCTCCCAAGGCACCATCTTCAACTGGTGCGATGCCGTGTTGGCCAATGTGAAAGGCCAACTGACCAGGGCCAAGAACGGACGACTAAAGACCTTTGGTTATGGGGCTTTGGTCATGAGTTTTGGCCTGGAGAGGGTTCCTATGCTGATCCCACAACACCTTACTGTTGGAGCTGGGCTTCCTCGAGAGCCCAAACTAATGCGATGGGTCGCAGTCATGGCCCGTCACCCAGACGAGAGGACAGAGGTTGCTCGTTTCAAACCTGAGTATTTCCAATGGCTGGAAAACCAGGTCTTTTCCATTCAGGAATTTCCTTATGCTGGGATAGATTTTCTTGGTGACCCAGACATGGTTCTTCCACCAGGAGAGCAGTGGGATGAGTCAGGTAAAATCCTTTTCAACATTTTCCTATTTTAATTTTTTATTTATTTTTCCATCGTCTCAAAACTGATAGTAAAAATTTTAAAATGCAAATGTGGGTCCACAGCGACCAGCCGCTCTTCGGCCTTTCGAGAGAAAACAACCAGTTGCACCCGCACCAGCCCCACAGGACGAGTCAGCAGAGGTTTTGGCCGAGTTGGAGGGTCATCTCGAGCGCTTGACAGGAGATATTCCTGAGACCACTATAGACGACATTCCTCGTCGACTTCAGCGCTATGTGATTGGAGTCCCGGGACCTTTTAGGAGGTTCCTTTGCAAGGTGGCCTGTGCAGTGGTTTCTTATAGAGATCATCACCAGTGATAGGATGATCGCCTATAGTGGGCACATGTGACATTTTTGTTTTTTGTACTTATCATTTTTGCCGATCATAAGGTGTTTTTCAACCTATGATTGAAGACGATGTATTTTTTGACACACTCCTATATATATATATATATATATATATATATATATATATATATATATATATATATATATATATATATATATATATATATATATATATATATATATCACTATTACCGGCTTTATCTTGTTAATCATGTTATGGAATGATTTTAAATTTACATGTATGATTATTGCAAATGTTTATTTAACATTCGAGAAGCAATTGCATCTGCTAATGTATTTAAAGACCTTGGAATATGCTGATATTCAATGTAATTAAACTCACGTTCCAAGAGATGCACTCTCAAAAATAATCTTAATAACACTGGATTTCTAATGGCATACACTCTATTAAGCTGTAATACAACGAGTTCAGAATCTAACCTCACTATCAAACTCCGAATCCCAAATGAAATAGATTCAGATAATAACTCAATCACTGCACTGTACTCGGCAATGTTGTTCGTTGTTTGACTGAGGCTTACCCCATGCATAGATACTAACTCGTCAGAGGGTGAATAGATAACCCAAGCTGCGGAAGAGATGTTCCGTGTATTACAACAAGCACCATCAGCAAAACCAATGTATGTTTGGAGAGGCATCGACATCTGCAATATCAAGAGTAAAACCAAGATAAGCAGGAAAAATGACGAAAAACACTCTCTAAGCTAAGCACACTGTTTAAACTAAAACACACCAGCTAGAAAGAAAAAATATCCTAACTAAAAATCTCCGTACCCATTCTTTTAAGCATAATACCTCTTTAAGTAAAGGCCATTTCTGGGTTTACCCAAAGAGTCCCCATCAAAGTCTACCAATTCATAAGCCCCTTTGGCTAGTTTTCGCTTGACAACATAGGGACCATGCCACATAGGAATGAATTTTCCAGTGCCTAATTTATCATTAGCTTGATCATACACTAAGACTAGATCTCCTTCCGAAAAATTTCGAGGGGTCACATTTCGATCATACTGAGCTTTCATTCGTTTTGCATGAGTCTCGATTGCCAATGCAGCATCACGTCGATTCTCATCTAATTGAGCTAAGTATAACAAATTCTTTTCCTCTTCGGAAGTGGCTGGAAGTAACTCGATGGCCATTTGCAGTGACGGGATTTCGCATTCAATGGGTAACACGGCTTCCAAACCATAGACTAGTTGGAAAGGAGTGAACCCTGTTAATGTTTTTATTAAAGTTCGGTACGCCCAAAGCGCTGAAAATAGCACGTTGTGCCAATTCGACCGATGAATCCCAATGATTCGTCAGATCATGATAACCAAAACTTTGTTGATGGATTCAACTAGACCATTCGCTTGTGGATAATAAGGGGTTGAACTATCGTGACGTAAACCAAGATGGCCTGTAAGTTCGGTCATCATAACGTTTCGAAAATGACGCCCATGATTAGTGATTATCGCTTGCGGGACACCAAACCTAGCAATTATATGATTGAACACGAAAATTGTAGCTGTCTTGCCGTCTGCCTCGAATGTAGGCATCGCCTCAGCCCACTTAGTAAAATAATCTACCGCAAGGATGATATACGCATGCCCCCCGGCCGAGTGAGGGTTACATGTAATAAAATCGATACCCCATTTGGCAATTATAGGATGGAGAGGAGCAGGTGGAGCGCGCATCTTACGATCAAAAATCTGGCAGTTGTGGCATTTTCGGACCGCTGTAATACAATCTTTAAATAAAGACGGCCAGAAGTAGCCAGCGTGTAATATCTTTTGGGCTGTGGAAAACCCAGACATATGACCGCCACACGCTCCAGAGTGACAGTCATTTAGAACCCTTTCAGCTTCCTCGTGAGTTAAGCAACGTCGAAAAATAGAGTCCGCCCCATGGCGATAAAGAGTATCTCTGATAATCCTGAATTGTTGGGACTGGAATCGAATTTTCCGATGTTCTGACCTTGAAATTTCTGGCCGAAAGGATTGGGTTTGGAGATAAACAATGATATCCCCATACCACGGATCTAAATTGTTGATTAGAAACAAGGATTCGTCCGCAATGGGTTCCTCCGCCACAGTTTATGTGTCAGCACATGGGAAGTCACACATTAATTCCGCAAAAACTAAAGATTTCTTAGACTTAGATTTCTCAAACTCCAAGTCGAAATCTTGCAGGATAACGATCCATTTAGAGTACTTTCCCCCTAGTAATTGTTTGGTCAAAATGTAGAGCATAGGGTTGCAATCCGAAATTACCGTAGTTTTACGTAGTAGAATGTAGTGACGAAAACGTTGGACAGCTTGCACAGCTGCCAATGCCAATTTCTCCACATGCGAGTATTTTAGCTCAGTTGGGTTTAGCGTGCGACTGAGGTAATATATCACATGTTCCGTTCCTGATTCATCTTCCTAAACTAAGACCATCCCAATGGTGGAATGAGAGGCAGTGAGATACAAGAAGTAATCCTCGTTGTAGTTGGGAGGATGCAACAACGGTGCATGGGTCAACGCGTGTTTGAGTGCATCAAAAGATTTCTAAGCTATCTCATCCCAATAGAATTGAGTGTTTTGCTTCAACAACCGGGTAAAACCCTTTGTAACCTCGACGTAGTTAGGAATGAATCGTCGTAAAAAGTTTGCTTTCCCCTGCAAACTTTGGAGTTGGCGAAGACACGAAGGAGAAGGCAATTTGATGATAGCTTCAACCTTCGAGGGATCAACGTGAATGCCGGCTTTCGAAACTACAAACCCCAGCAATCGACCCGTTTCTATACAGAAGACACATTTGTGTGGGTTCAACCGAATCCGATAATGCCTACACCTCATAAAGATTGCTCGTAAATGGACGAGGTGATCAGCTCGATGTAATGAATGAGCAGGCAAGAAGATCATGAACAACAATCGTGGGATCAATTCCTGGCTTTTCCTCATAGGACCAGGCAAACACGTCGTGGAATTCTTGAAATAGGGCCTTATATAATTGAATTTCGTCATCTGTACACGAGGTACCTATATGAATGTTTTCAACAATTCCGGGCTTAACCGAAATGTCAATAGGAATAGTTCGAGAGATGTTCCCCAAATTTAACTCTGAATCGGGATGTTTAATTGGATTCTGAGGTTCCTTGACATATTCGGTTGTAAAGATTGATGAGAAATCATTTTCAAAACGATCATCCTCAGGTAAAAACGAAGATCGGTGATGGAGATCTTCCCATGGTAAATCATCTACACATAGGATTTCATGAATTTGCTCATCAGAGTGAACAAGTTCGGAAAACGTAGTTAAATCTGAGGTTGATGTGAAAAGTGATTCCTCACAGACCACATTCATTAAGTCATTTCTGGTTGAAAACGAGTCAGCAAGCGACTGCACAGCTTCATAGGCAATTTCATATGGACTCAAAGGCATGGAATCACCAAATGAGTGTATCTCAGATTCAAAAGGAATGATCCAAGGATCATCATAAACAATGGTGTCTGATGTAATCATATGAATGGTTGCAAATGAAGATGATGCGTTGATTGGAGGAAAAGGAAAAGTTCCCAGTAAACCGGCATCTTTAACTAATCCTACTCCAACATCCTTATATGGGATAGTTGTTTTACCAACATGCTGAATACTCTCCGAAGAGGCTGAGTCAGATGAAAAGTAAGCCAGCTGGTCTATTGTCACAATCTTTCCATTGTGTTGAAATTTTATTACTCGAAAGACCGATGAAACGACCGCTGTCATAGCGTAAGACCAACTTCGACCCAAGAGAAGGTTGTAGTCTAGAGGGGCATCAACCACCTCCACATCTAGACTAATGGTTTTTCCTTCAACCCCTATAGGCAAATCCTGTAGAATGCCAAAAGGATGAAACCCACGGCCATCAAAGGCCTTTAGAATCGTCGGGGATTGATTTAGTGAAGGAGAACCAAGCAATCTCCAACACTGTATCGACATAATACACGTTGAATCTCCCTCATCAATTACAGTCTGATGAATAGGCCTATTTTTGACTATCACTGGTATCTGGAAAGCCATTTGATGAGGCAAACGTGGTGTACTATTTTCTAGATCAAAAATTATTAGGTTCGGGTCCTGAATATCAACAGCTCCTATAGCCGACAAAAGTAATTTACGTTGTGCTGGGCATGATTGCAGCACTTCCAAAGCCGACATTGCTAAGGGTGAAACAGCTAAATCCTCAGCAATGTTATAATTCTGAGCCGCTCTCGCATGTGGATTGAAAGCTGACTTTCGAAGTATACCCTTGGCGGGCGGTTTGATTACTAAGTCTGGATTAGGTTTCTCGATCTGTAGTGGATCGGAACTGGGAGTTGAGGTTGATGGATTAGAATGAGAAGATTCTGCTTCTTTACCATCAACAGGAATCTTACTACCATAATCTTGCGATCGAGTCGCAATCCTAACATGGGACATCTTCAGTATGGGTTCTTCATTGGCACTTGAGGATGAACCTATCATCTTGCTGTCTTGAGTTGGAAAAGGATCCTTCAAAACAGCAGGAGTTTGGGAACCCTTGACAATCTTCGCAACCTCTACACGATGAGGGCAGTCTCTTGTAAAATGTTCATCGTCACAAATGAGACAAGGATAACGAGGTTTGCGCTTTTCGTCATTGGATTCTGCCTTTTCAGGTTTCTCCTTTGAACTTTTGTCCATTTTATTCTTCTTCTTTCCTTCCTTCTTCCCACTGGATTTTGATTTGGCTGTAGATGACTCTACAACGTGAATATCGACGGAAATCTCTGCAGAAGAATCTCCTGTTGGGGAATCAGGCAAGGTTATGATAGGAGAAGAATTATTGGAAGACTTCTTCTTACTTTTAGTGTTAACCGTGCCGATCATACCATCGGCGGCATGAGATCCCGAAGGAGCTGCAGCGATTTGATTTGACTTGGGAAGATCGGGGATTTTTTCATGTAACGTACCTGACTGAGTATAGACCAAGTCAAGGTACTGTGCTTGAGCAATGACTTTCTCCTCAGTAACAACTCCGGCTTTAGCAACATCTTCAGTGATCTTTGGGAACAAAGATTTTACAAACCACTCAGCCAAGATTTGATCCAGAATAAATACCTTCACTAAACGGCGTCGACGTCTCCACTCGTGAATATGATCTAAAATGTACGTGGATGTCGATTGTTTTAGCGAAGTTAACAATTCCGTGCCATTGTCATATCAGACTGGCAACTGAAAATGAGTTAGAAACGAGGTAGCTAACTGACTAAAATTATAAAAAGTGCCTCGCGGTAACTCAATGTACCACTTGGCCGCGAGACCAATTAGAGTGCGCTGGAAAAGTCTAAGACGGATCGAATCATCTGTGATGGAGTTAGACGCACACCAAAGGTGGTAAGTCATCACATGGTTCGACGGATCCTCTCCTGATTTACCTTCGAACTTGGGAATGTCACTGGGCAACTTATTCGGCATTGGCGGCCAAAACGAAAGATAATTAATGGGATCGTTTGTTAGGCGTGACAAGTCAGGCAAGTCCAAAGTTGCGATAAATGGTAACTGTCGATTAGGATCCCTAAAACTCTAGGTCATGAGACCAGCCCCAGGAGGAGGATATCCAGGATAACTAGGAATAGGAATCGCGTTCGGGATATTGTATCCTCCCGGAAAACCAGGATTAACCGGACCATACTGGGGTTGTTGAGGTTGTTGATAAGTGTACCCAGGATATGGTTGATACTGATAAACTGGCTGCTGGACAACAGGACCGAATTGGTACTGTCCCTGGTACGGTTGATAGGTGAATTATGGTTGACTTGTGACAACCGTACTTAAACCAAGTTGTCCTACAGGCATCTGAACTGAAGTTTGAATCGTAGATCCAGACGATGGTAAAGATGTCTGAGGAGTAGATACAGGAACAGTAGAAACTGGAGCTGTCGACACTCCAGAAGTAGCGGCAGTTGTAGCAGTCGTTTGAGGCGGAGTACGAGGTGTACTAGGCCCAGGCTGAGAAACTACCGAAGGTACAGAAGTTTGAATGTTAGACTGGACTGGTTGCTGGGATGCACCAGAAACTAAGGGTTGTCCAGTTTGAGATGACAACTTTACACTTGGCTGCAACACCTGTTGGGTTTGCGATGAATCCCACACTATATTCATTCCGGGGTACTGACCCATAACTGGTTGAGAATATTGAAGACCATAACCGGGTTGAGGGTAGGATTGATAATTGAAAGGTACATTTCCCATTCCTTGAACAAACGTTTGACCTTGGGGTGGTTGGAAACCTTGGTTCGAGTATTGACCTTGGGGTTGATACCCTTGAGGCACATATTGATACTGGGGTTGACCTTGAGGTATAAATTGATACTGGGGTTGACCTTGGGGTACATATTGAGTCTGGGGTTGACCTTGAGGAACGTACTGTCCCGTAGGTATGTACTGTC
This sequence comes from Pinus tabuliformis, assembly GCA_031772625.1. Classification (NCBI taxonomy): domain Eukaryota; kingdom Viridiplantae; phylum Streptophyta; class Pinopsida; order Pinales; family Pinaceae; genus Pinus; species Pinus tabuliformis. Next base: position 725,472,552 of record CM062815.1, read on the forward strand.
CTTGAGGTTGCCCCCCAGATGAAAATTGTGTACCTTGAGGTTGCCCCCCAGGCGTTAATTGAGGCTGCCCCCCAGGTGGTAACTGGCCACCTTGAGGTTGAGGATTGGGAATGGAACCTAACATCATAAGAATGTCTTCTACGCTCAACGGCTTTGTACCATTGCTTCCAGTTAATAACCCTTGCTCAATGGGTTGAGGAGATGCACCCAAAAATTCTCAAAAATGGACCAACCAAAAGTCTACGGGACTTCCTCAGTAACTCAGCCACGTTTATAATCTCAGGAGACTGGCCCCGAAGTCTACGGGACTGTCTTGGTAATTCAGCCACAGTTAAAGACTTTTAACTACTTCACACGCAAACAAAGTAAAATCTCAATGAAAAGCACCTAAAGTCTCTAAAGAACCAAACAAATTTAAATCATACGCCTAAAGAATCTAGGAGATCAAACACACACAAACAGTAACTTTCTGGACCGAAAACACTAGTTGGTGATGAAATCCAACGTCGCAGAGTTCAGTACAGAAATGGCGGTTTGAACAGTTACCCCAGCAACCTGCTTAATGAATAGACTGGCACAAGTTCCTCCACTTAACCGTCTCGAGTGAAGTGAACCCCCCAGAAAATCCAAGTGAGTCTAGTCGACATCTGCTCCAGGTACAGTGGGATCTTCCCACCACTGTCACCTTAGGAAGAGTCCTAAAGAATATGGCCACTAAGGTTACCAACTGAGACAAATACACCTGGGCGAACATTCTACGATGTGATACGCACGCAAGGGCAGAGTAGCAAGCTCAATCCCCCTGAAGGCTCCTTGACATAATCCAAGGTTTACCAAAAAGTGACCCCAGGCTCCTCGACAATGGTTAATCCGAGGTTTACCGTTTGTAATACGTGAATATCTGGCGTCGTTCCCAATGAGGAAGGATTGATTCCCACACTGGTTCAGACACGATCTCATGCTTCTCCTTTAAGAGGAGCTTTCCCAGAGCATAAATGCAACAATTGGATTTCTTCCCTACCACAAGATACAGCTACTTGTTTGTTTTTACTGTCTTGGAGAGTTAATTACTCTCCTACTCCAAGACACTAGCCTAAGCTAAGTTGGTGTATCAGAGCCCTAGAAATAAAAATGTTACTAGGTGAATTTTACTTTAAGCGTTAATTTTAGTGGTTTTTGTTTAAGTCCAAAGGTGCGGAGATGAAACTCGTGGTATGAAGACTCGACTCAAAATCACTAAAAATGCACCTAAGATGATCCAAACAATATTTTTTTTCTTCGATGAACTTCTAAACTAAGAAAGAGTTTGAGAATGCAAATACTTTGTAAACACAAATCTTTCTCAATTAAACAAATTAAAAGAAGAGCCTTTCCTTTCCAAAGCACTCAAAATGAGACAACTAATTATTTCACAAAAATTTCCCTTTTCGTTTCAAAGCACTCAATCACTACAAAAAACAAACTTTTTCAAAAGAGATTATTTTTTTTATATTTTGTAAATAAAACACTCAAAACTAATAAAAATAACTAACTTTGAGAGCTACAAACTATAAAAACCTATTTGAAGTCAAAGCCTACTAAAAGTCTTTTTAGAGGATGTTTTACTCAGCTAGATGTAAGCTAAGGACTAATTCATGCAGAATCACAAATCAGTCAAGAACAACCAATTTCGTTTTCTTTTTAAAAAAAATTGAAAATCCAAACTCTCAAACACAAGCTTTTCGAAGTTTTGAAATGAGAAAATACAAAGCGGATTCCTCATCAAGGGGAGATTTCATACATGGTCAGACTCATAAGAAGGTTGGTAGACACTAAGGTAATCTAAAGTCCCTACAGCTTCTAAGCTCAGAGCCACTACACAACCAAAATGAAAAACAAACCCAACAAGCAAAACTCCTAGGAATTTCACCTAAAACCCTAACACTGACGAAATCAATCCAAGGAAAGCTTCTGACAAGCTATATGCAGGTCTGGGCAGTGGATAACAATTTCTAAAGACAAACTAAGCTGACTAACAGAGGAAATTTTAGGGTTTTCAAAATTTTGACAGGGTCCGCAGGTCCACAGTTGGCACAGGTGCGGTCCCTCTCTATGCTAAAAGCCAAGCTGCGGGTAAGTACGCACTGTGCCAAACGGCTAGGGTGCGGTCCTCTCCCAAAGCTATGAAAAACAAAAAATAACCCTGGATCTACAAACTCTACCCAATTTTACACACAACAAGCCAAAAACATAAACAAAAATAGAGTTTCTCAGGTCAAAGTAAAAACAAGGAAAACAATCAAGTCCCCAGTATGGTCGCCATTCTGTCACACGGAATAAGCCGATCTTGCAGACAAGATAGACCTTCCTAGAATCTAAAGAAGACCTAATGACAAGCAAACCAACCAGACACTATCTTTCTCTAAATATGCTTTGATAGACAATAGCAAACAAGTGTTTTTAGGGCCTACCTTAGGTCCAACGCTAGCTTGTGGATGCCCTCGCTCCTTCGATCCAAATGAGCTCCTTTTTGCGAATCTGCAAACACAAACAAGGCAAACAAATTAAATAGCACCTGAAAAGCCAATTGCATAAAACATATTTAACATGAAAATCAAGGAGTCCATGAAACAAATAACATAAGATACTTGTTGAGAAAAATGAGTTTGATTGTATTAATTCAAAAGAAGAAGAACCTTACAACCTTTGCCTTGACGTTGTACAAGCTCCTCCCAGGGTCCAACAAGAAGTCTCCTCTACTTTGACAAGTTTCACTCACTCCCCAATGAAACCAAAAAAAGGTATGTGATCTCTCCTCTTTAGGCTTAACTAGGAAGTCTTGATTTCACCAGCATTTACCCTCAAAAATGTTCAGCTTCTAACCTCCCTAGTAACCAGCCCAATGCCTATATTTATAGTGCAATGGAGGGAGGTTACTAGGTCCTCCTTCAAAGGGATAAAGCCCTCCTTCAAAGGGATAGCTCCTCTCATCAAGGGATTAGCTCCTTCTCTTTTGGGATGCATGAACCACCTCAGAGCGAACAATCCACGTCAAAATTCCTTCTAGAAACCTCTAGAATTAACCCAAAGTGAGTTTTTTAAGATAAAATTTGCGCTTTTTGACTTTCACAGGGGTCCGCACCTACACCGTTAGGGACAGAGCGGGTAGGTCCGCAGTTTTTGTACACAGAAGGTGCGGGACCGCAGGTGACCATGAGAGAAAGTGCGAAACCGGAGTTACATTGATTTTTAATGTCTTTCTCTCATTTCTAAAGCTTGATTTGGAGAGCTGAGGTCTGAGACTTGCTTAGGAGGACAGTACAAGTGATGATAGACCCATACTGACTGCAAATAATCATGATGACGATATTTTTGTGTAACAAATCTAGCATACATTATAGACTTATTTAGTCCTACAATGTTGTTATGTTCTTGTGTTTGTGCTAGAAGGAAATTTAGCATTTGTTAGAATTCTTTCAAATTTAAATGTGCTTGTGTTTGTGTTGGAAGAAAATTTAACACAAGCTAGAATTCTTATACTCTACAATGTTGTTGTTGGCAACATGCTTGTATTTGTGGTAGACATAAATCTAGCACTTGCTAGATTTCTCACTCTACAATGTTTCTATGTGCTCGAGTTTGCACTCAAACGAAATCTAACACATGTTAGATTTTATTTTACATTGCAATGTTGTTAATCTAGCACACATTAGACTTATTTAGTCCTACAATGTTGTTATGTTCTTGTGTTTGTGCTTGAAGGAAATATAACATGTGTTAGATTTCTTTCAAATTAAATTGTATCTAGTATTCTTATACTATACTATGTTGTTATTGGCAACGTGCTTGTATTTGTGGTAGACAGAAATATAGCATGTGTTAGATTTCTCACTCTACAATGTTTCTATCTGCTCAAGTTTGTGCTAAAAGGAAATCTAACACATGTTAGATTTTATTTTACATTGCAATGTTGTTAATCTAGCACACATTAGACTTATTTAGTCCTAAAATATTGTTACGTTATTGTGTTTGTGCTAAAAGGAAATATAGCATGTGTTAGATTCTTTCAAATTAAAATGTGCTTGTGTTTGTGTTGGAAGAAAATTTAACACAAGCTAGATTTCTTATACTCTACAATGTTGTTGTTGGCAACATGCTTATATTTGTGGTAGACATAAATCTAGCACTTGCTAGATTTCTCACTCTACAATGTTTCTATGTGCTCGAGTTTGTGCTAAAAGGAAATCTAACACATGTTAGATTTTATTTTACATTGCAATGTTGTTAAACTAGCACACATTAGACTTATTTAGTCCTAAAATGTTGTTATGTTCTTGTGTTTGTGCTAGAAGGAAATATAGCATGTGTTAGATTTCTTTCAAATTAAATTGTGCTTGTGTTTGTGTTGGAAGAAAATTTAACACAATCTAGTATTCTTATACTATACAATGTTGTTATTGGCAACGTGCTTGTATTTGTGGTAGACATAAATCTAGCACTTGTTAAATTTCTCACTCTACAATGTTTCTATGTGCTCAAGTTTGTGCTAAAAGGAAATCTAACACATGTTAGATTTTATTTTACATTGCAATGTTGTTAATCTAGCACACATTAGACTTATTTAGTCCTAAAATTTTGTTACATTATTGTGTTTGTGCTAGAAGGAAATATAACATGAGTTAGATTATTTCAAATTAAAATGTGCTTGTGTTTGTGTTGGAAGAAAATTTAACACAAGCTAGATTTCTTATACTCTACAATGTTGTTGTTGGCAACGTGCTTATATTTGTGGTAGACATAAATCTAGCTCTTGCTAGATTTCTCACTCTATAATGTTTCTATGTGCTCTAGTTTGCGCTAAAAGGAAATCCAACACATGTTAGATTTTATTTTACATTGCAATGTTGTTAAACTAGCACACATTAGACTTATTTAGTCCTAAAATGTTGTTATGTTCTTGTGTTTGTGCTAGAAGGAAATACAGCATGTGTTGCATTTCTTTCAAATTTTAATGTGCTTGTTTTTGTGTTTGAAGAAGATTTAACACAAGTTAGATTTATTATACTCTACAATGTTGTTGTTGGCAACGTGTTGTATTTGTGGTAGACATAAATCTAGCACTTGCTAGAATTCGCAATCTACAATGTTTCTATGTGCTTGACTTTGCACTAAAAGGAAATATAACACATGTTAGATTTTCTTTTACATTGCAGTGTTGTTAATCTAGCACACATTAGACTTATTTAGTCCTACAAAATTGTTAAGTTCTTGTGTTTGTGCTAGAAGGAAATATAACATGTGTTAGATTTCTTTCAAATTAAAATGTGCTTGTGTTTGTGTTGGAAGAAAATTTAACACAATCTAGAATTCTTATACTGTACAATGTTGTTGTTGGCAACGTGCTTGTATTTGTGGTAGACATCAATCTAGCAGTTGCTAGATTTCTCACTATTGAATGTTTCTATGTGCTTGAGTTTGCGCTAAAAGGAAATCTAACACATGTTAGATTTTATTTTACATTGCAATGTTGTTAAACTAGCACACATTAGACTTATTTAGTCCTAAAATGTTGTTATGTTCTTGTGTTTGTGCTAGAAGGAAATATAACATGTATTATATTTCTTTCAAGTTTAATTTTGCTTGTGTTTGTGTTGGAAGAAAATTTAACACAAGCCGGATTTCTTATACTCTACAATGTTGTTGTTGGCAACGTACTTGTATTTGTGGTAGACATAAATCTAGCACTTGCTAGATTTCTCACTCTACAATGTTTCTATGTTCTTGAGTTTGCGCTAAAAGTAAATCTAACGCATGTTAGAATTTCTTTTACACTGCAATGTTGTTAATCTAGCACACATTAGACTTATTTAGTCCTAAAATGTTGTTATGTTCTTGTGTTTGTGCTAGAAGGAAATATAGTAGGTGTTAGATTTCTTTCATATTTAAATGTGCTTGTGTTTGTGTTGGAAGAAAATTTAACACAAGCTAGATTTCTTATACTCTACAATGTTGTTGTTGGCAACGTGCTTGTATTTGTGGTAGACATAAATCTAGCAGTTGCTAGATTTGTCACTCTTGAATGTTTCTATGTCCTTGAGTTTGCCCTAAAAGGAAATCTAACACATATTAAATTTTATTTTAAATTGCAATGTTGTTAATCTAGCACACATTAAACTTATTTAGTTCTACAATGTTGTTATGTTCTTTTGTTTGTGCTCAAAGGAAATATAACATATGTTAAATTTATTTCAAATTAAAATGTGCTTGTGTTTGTGTTGGAAGAAAATTTATCACAATCTAGAATTCTTAAACGCTACAATGTTGTTGTTGGCAACATGCTTGTATTTGTGGTAGACATAAATCTAACACTTGATAGACTTCTCACTCTACAATGTATGTATGTGCTCGAGTTTGCGCTAAAAGGAAATCTAACACATGTTAGATTTTATTTTACATTGCAATGTTGTTAAACTAGCACACATTATACTTATTTAGTCCTAAAATGTTGTTATGTTCTTGTGTTTGTGCTAGAAGGAAATATAGCATGTGTTAGATTTCTTTCAAATTTAAATGTGCTTTTTTTGTGTTGGAAGAAAATTTAACACAAGTTAGATTTCTTATACTCTACAATGTTGTTGTTGGCAACGTGCTTGTATTTGTGGTAGACATAAATCTAGCAGTTGCTAGATTTCTCACTCTTGAATGTTTCTATGTGCTTGAGTTTGCGCTAAAAGGAAATCTAACACATGTTAGAATTTCTTTTACATTGCAATGTTGTTAATCTAGCACACATTAGACTTATTTAGTCCTAAAATGTTGTTATGTTCTTGTGTTTATATTTCTTTCAAATTTAATTTTGCTTGTGTTTGTGTTGGAAGAAAATTTAACACAAGCCAGATTTCTTATACTCTACAATGTTGTTGTTGGCAACGTGCTTGTATTTGTGGTAGACATAAATCTAGAAGTTGCTAGATTTCTCACTCTACAATGTTCTATGTGCTTGAGTTTGCACTAAAAGGAAATCTAACACATGTTAGATTTTCTTTTACATTGCAATGTTGGTAATCTAGCACACATTAGACTTATTTAGTCCTAAAATGTTGTTATGTTCTTGTGTATGTGCTAGAAGGAAATATAACATGTGTTATATTTCTTTCAAATTTAATTTTTCTTGTTTTTGTGTTGGAAGAAAATTTAACACAAGCCATATTTCTTATACTCTACAATGTTGTTGTTGGCAACGTGCTTGTATTTGTGGTAGACATAAATCTAGCACTTGCTAGATTTCTCACTCTACAATGTTTCTATGTTCTTGAGTTTGCGCTAAAATTAAATCTAACGCATGTTAGATTTTCTTTTACATTGCAATGTTGTTAATCTAGCACACATTAGACTTATTTAGTCCTAAAATGTTGTTATGTTCTTGTGTTTGTGTTGGAAGGAAATATAGCATGTGTTAGATTTCTTTCAAATTTAAATGTGCTTATGTTTGTGTTGGAGGAAAATTTAACACAAGCTAGATTTCTTATAGTCTACATTGTTGTTGTCGGCAACGTGCTTTTATTTGTGGTAGACATAAATCTAGCACTTGCTAGATTTCTCACTCTACAATGTTTCTATGTGCTCAAGTTTGTGCTAAAAGAAAATCTAACACATGTTATATTTTATTTTAAATTGCAATGTTTTTAATCTAGCACACAATAAACTTGTTTAGTCTTACAATGTTGTTATGTTCTCTTCTTTGCGTTTAAAGGAAATATAACATGTTATGAAACCAGCTCACAAAAAGGTAGAAAAGAGAGATCAACGCCTTAGAATTCAGCCTCTTCGAGGGGGCAACCTCCTTTACATTACACAAATGAACAATTCTTGGATGATACAGATGACAAGACCTCATTTCTATATATAGGAGTCTAAGGAGTCATAATATAATTAGAGCTGACATAAAAATAATAATGTAAGGGCACAATAATAACAATAGTGGGCTTCTATGGGGCACAATAGTAACAATATGGGGACTACATGGGTACAACAATATAATAAGGGGGTTGTACTACTAACAATAAGGGGTTGAACTAGTAGTATAGGGGCCTAACATGCCCCTCTCCTTCAAAAAGTGTTGTCCTCAATGTTTGAGTAGTTATTGATGCTTATGTAGAATATTCTTGTCCTCCCATGTGGAATATTCAGCGGGTAAGTTCTTCCACTTGATGAGATACTCTGAAATTGATCGCTTTTGTAGCTATCGAGTTCTTGTTTCTGTGACTGCTCCGGGTTCCAATATGATTTTTCCTTCCTCCTCAAGTTCTGGTAATATTGTTTGAATTGGGATCTTCTGCCACTTTTGAATGAGTGGCCACACTTCTTTTTCCTTCTTCCATTCAACAAAATTTTTCTTCCCTTTTCTATAGATGATGTCAAACTCATAACCCAATATATTTGTGACCCATTTTTTCTATTCTTCTATAGATAATATTCGTTCTAAAAAGTATTTAAGACTATCATGATCCATTTTTACCTTGAAGTGTCTTCCCATTCGGTAAGATCGCCATTTCTTAAGTGCATGTAGTATTTCCAACATTTCCTTCTCATAAATAGCTTGTGTTAGATGTAGTATTAAAAATAACCAATTGCCTACATCAAAACATTTTTCACTATGATGTTGATCTACCTATCGTTTCATTCGATTTTGCACCAAAGTGGCGTTATCCTTTAAAAGTTGGAGAACTTGTTGTTGATTCTTGATGTGATATTTCACTGCTTGAACCTTTTTCTTCTTGATATGTCCTTCTATATTTAGAGTTTGAGGAGTGGTAATTTTTTCCAATCCTTTACAAGATATGGTCGGATTCATTTCTTGATGCTCGATGTGATCTTTCACTTCTTGAACATTTTTCTTCTTGATATGTCCTTATATCTTGATAGTTTGAGGAGTGGTAACTCTGACCAATGAATTACAAGATATGGTTGGATTCATTTCTTCTTTCTCAATGTGATCTTTCACTTCTTGCACCTTTTTCTTCTTGATATCTCCTTCTATCTTGAGAGTTTGAGGAGTGGTAATTCTTGCCAATGCTTTACAAGATATGGTCTAATTCATTTCTTCTTTCTCTAGGGTTGAGTCCTGGCGTATATCCTCTTCTTTTGATGTTTCTTGATCCTTTTCTTCCTCCTCTTCATACTCTATGTAAAATAATTTCTTCTCGACACAATTATGACCTTTAGTGCATTTTCTATCACAATTGTAACAAAGCCCTTTTTCTCTTTTTTCTTCCAATTGTTGTGGTGTAACCCTTGTAAGTTGTGGAAGGCTAGGAGAAACAACACTTCCATATTTATAGTTATGACGAGTAGACTTCCTTGTTGTCATAATTTTACTTTCCAATATGTAACAAATCCCTTTTACTCTTTCCAATTGTTGTGGTGATGCTCTAAAGAAGGTGTTGCTCTTTCTATCCTCATAATGTGCTATCATTTCCTCCGTGAAAATTGACCACGTAACAAGTTGTTTATGAGAACAAAGCCCTTTATACCATAAAAATTGATTTGGTTCTAAATATAAAGATGCAATACATACCTTTTGTAATAGTGGTACACCATGTAGATCAAAATATTGCTCCATCTGAAGTATCCAGTTTACCAGATCCTTGCCATCAAACTTCCTCATATCACCTTTTCTTGATTTTAGGAGCTTGATCTTGAAATGACTATAACTCTGTAATTTCGAATCATCTAGTTTTGAAATTGCTACCTGCATTACCCCTCTATGTCCTCTTTCCAATGGCACCAGTCTGATCCAAATTGGATTCTCCAAGGAAGAGTTATGCCAAATCTCCCGCAATGACCTGATTATAGACTAGTTCAGTAGAGCAAACTTGTATGATGTGCCACAAGTCACTGTTTCAACCTTTTTCTCTGAAAATATATACAAGAAACTATAGTCTGTCCTCTTTCTGTACCTTATGAAATTTCAATCTGATGCTCAGAGAGAAAGTTATGACGATTTTCCCCATGTCACCTATTCGGAATGTAAGTCAAGAGTCTGCAAAAGACCAACTTCCTCAGATCATATCTCTACAAATACAGTGCGAAAAGCTCCAAAATTCGGACCTGAGGTTCCCTGTAATTTCTTCTCAAATGGGTTTTTTTCTTAGCTTCTGAAACATCGCAGAAAAAAAGTTATAGAGAAAATGCCACGATCACCTATTTGGAGCAGCGAAACCCTAGAATCCAAAGCTCTGATACCAAATGTTATGAAACCAACTCACAAAAAGATAGAAAAGAGAGATAAACACCTTAGAATTCAGCCTCTTCGAAGGGGCAACCTCCTTTACATTACACAAATGAACAATTCTTGGATGATACAAATGACAAGACCTCCTTTCTATATATAGGATTCTAAGGAGTCATAATATAATCAGATCCGACATAACAATAATAATGTAAGGGCACAATAATAACAATAGTGGGCTTCTATGGGGCACAATAGTAACAATATGGGGATTACATGGGTACAACAATATAATAAGGGGGTTGTACTACTAACAATAAGGGGTTACACTAGTAGTATAGGGACCTAACATAACATGTGTTAAATTTCTTTCAAATTAAAATGTGTTTGTGTTTGTGTTGGAAGAAAATTTAACACAATCTAGAATTCTTATACTCTACAACGTTGTTTTTGGCAACATGCTTGTATTTGTGGTAGACATAAATCTAGCACTTGATAGACTTCTCACTCTACAATGTTTCTATGTGCTCGAGTTTGCACTAAAATGAAATATAACACATGTTAGATTTTATTTTACATTGCAATGTTGTTAATGCTAACATGTTTCTGTTTAGGCTAAAAGAAAATCTAGCTTGTGCTAGATTTTTTTTGTCGTGTAGTGTTGTCATTGGAAATATTTATATGTTTGTTATAAGTAAATGTAATTCTGAGTAAATTTTTCTCACCCTACAATGTTGTTATGTGATTAATTTCGCATTAGAAGGAAATATAGTATGAATTATATTTCTTTCACCTTGTAATGTTGTTATTTGCAATGTTCTTGTGTTTTTTATAGGAGGAAATCTTTGTACACTATCCCATTCTTAGACCACATATTCCATATGAAGGGCCTTCTAATCATTTCAGGGTTTAACATTTTTTATATTGTAACAATAGTCTATGTAGGCATGGACTAAAACCTCATAGTCTCTAAAAGGCAAGGTCAAATGTCCCAGGAAATATTATTATTGCAATGATTTTATTGACATTGTGTTTATGTTTTTGCTTTACAACACAATGTTGTTGTTGGCAATCTTCTTGTATGCGATAGAATATAGTCTAGCATGGGTTACATTTCCTTTGCCTTGCAATATTTTAATGACAATATGTTTGTGTTTGTGGTAGAAGGAAATCTAGCTTGTGCTATATTTATTTTGTTTTGCAATGTTTTTCTTGGAAATATGAATGTGTTCATGCTAAAAATAATTCTAGCACGTGCTAGATTTCTTTCACCTTACAATTTTTTTTTTACAATATCCATGCGTTTGTAATAGAAATAAATCTAGGATGCGAATATTTCTTTTGCTTTGCAAGATTCTTGTTGGCAATATGCTTTTGTTCATGTTAGAAGTAATTCTATCACATTCTATATTTCTTTCACCTTGCAAAGTTGCTATGTGTTTGTCTTTGTGCTAGACGAAGATCTAGAAGCCAATCTAATGTTCACCATAGTTAATGTTCTTTCATTGTGTTTTTCTATTATTTTATCTAAAGCAAAATAAGAATATACATGACTATAAGAGATAAATTTTGTGTATATATGTTGTTATTTTAGTCTATACAATTGTTTTTATTTATTCACAATGTAATGTCTTTTGGAAATGTTCTTATGCTCGTGCTAGAAGGAAACCTAGTAGATGTTTGCTTTCCTATATTCATGATTAAAAGAACATAAAAAATTATTTGGGGATGCCCTTTTTCTAACCTTGATTAGCTATTATTGTGAGTTATACACTTGTTATTGTTCTTGTTCATTTTGTTACACATATAATTATGAGAATAGTTATAGTATTTATAAATTCATTTTTTCTTCAATAATTCGAAACTGTGATAACAATTTTTTACTTTATTTTCAGATACCATGGACTATGAAGCTAGTGAGAATTCAAAGGAAGCATCTAAGGAAAAAGGAAGTTCAAGAAACACGACACCAAATTCTTTAAATGGTATGACAATTTTAGTTTATACTTTGTTAAAATTGTTAGACATTGTGTTAATAATTGGTTGTTGATTAATAAAACCCACGGAAATAGCCTTAGGATTGGGGTTTTAATGAGGACAACCCATACTAACATGGGTATTTTTTTTTCCAAGAAATTTTATATATGTGACAACTTTTGGTGTCATATACTAAACTTGCATAACATATGTACTCATTTATTATTGTGCGTGTAAATCGAAATCGTGTATTATAAGGTTGTTTAACATTATTTGTTATTTCATGTCTTCCATTAAATTTTTCTTTCTAGAAACCGTGGAAACTGGTGGGCGTGAAATTCGAAGTAAAGTAGCAAAGACAAAAAGAAAAACAAGTGATATACAAATGATGCCCCCTTCAACTGGTATGGTGGTTTTATATTTTATGTACTCTTTTAGAAATGGTTGGATTAGGTGGTTTCTTTTCTTATCAGTTTTACCCAGGTGATAACTTTTGGTGTCATATAGTAAACTTGCATAGCATATGTACTCATTTATTACTGTGCATGTAAATGGAAATCGTGTATTATAAGGTTGTTTAATAATATTTAGTATTTCATGTATTCCATAATTTTTTATTCTAGAAACTGCGAAATCTAGTGTGCCTGAAATTCAAAGTAAAGTAGTGAAGAAAAGACAAAAAAAAATGATGTACAAACATTGCCTCCTTCAACTGGTATGGTGGTTTTATATTTTATGTACACTATCTTGGAAATGGTTAGATTAGGTGGTTTTTCAGTATTTATAAGAATATTATGTGACAATATTTGAAATTATATTTTCATTTTGATTAATGCAAATATTTTTTTGCTATTATTTGTAGAATTGGTTGGCCTAAAAGCAAATGAAATGTTACAACCATCACTTAAGAAAAAGAAAAGTTATTCAATTCTAAAGGCAGTATCAATAACACCTTCTACTTCTACTTTTGAAATGATTAAAAAATACAATACAAATAATAAATATGAGTTCGTGCAAGATTGGTACATCCAAATAGAAACTCCCATGAATATGTTTCCTGATATGTACCCATTTGGATCAATAGACAGAAACGAACCAGAGATATTAGGAATAATAATTAATTTCTATGCTTGCAATGAAAATGACATTGACTTTCAAGTGGAAATGATTAAAGAAAATTAGGTAAAATTAATTTCATGTCAAGTGGAGTATACAAATTTTAGACCAGATTTGATTGAAGCTTCAAGTACTAATTCAACAAATACAATAAAAAATTCAATTTTCAAGTTGGATAACTTTGAGAGCTTCTCTAAATCTGGACTAAATAGTTGTGCAGATCTTTTAAAACGCATCACCACCATTCTGAGATATCGCTATGTAAGAAGTAAAAAAACATCATCTGTACTTCTTCATTTACAACAAAAAGTTAAAATTTTTGATTAAATACCAGATGATAAAATTGATTCTAAATTACTTGCTTTGAGAAGAGTATATTTATCTGATTTGGAGGAGAACATAAAAGAAAGTGATTTCAAGCCCACTACAGAATTTCAAAAAACTAGGAAAGTTGAATTTGAGACAACTAACCTTGCAAATCAATGTGATGAGATTCATGAAGCTTTCAAGCATTGCTATCTATTTTCAAACTCCTTTAATAGAAAAGTGGTTGTTGAAAGATGTAAAGAAGCCCCTAAAGTGTTCAAATTAATATCACGAGATGATTTAAATGTTCAAGTATTAGTGAAATCATTCCTAGAAAAATTTCAAACCTCATTACCTGATGCTCTTTTGATTCCATTTGACATCAATGAGCCTGATCCATTGGTCAACCCTATCAAAATTATAAATGAGACAGATCTAAATCCTAAGAATATCAATTTTTGGATAGTCAATGGTCAACATACCATTTAAGCAACGAAAGAAATTTTAAGAAATCCTAAATATAATGTATCGATAGAAGTGAAAAAAAATATAAAAAACATAATGCTCGATTCTTGCATCCATCAGTTGAACCCACTGAGGTGATCTGCATTTGTTGTTAATTAAATTCTACAAATAAGGTATTCTACAAAACTCCATTAATTGATTGTTTGCGCTCGGCAAGACATTTCTTAATTGCCAATGACAAATTAAAGAAAAGGAGGATTGGATGCTCTAAGACAGCTGAAGACAAGGTATGTAATTTTAATTATTTTTACATTTAACATTTATTATTGTATCTACTTTTATTGTAGATAAATGACTAAAGTCGATAATATAAGTCATATTTTCTGATATTTATAATGATTTCTCATTAGATTATAACACCTTATTTAGTTTCATTTTTACATTGGATTCTTATTAGTTTGTATTTACTATTTTATCAGGTTGATGATGAAATGTTATGCTCATTCTTCGACTGTCCAATTATAAATTTTTCTGATAAAAAAATTCTCTTATATCTTGATGAACCTATTTGGGATAAATGGGACACTGTTTTTAACTGTTACCAACTAGGAACATTAAAGTGTTCTCCAAGCCAACCTGATTTTGAGAATTACAAGAAAAATAGTCTATACAGTTTGATAGTAGCTACTCTTCGGCCCCTTCTGGAATTAACCATGGAAGAAATTTCTTCAGTAGCAGATAAGCTATTGGATGGAACCATTTGGTTTTCTATTCCAATTAATCATCTAGCAAATGCCATAAAATTAAAATATTATTGTTCTAAATTGAAAACCAACAGAACAATATTGGATGCAATGGTTACATATTGTCAAAGTCATGATCAGAACTTGAATGAGATGACTCTTACCACATTCAACATTCTTGAGCATTATGAAATTAATGATATCATATTTACCAATTTTTGCAACATGGTGGAGGGGTCTACTTATGTCAAAGGAACACGTAATACAAAGATAGATTCCTTTTCTCAGCAAGCATGTGGAGTCCTTGACAGAATGATAAATGGATCAACAAGTGTTCAATAGGTTGATAACAATTTTGAATTTGGTTGTCATTTTGGGGGCCCTGATCTTTTGTCAACACTTTTGCACTCTTTTCCATGTCAGTTGCAACCAGTTTTACATACTGACCTTGTTGTTTTGGATACACTGGCTTTGAAAAAAGAACAATTCAACAAGGGATATTACATTGAATTTTTTCGATTTCTTATCGAAAAAAATGAGTTGAATGACTTTACTACAGTTCTCTTAGTAGAACTTTGGTTTTGTAATGATGTACGCCAGTCTTTGGAAATTTCCATAAAGAACTCCAAGTTCAACTATAAAATGACTAGTGGCATTTATGAATATAAGTCCCAAAACAATTATAGTTATGATATAGTTCTTACTATACATTTCTATTCTTCAGAATTAAAAAATTTGGAGGCTATAAAATACTCACACATTTGAAGACACATTTGATGAAAATGAGAGAGATTATGATTTTTGGATGGATTTAGTGGAAAAACACCAACAATGTAGTGATGCAAAAGTGGTTATTTCTCTTTATGCAAGGAAAATTTTTATCAAGGCTTGTTGTACATATGGAAGAAGAATTTCATGTGTTGTGCAAACAGAGTCACAAAGGACAAACATGTTAAATAATTACAAATCTTTTCAACTATCAAATCCTGTATCCATTAGGAGGTAATGTTAAAAAAAAAAATTCGCAGCGCTTCGAGAGCTTGCCCTAGCCAACGCATTACTTCCGGTTCACCCTTACGCTTGAGGCCCCAGGCCGTCTCGGCCCTCTGACTGCTCCAAAGGGCAGCGTTACTCATCTTCAGGTTGTTGGGTGCCCCTTCGCGCGCCCTTCTGGCTGCTGCACCCCTGCACTTAGCCCTGTGGTGCCCTTATCATGGATTCCACTAAGGGCTCTCCCATTCCGCCTCCTGAGGTGTTAGCATTCCGAGCAATGATCAAGGCAGGCCTGTTATAGACATTTGTGTGCCTTGCAGCTATAAGCATGAAATGTCCATAATCCAAGGGATCCAAAGTCCCTAAACATGTTGTTCCTACCCCTAGAGGAACAAGGCCAGCAAACCACAGCAATTCACAGAAGTTCTCCACCAGAAACTGCTCAAAAACAAGTCAATTCAGGATCAATTCAGAAGCTCTACTAGCTGCCTGCGCTGAAATGCAGAGGTTACACTGGCTACCTGCATTGCAACGCAGGTAGAAGCACTACCAGGGTGCGCTGAGCGGGAAATGACAAATGTCAGGGTATCTTGTGAGAGGTGTCAAGACTGTGGAAGCTTCCAGAAGATTCCTCCATGACACTTGCCTTGATGAGTTCGACTAACTGATGAGTAAGAGGCTCTTAGCCTCCAAGTGGAAGTAAGAACTGACAGAGAAAGAGGACACTAGTCAGATCACAAGCTGACTCATCTTCACTCTAAACATCTATATATAGATCTCTTCTCCATGAGATCTAGAGGCTAGAATTTTGATATTGCAAAGAATTGTTGCTGGTTTGAGATTGAGATCATTGGGTGCTTTATGCTTTGAAGGGAGGTGAAGATAGGAATTTCATTTGCTGGGAGTGAGATGCTGGATTGGAACTCTATTGGTTGTATCTCCTCTTGAACCTTGTTATTCATCAATAAAGATATCTTGGTTTCTCCTATATGCTGATGTGTTCTTGATGTATGATTGCATTGGTGTATTTAGTTTACTTCTAATCCTGAACTAGTAATGAATATGAATCTATGTCTTTGTAGTGTTCCCTTCTTGTGATCTTGCAGGAACCTGTTGAAGCTGGGCGAGCGAGAAGGCAAGTAAGCTGGGAGCTCTCAAAGAGGAGAGGATCTAGATCGAGGGACAAACGGAAGACACCAGTTAGTCCATATATCTCTCTCTATTCTCATTTCATAAAGGAAGAATACTAGAATAGCTATCTCTGTTTGTTGCTAAGGCACTGTCACACCTTAGGTGGATAGGATCGTCCTACATAGGCATTTTTCCCCACAACAAATTGGCGACTCCACTGGGGAGATCTGTTTAGTCATTTTATTTGTGTTTCTATCATTGTTTGTTTCATAGACTCAACAACAGCAATCGAACTGCATCTGCTATCATCAGATGCAAAGTAGACAGCTGCTGCTTTGATCCAATCACTGGATTTGTCTATGATCTGAACAATGGACTCACAAATGATTTGATGATCCTTTGTGATAGATCTTAGCCCTTCTTCAAAGCATCCCTTTGATTGTACCTTGCTTGTTGCTTTTATTTGGCCTGAAACTGTAGATTAAATAGCAAACCGTGACCCAGAACCCAGAGAAACAACTCTCGTTTCTTCAGCGCAGGCTCTGTGAAGAGACTCTGCATTTCAACGCAGTTCCCGTGAAGGCTACCTGCGTTGAAATTCAGTTTCCCTGTTATACAGGTGCGCTGATCTAGTTTTGCCTTGTGCAGCTGGGGTTCTCTGCTCTGTTTTTCCTTGTTTTGATCTCTGATTTTTGCAGCCTGTAACCAGCATAGGTACCTGTCTGATAACCCCTTTTCTCTGCTTAAATTCCGCCTCCTTTTGTACAAAAGACTGTGAGTGTTTTTATGTGTTTGTGGCGTCATTTATAGTTTCCTTTCGCAAGAGTGAAATAGTCATCCTATAGCCCTTGATTCAGATCTGATTGATTGTGATCTTAGGAGAGAGTTCATTGGCTGTTTACAGTTGGTTATACATTCATTTTTGCTTTTGGTTTGAGTTTGTCTCTTTTAAGTGTCGAAACAAGTAGTTCATTTCGAAAATCGTTAAGTGTTGTAATCTCTTCTACCCTTTCTGATTTCGAAAAAGTAAACTTGTTTGTAGTTGTCATTTAAAAGCAAATTCAAAGTTGTGCAAAAAGCTTTCTTTTTAGGCATCAATATTAAGAAAGCGGAAAACAAACACCTGCATTGTGCATTTGCATCTTGATAGTTTGCATGCTTGATTTAGGAAAAGTGCATCTAGAGTGTGCTGATTGCTCTTTGAGAAAAGATGGTGTCTTTCTTTTCCCCTTGTAGCTAGGATTTTCATTGTTGAAAAAAGAGATAAAGATTTGCTTATCATCTTTTAGATTGCATTTAGGAAGTTGTCTATACATCTTGTGGTGAACCTCAAAAGGCAAACTTCTAAGAAAGATCAACATAAAATAAACTGAATGAACTTAACAACGCTTTGTAACTTAACACACAACATAGAGGTCTAGGCTAGAGACGTGTTCTGGCGTCGTAAAGCCTGGTATCTTTTGGCCTCACTGATGGTTGGGTGATTCCTCCTGAGGGACCAGAAGTGCCAGTACGGATTGTGCTCCCACGTACCGTCGCGTATATATTGGGAGACCCCTATAGGCTTAAAACCTTTATCCTTAGGAAGCCGTGTCGGCCGCCCTACTGATCGCAATGCACCAAACACAGCATTCGGGAAGACTGACTGTCGTACCGTAAAACGTATTCTGCAGTTTTGTGATTGGTTTGGCACACCCTCTACCTAGATCTCCAGAGCAGTTCCTTTTGGCCTTTTTCAGACTCTATAACAGAAAAAGTCCATCCGAGCATTTGTCACTTCGGGCTCGTTAAAACATCGAAGGAGACTAGAGTCATCTTTTGTTTTTTCTCGACTCTTTAAAATTGAAAAAACAAGTTGTGTCTAAAGCGTCGTTAAAATTTATTTTAAACGGAATACTAATCACCCTTATTCCCG
Organism: Pinus tabuliformis; assembly: GCA_031772625.1. NCBI lineage: Eukaryota > Viridiplantae > Streptophyta > Pinopsida > Pinales > Pinaceae > Pinus > Pinus tabuliformis. The sequence continues at coordinate 725,491,408 of CM062815.1, forward strand.
CGTTGATCTTTCAGTTGAGAAAATGGAGCCCTCCAACCAAGGAATTCCCCTTGGTGGAAATCCTAGTCCCTTCTCCTCTTGGGGAGATGTTGGAGCGCCCCATATGGCCACATTGTCGCTTCCAGGACTGACAATCGGCTTGCCTGTCTGGCTCTTCTCAACCAATGTTGTTCAAAACACCACTATTCCTGAACAATCGAATCAGCAGTTAGACCAGTCTAAAGTTGCCCACCAACCTTCCACTTCCTCTAATTCTTCCTCTCCTCCTTCCTCTTCGCTTGATGGAGCTGGCAAAGCCAAAAGCCAAGCTCCTAAGGAGAAGAAGGAAAAGAAGAAGAAAGAGAAGAAGAAGAAGGAGCCAAAGGCGACTGGGGGCAAATGAATGGCGTCTAACGAAAATCCACACACTGCACTGACCAGGCCTAAATCGCCATGTGTCATATGCAAGGGAGACCACTTTCACAGAGATTGTCCTTGCATCCCTCGGATACTAAGGGACTGGTCTCCCCGCTTGCACAATTCGGTGGCGTCAACCTCTGATAGCCATGTTGACAGCACACCGTCAACTAGTGAAAGTGAAGCCACAGGACAGAGAGGAAAAGCTAGATTTCCCTGCAAACTGTGTGAAGGCGACCATGCCATCCACCATTGTCCCTTCTTAGACGAGGCTAAAATAGTTTTGGAAGATTGCCCGGTTTTACCAGCGCGACTTCCTCCTGGATATCAAAAACTCCTGCCAAGTCCTTCACCAGTTGAAAATCCGGCTGGCCCGCTCAGGTGGTCAGCCGAAGCATCTATCATTGAGGATAAACCGTCTGAATCCATACCTGACGAAAGTCAAAAGGTCGAGGTGGCAGTTGACCCGGTCTTTCCTTCAGAGGTTCTATCTTCGAATGATATCGTCACAGAAGAGAATAAAGACGACACCGTCCAAATTCTCTTCATCAGCACGGACTCCGACGAACAAGGGGGCAATTTGCCCATTCCTTTATCGCAGGAAGGAACTTCGTCAGAGCCATACCTGGCCGTCTACTCGGTCCCACCTCCAAGCAACCTAGTTGTCTCCTTCGACTAGAATCAACTAGGCAGACCCCGCTTACCAGCAAGCATACCATTCAGAATTATCGTCCAAATATATAGAATGGTCATGGCTAGTACCATCATCGATGAAGGGGCTTCTGTGAGTATCCTTTCCTCTATTGCTTGGAAAGCGCTTGGTTCACCATCGCTTTTGCCTGAAATGAGAAATCTGACAGGCTTTGATAAAGGAACCAGTCGACCTTTAGGGATTCTTCCCAATGTGCCCATAACATTGAAAAGGAAGACCGTTCAAATGAATGTGATGGTCGTTCAAGGACCCTTGGATTATAACCTACTCCTTGGACGAGACTATATATATTGCATGGGAGCCATCGTCTCCTCACTCTTTAGAGTAATGTGTTTTCCGCATGAAGGAAAAGTGGTCAAGCTCGTGGACCAGCTTTCATTTCCCAGATCACGCATTGCAAATAGTCATATACCATCCCTAAATGGTCTCTTCACGCAAGAAATGTCTCAACCCATGGTCCTTCCTCCCGATGAGCGCGAGTGATTCAGAAGGATATGACTGGAACCCAGGGGGCATGCGTCCTGGTCTGCTTCGGCAGGAAAACTTTGGGTATAGGGTAGGTTTCCGCAGGAGAATATGACTAGTCTGTACCCCGTCCGTCTTGGAAGAGGGTTTATTCTAGAATAAGATTCTCTTGTCAAATTTATGTGAGTGACGCTCGTCTCTGCTCACCTTTGTCTATCTCGGTAGACATCACCGAAGAAGTGTTTTGTTTACGTCGTAAATAGAGCAATCTTTGGTAGCCTGAAAGAGGTAGGCCTTTCCTGATAGAACAAATGTTTTGTCTGCAAATTGAGGGGTAACCTTGAAATCATATTTTATACCTGGGGGCATGCAAACCTTTTGGAGTGCAAGCAAGGGGTGGCTATTTATTTTTTAAATTTTTAGGTCCTCCCTTTAAACCCGTAGGTCTAACCCTTTAAACTCGTAGGATTAGTCGTTTCCGAACTTGCATAACGAAAGGATCCGAAGCAAAGCTTTGTAAGATCTAAGCTCCATAAAAAATAGCATCTTCAATGAGACATTCTTATCATATGACTGGATTATCGAGCAGTTTTAGCACACAGTTCATGCTCGTTAAAAAATAAACGCAAAGATCCGAGAAGTTTTAGCACATAGTTCATGCTCGTTAAAAAATAAACATAAGATCGAGCAAATGTTTCCACCCGCGTTTAAGCTCGTTAAAAAATGAACTATTCCGGTAAATAACCACTGTGAATGTAGCATCATCAGCGGTTAAAGCCTTGGTCGTGTTTTCCCATCACCTCCACTTTTCCATTGGCCGATCATTCACCTCCATATGATTGTTTACCCATTTTGAGGAACAGCTGCGAAGAGTGATTTCACTAGCCATCCTTGTGACACTGCCGTGATTTGGAAATTCCAATCCTTCCCTGGAATCAGCTGCTACCCTTTTATCACTCGTTCCTCAAAAGACGAGTCTTCTTTAAGCTCTTTTCATCTGACTCGTAAAATATGAAAAGATTGTCGAGTTTTGGCCTTCCAGCTCGTTAAAGTGACCGGAAGAGCTATCCCTCCTCTAGATTTTAATCTTTTTGGACCTGAGGGATTATTGCACAAAAATATCGAGCGCTTGTTTTATTCGACTCATTAAAAAATATCGAAAATTCATCCCTTCTGTATTGTTTTATACTTTTTCGGACTTAAGGGATTAGATGACGAAAAAGGACCTTTGGAGTTAACTTTATGTACCTTTTCAGACTCTCTAAAAATGAAAAGGACCGAGTTGTCTTTGTCGCTAGACTCGTTAAATGCATTAAATAGCGACAAACTTGTCTTTAGATGAGAACGAGTTTCCCTATCGCTAGGCTCGTTAAAACATAGCGATGGGCTTGCCCGAAGGGCAGGTTATAGAACAAGCATATGTTATCCTCCTCAAGCTTGACAAAAATAAAGAGGTACTGGTCAGCAATGACTGGGGAAAAATTGGGAGAAACTAAAGAAAACTTTGATGGTAGCAAGTCGCTCTTGAACATGACACTTTTCCTCCGTACCACAATCGGGTTGGGTTGTTTCATTCACCGGTCACATCACCATGGTCTCGCCATACCATCCATATTTGGGGTAATGCTACTGATCCATCACATCAGTGTCACCATATGTTCAAGAGAAGTCGTTCAGAGAAGTCACCTGTGTCCCATCCACTACCATACATTATACTCTTTCATGACCGCCACCCTGAATCATATATCACCAGATCGTTTTCACCTCCATCAAAATCATTAGCTCTGTTCCATGTCATCGATGTGGGATTCATTAAGGCCCTCCTTTGATGGATCACTTCTTGTCGACATCAGCTCATTATCCAAGAAGTTGATCTAGGAACACCCCCTTTAGTACTTTGAAGCTTGCATGCCTCAATGGCAAGTTTCTCACTTCCGGCGACAGGTATACATCAATGACCTTCGACCGAAAGATTTTGCGTGGTGTTCGACGCCAAGTCCTCTATTAACACCACGTGAATTGTACTGCAGTACCTTGAGGGTCATCATCATTATCGGTGATTCCTCTCGCACTTGTTAACAGTTTACATCATTGACTGGTAATCAAGCGATGTCTTTCCATGTTCGACTTCAGAGAAATTCTCACATGGATCGACTTGTACTTAGAGTGAAGATCGGACGAGATTGAAGACCCCGGATCTAGTTTCATCCATCCGGGCTGCGATATATATTCTGGAAATAAAGACATGGAAATGTACAGCTTTGCAGCACAGATAATCATCCTACCAAAAGGATGATGGCTCTATCAGAATCATCAGTCTATCATCAGACGATTGTCTGTTATATGTACATGAAAATGACTTTATAAAGCTGAGCATGGGAATGCCCGCTTCAGCTAGATCATGAGAAAGTATGAAAATAATGTATTGTATTGTATTGTATTACAGGTCTCCTCCCAGCATTGAAAGAACTTCGGATCCTCCTAATAAAGCATTTCACCCGATAAACGGCCTCATACTTTAGGGGGCAACTGTTATAGACATTTTTGTGCCTTGCAGCTATAAGCATGAAATGTCCATAATCCAAGGGATCCAAAGTCCCTAAACATGTTGTTCCTACCCCTAGAGGAACAAGGCCAGCAAACCACAGCAATTCACAGAAGTTCTCCACCAGAAATTGCTCAAAAACAAGTCAATTCAGGATCAATTCAAAAGCTCTACTAGCTGCTTGTGCTGAAATGCAGAGGCTACACTAGCTACCTGCATTGCAATGCAGGTAGAAGCACTACCAGGGTGTGTTGAGCGGGAAATGACAAATGTCAGGGTATCTTGTGAGAGGTGTCAAGACTGTGGAAGCTTCCAGAAGATTCCTCCATGACACTTGCCTTGATGAGTTCGACTAACTGATGAGTAAGAGGCTCTTAGCCTCCAAGTGGAAGTAAGAACTGATAGAGAAATAGGACACTAGTCAGATCATAAGCTGACTCATCTTCACTCTAAACATCTATATATAGATCTCTTCTCCATGAGATCTAGAGGCTGGAATTTTGATATTGCAAAGAATTGCTGCTGGTTTGAGATTGAGATCATTGGGTGCTTTATGCTTTGAAGGGAGGTGAAGATAGGAATTTCATTTGCTGGGAGTGAGATGCTGGATTGGAACTCTATTGGTTATATCTCCTCCTGAACCTTGTTATTCATCAATAAAGCTATCTTGGTTTCTCCTATATGCTGATGTGTTCTTGATGTATGATTGCATTGGTGTATTTAGTTTACTTCTAATCCTGAACTAGTAATGAATATGAATCTATGTCTTTGTAGTGTTCCCTTCTTGTGATCTTGCAAGAACCTGTTGAAGCTGGGCGAGCGAGAAGGCAAGTAGCTGGGAGCTCTCAAAGAGGAGAGGATCTGGATCGAGGGACAAACGGAAGACACCGGTTAGTCCATCTATCTCTCTCTATTCTCATTTCATAAATGAAGAATACTAGAATAGTTGTCTCTGTTTGTTGCTAAGGCACTGTCACACCTTAGGTGGATAGGATCGTCCTGCATAGGCATTTTTCCCCACAACAAGGCCCGAAGCAAGCTCCATCGGCGACTCAACAGAATTTCATTAAGAGGATGGAAAAGATCCCTTCAATGGCCCTTCCTGAAGAAGAGACGTGCAAAGCAGCTTTAAATCTGGCAGAGAGAGGCCTCATTGGCCAGTTCACGGGCCTCTGGCCTTCTCCTAAATCAGTAGAAGACTGGACACAAAGAAACTGGAACCCACTGATCAAAGAGGGTTCCAAAAGCTACTTTGTAGGCAAATGATTATTTGTCTTTGTGTTCAAAAGCTCAGAAGATAGAAGCTTAATATTCAGAAATGGCCCATACTTCATGGGACCGCAAGGATTGTATCTGAATAAATGGTCCCCAAAATTTGACCCTTCCCAAGACGTCCCTTCTGCTATTCCAGTTTGGGTGAGACTCCCCCATATGCCACTCCATTGCTAGAACCAAAAATCCCTTGAGAACATCGGGAATGCGTTGGGTAAATACATAGACAAAGCTGCAAGAAAAGATCAGTACTCATGTGCACGCATATGCGTTGAAGTTGACCTAGAGGAGGGGCTACCGGAAGCAATCAAGCTCAATGTCGTTGGATGGATGCATGTTCAGGAACTGGACTACGAACAGCTACCCTTCAAATGCAGACACTATCATGGGCACGAACACTTCGCCAAGCACTGCAAGAAAAAGGCCAAAGAGCAACCAGACAAACAAAATGGGGATCAATGGACTCTAGTTCAGAAAACAACACACCCAAAAAAAGGTGTCAGCAAAGGAAACACGACAGGGATTCCAAGCAATTCTAAGCCCATTCAGGAAGATGAAGCAAATGCAAAAGGGACAACAAGCACCCAAATCAACCCTGCAGCCTCAGAGTAGGAAAACCTGGTGTAGGCAGAAAGCACCCCACCAAGCAAAGAAGGAGAGAAAGCAATGCAGACCGAAGTCACCCAGGGCAGCCCATCCAATACCTCATATGCAGAAGTTACAAGGAAAAAAGCAATAGAAAGCTCAGGGTCTTCGGAGGATGAAACCTATGAGTGCCCCTCTAAAAGAGTTGAAAGGAAATCCCGCAAAGAAATTAGAGAAGAAGAGGCTGAAAGACTCAAAACTCAAGGAAGTCAGGCCACAATAGAAATGTCCATTGGATGAAATACTAGACCGAGACCTTCCAAGGGAGGTCTGAACCCTCCTCTAAGTAAATAATGAAGCTTGTCTCTTGGAACTGCAGAGGATTGGGGAACCCCTCTAAACTAGAAGCAGTCAAGGACCTACTTAAAACAGAACCCTCAGACATCCTCATGCTCCAAGAGACCAAGATTGAAGGGCAAGCCCTCCTAGATATCAGTAAGTCAAAGTGGAATAAAAATACAGGCAAGGCAGTCAGTGCCAGGGGCACTTCCGGAGGACTGGCTACTCTTTGGTCAGATTGCACCTTCCAGCTCCACAATTTTAAAGAAACGCAGCACTGGATCTTCACAGAAATCATGCATAAAGCTAGCAAGTTGAACATTTCCCTCTTCAATCTGTATGTTCCTATAAATTACTCGGAAAAAAGAGAATGTTGGAATTCGCTTTCACCTTTTCTAGAGCAGCACTCCCCAAGTAACATTATCATAGCGGGAGACCTTAACATAGTTTTGAAACCAAAAGAGAAGAGGGGCGGCTCCTGCACCAGAGACTCCATGCTGGCCTCTGTGGAGGAGCTCTCCCAGAGCTGGGACCTCTTAGACTTCACTCCAGTCTGCGGGCTTTTCACATGGTCAAATAATCGTGTTGGGCCGGATCACATCTCTGCTCGCCTGGACAGGTTCTGGTTCAAAGCACCCTTATGATGAACAAAAAGATCATCATCACAAAAATTCTGCCCAAATTGACTTCAGATCACAAGCCAATTCAGCTCCTACTGGAAGATGAAGAAGATCTAGGTCCCATTCCTTTTCATTTCAGCCCTCTCTGGATGGAGAAAGTGGGCTTCATGGAAATTGTGAAAGCTACTTGGGCTAAATCCTTCTCGGGCTCCTCTAGCTATATCTGGGAACAAAAGTTGAAGGCCACAAAACATGCGTTGAAGGAATGGATAAAAAAGCCAGACCCCACTCCAACCAACCAAAGAAAAGAGGCAGTTCAGATGTTGCACTCCCTGCAAACAGAAATGGAAAATAAAGAGCTCTTGGACAAGGAAGTAAAAGCTCAATGATCCACTTATCAATCCTTTCGGACTGAAGAAGAATATTGGAGGCTAAAATCCAAAAGTCTATGGTTAAAGGCTGGTGATCGGAACACTTCCTTTGTCTACCGACAATACAGAGCTAGACTGTCCCGGAATCATATAGCTGAAATCAAAACTTCGGAGGGCCAAGTCTGCAAAGGTTTCAACCAAGTTAAAGGCGCTGCCGAAACACATTTCAGGAATTTATACAACGATGGAATCCAAGGCAACGCTGAGGAAGCTGCCGAATTCCTCTCTAATATACCTCTTCTCGTTAACCCTGAAGATAATATAGCTCTTTGCAGACCCATTTCTGAGGAGAAATTATCAATGTAATCTGGTCCATGGAAGTCGACAAGGCCCCTGGGCCTGACGCCTTTACAATCCATTTCTACAAATCCTGCTGGGAAGTTATGAAATCTGATCTCCTTAAAATGATAAGAGGTTTCATGAAAAAAGCTAAGATAGGAGGAGGAACCAACTCCACCTATCTAGCTCTAATCCCCAAAGAAACTAACCCTGACTCTTTTGCAAGATTTAGGCCTATTTCGCTGTGTAATGCATCTTACAAAATTATAGCCAAACTCTTAGCTAACCGAATCAAGCCCCTGCTCAAAAGATTGATTTCCAGATTTCAAGGCGGATTCGTGGAAGGCAGGTACATCATGGATAACATTATTCAAGTTCAGGAGACCATCCATGCAAGCAAACAGCGAGGGGAGAAAGGTATGTTGATTAAACTTGATATGGCGAACGATTTTGATAGAGTTAACCGCTTGTTCCTTTGCAAAGTTCTGCTCTCTTTTGGCTTCTCTCAGCATTTTGTTTAGCTCATAAAAGCATTTATTGATTCCCCGTGGATTTATCCCCTTATCAATGGTTGCCCAACTAATTTCTTCCAAGCCCTGAGAGGTATTTGGCAGGGATGCCCTCTCTCTCCCTTTTTGTACATCCTCATGGCAGACTCCCTCAGTAGAAAACTATCAACTAAAAGAATGGATGGCTCCCTCCCGGGCCTCAAACCTTCCAATGGATCAGCCCCCCTAAATCACGCTCTCTTTGCGGATGATTCCCTGCTCCTTGGAGGTGCTTCCTCCAGAATTGCAAAAGCCTTTGACTCTGTTCTGAGAAGTTATTGCGGGGTGTCTGGCGCACTTGTTAGTGAGAGTAAAAGTGAAATCTTCAGTTGGAATACTGAACAGCAAGAGATCACTAACGTCTCTAAGATTCTTGGATTCAAAGGACATGCTCAATGCGATAGGTTCAGGTATCTTGGTCTTCCTATATCCTCAGGTGTGAACAAGAGGTCCCTCTGGAATGAAATTATTAGCACAATCAAATCTAAAATCACTGCTTAGGGAGGCCACTGGTTAACGAAAGGAGGCAAAACCATCCTAATCAAATCTCAGCTGTCAGCCCTTCCTATTTATCAAGCAGCTTTTCTTTTGGCTCCCGAAAATGTAATGGAACAAATCTCTACACTCCTTAGGGATTTTTTATGGCAAGGAGGTAAAGGAAATGACAAAAAAATGCATTTAGTTAACTGGGACTTGGTCAAGAGGCCGATTTCTGAGGGTGGACTGCAAATACGTGACCCCTCCCTTGTTAATAAAGCGCTGGGAGGTAAGCTCTTGTGGAAAGTGATCCATGATCCCTCTCAACCTGTCAGTGTTATTTTACGGTCAAAATATGCAGACAATGCCGCCCTCAAGGGAATGTAATTCGACAGCTCAGTATCTTGCATGCAAGTTTGGAGGCTCTATTGCAAAAGCAGCAAATTTTTCACAAATCACTTGTACAGAATCCCTGGTAACGGTAAGCACACGCACCTATGGAAAGATCGCATAATGGGGTGTGATCCTCTGGTAGAAAATGAAGAAATTTTTGAGCTCAGAAACTGGCTTGAAAGAGCAGGTATAAACAGCATTTACGATTTGTCAATCTATGACAATCGTGGTGATTGGGCAGTCTGGGATCTTCACAGAGTCCCTACGCATTTAAGTGATCAACAGAACTTGCTCGAGGATCTTCTTGAAGACGTCGCGCCGGTCAACATATATATGAGGGATAGTTGGGGCTAGGGCCAGACAGGAATTTATACTCCAACTGAGGGTTATAGAGCTCAACAGGGCTCTAAGAACAACAATCAATCTCCTACCTTTTGGAAACAGGCCTGGGAGCCATTAGCGCTTCCAAAAGTAAATTTTTTCTTCTAGACTCCGGCTCACAACAAACTTTTAACGGGAGACAATCTTGTAAAAAGGAAGATCGAAGGGCCTGATAGATGCGTGCTTTGCAGAAGTAATCTAGAAACTGCCCAGCACCTTTTTTTGGACTGCCTCTTCACCAAAGAGGTGTGGGGTCTTATACTTCAAGATTTTCAGATCTCCCTCCCTTCACAGATTTCTGTTTCGGACCTCTTTGCTTCATGGAGTGCCTGCTACCCTCAACGTATCCCTCCCAAGTCTTTCTGGCACAAAGTATGGATAGCGCTCCCTAAATTCGTCTGTTGGTAGCTTTGACTGGCACGTAATCAACAGATCTTCAAAGATATACAGCATTCTCCGATTCAAGTTGCTGTAAAAGCTAAGTCTCTACTCTTGGAAGCGGCCCAACAGCAGTATTACAAAGATGACCCTCTGCTCACGCCTGAAGAAAAGAGGTGGCTGGCCCTAGAGCCACATCCCCGAAAGTACCTCCTGCCCCCCCAGAAAGCTAACCCGGACTGGCGAAAAAGAGAGCCAGACGACATCTTCCAAAATTGGTGGAGGGCTCAAAAATTAACTACTATATTCTTTGATGGGGCGTCCAAAGGGAACCCCGGAGCCGCAGGTGCTGGTGGGGTCATCTACTCCACGGATGGGTCTTTTAGAGATTCTTTCGCCTGGGGCCTTGGTCTGAAAACTAACAATCAAGCTGAGATCCTTGGGCTGCTCAAAGCTTGTCTTATTGCTAGAGAGAAAGGTGCTAAAGATCTCCAAGTCTTCAGAGATTCAGAAATTTTAATCAAAAATTTAATCAAGGAGGAACTCTTCAACAACGCTGGTCTCAATAAAATTATGGGCAAATTGAAGAGAGTCTTACAAGACTTCGACTCATACAAGTTTTATCATATCCTTAGAAACTCCAACAGTGAAGCAGATCGAATGGTGAACATTGGATGCACTCTCATGAAAGGGATTTTAATTGTAAATGGGGAAAGCTCCTTCCAAAAGCCGTGGAATTGTTATATCTCAAAGGCAGCAAAAGAAGGATAACAGCCATGTAATATGGGTCGCTACTGCAAAGACCCATTCTCCTTTTTGCAAATAAATAAAATCCACAACCGTTACAGTTTAAAAAAAAAAAAAATCATGTATCCATTAACTTCTTGGAAAATTCAAGTACTACAATTCATTTATTTATTTTCTTATAATACATTGGATACTATTTTTTTCATATTTCTTAATTGTCAAAGTGTTTATCAAAATAACTAATGATGGAGATTCTAAAATAGAGAATGATGAAAGTGGGGAGAAACAAATTAATCAACATAGTGCTTATGTTGTTGAAAAAAGTATGGAGATGGAAACAAGAGGAGAAGGACGAGAGGAAGAAGTTATCATAACAGGTACATATTTTTTTTGGTTTTTTCTCTTGATAATTTTTCAATTTATTTCATTTCCATATTCATAAAAATTTTGGATAACTATTATAGGGAATTATGAGATGAATGAAATTAATCAAGACAATGACAATGGAACGATGGAGATAGAAATGGGTATTAATCATTATAACTCTATCTTTTTTTATTTTATTATTATTCTAAATTATTATTTTTGTATTGTGATTCATATCCATTTCATATGTTGATTATAGTTGGAAATAAAGAGAATGAATATAATAACCAAGGTATTGTCCCACAAAACTACAATCAAGAACAAAATATAACATTAGGTACTTATAATTTGTCCACTTGTTTTCCTTGTTATTTAATGATTCTATTCATTTTCACAATTCAAAATATTTTATATGTTTAATTTGGAAACAAATAAAGGTAACCAAGATGATGATGAGGTGAAACGTTACAAATATGAAGATAATGTCATATCAGATACTTATAACTTGTCTTCTTGTTTATCTTATTATTCTTCAAACTCAAATACTTGTAACTACCATAACGTTGTATATTTTTATTATAGGAACAAATAAAAAGGATAAAATTAACAATCAAAATAATGTTTAAGGTGTGTGTGTGTGTTCCTTTTTAAAGGTTGCATTAATAATGTTTTTCTTGGTATTGGTATTTGATTGAAGGTTTAATAAGAAGTACAATTGGTATTTGATTTAAGGTTTAATATGTTTACTCCAGGTCCTGTCCATATGATAAAAGAACTTATTGTTTCATTTATAAATATTGAAAAAACCACTCAAGGTAAGTGTATCATTTCAACAATTTTTTTAGTAATTTTTGTAGCATGAATAAAATGGTTTGACTATATTATTTTCCATTGTGTTTCAGCCAAAATAATTGAAAAGAAACTAGTTATTTTTTAACTAAAGGACATTTTTTATCATAGCATTGATGATGAAGCAACAAACAAAGGGAATATTGAGAAAATGGGAGTTGATGTTGATTACACAATAGAGAAAAAAATTATTTTGGATTCATCCACAAGCAAAATCATTTTTTGAAATGTGTTTCAAAAATGAATCTCTTGACATTGCAATTTGGACAACAGCTTTGAAACAAAGCACAACAAGATTTCTAAAAGAGTTGGTTTCAAAAACATTACAAGATAAATTTGTGTTTAAGTGGACTGCTTCAAACTGTAAGCCACAAAAGGGACATAAGGTCATTGACAATTCAACGAAAGTTATACACACTAAATCATTAAAAAAAGTGTGGGAAATGCATACCCAATATGATGCAACCAATACTATTATAGTTGACTGTTTAATTGAGAGAGTGAAAGAGAATCCAAAAGAAAATGTGATTCTTGCCCCTCCATTCATTGGAGCAAATCAAGGGGATAATTGGTTGATCAATGAACTATGGAGAATATTGCATAAACTCAACAAGGCTACGGATGTGCGAGCTATTTTGAAGGATGTTCAATTACATTTAGAAGTACCTTAAGATTGCATATGTCTATATCATGCTATTATATGTATGACGTCATGATTTATTATTTTTATTTCACAACACTAATAAAAGAATTGTCGATTTGGTTTGTCATTACTAAAAATAAAATATTTTTATTTTCTTTATTTTTGGTGAGATGAATGGTCATTTAATGTTTTCATATCAAAATTTCCCATGCTATATTTTTTGTTTTACAATGGATTACATTGTATGTAAAATTAATAGGTAACTGGTCTATTTGTTTTAATTAGATCATTACAATTATTTGCTTTAAATGTGGTTTAAGTTATCGTTATACCTCTTAGAAATTAGTAATGTGAAGGATGACCCATTGCATTCTTATAACCCTTTTTATTCCATATAAGTTGAAAAATTATATTAAGTTGTATGTAGCACCAACAATAAACATACAATTTGCACTAAAAGAAGCACAAAAAAGAAACTAAGGTAGAAACTCTATAAATTAACATATAATTAATTAGGTTTGAAATTTAAAAATTGTGTTATATTGTATGTGAAAATTAATAAAAAATTAGTTTGTTTACTTGCACTAGACCATTGTAATTATATTTTTAAATTGCAATTACATAAATCATTATAAGTCTTAAAATCAATGATTTAAATGGTGGGTCAATGCATTCTTATAATACTTTTATTCCATACAAATTAAATAAAGGTATTAGGTTGTATGTATAAAGTAAACATATTATTTGTTTGTTCATTTTAATGGGGAAATTGTATTTGAATCTTGTGATACTTTGAACTCATTGTAAAATTACCTTTGCATACAAATGGAAATAGTTCATAATAAATATTAACATCATTTTTAAAATGATAGGTTTTTATGTCCTTAAGCAATGAAGTGTTGAAGTGGAAGTATGTTAATATCATACATGTGGTTTCAGTGCAAATGCAGATGAGAATTACTACAAGTCAAATGATGTTGTTGATATTCGAAATGGAAGGAGTATTCTTCCAATCATACACCAAAGATGAACAAGATTTTCATGTTCAAATAGAACCAAACTGGCAGTTTGGTGATAGGTCCTATTTTTTAAGGCCTTTTCATTTAAAAGTATTAAAATATTGCTTAAGAAATTATGATGTCGCAATATGGACATTAAATGTCACTGACAAGTACATCTGAAAAGTACTTGAAAAATCAAATATTGGTATAGAGGACTTTAAATTTGCATGGGACAGATCTCATTGTCATTTGCGAACAAAATTGGAAGCAGGGAGAACAAGACAATTTTATGAGAAAAGGTTGATTGATGTGTGGTCCCAAAATGGAGATAATTATAAAGAATCAAATGTATTGCTAATAGATACAGAAAAGCATACTTCTCAATTCATGGGATATCGATCAAACCACATCTTCATATAATCGTATACAGGAAAAGAGCAAGATACGTGGCTTATGCAAGTTTTATTCCCCTTTCTTAAGACACTTCATCGTATCAAACAAAAACATGAGTACATTCAAATTTTCAATAGAACATGTACTTCATTGTAGTTCACGGAGATATTTCTTTTATAAATTTGTTGAAAAGTACATTCCAATTTTTCAATACATTTTGGACATAGTTTTTGTTGAATCAATTTGTATGATTTTATATTTTTTGAAATATATGGGAATTGCCAATTATATTAATATGTATATTTCTTATTATTTATAAATGTTTTTGCAATGACTGTTGTATCGATCTTTTTCTAAGATGTGTGTGTGTGTGTGCACGTGTGTTCTTAAATGAATTGTTTGCCATTCAAATTATCTTATATGAACCATCGAGGCATGTTATTTTTAATGACTTATGTTTAATTATATGTATCAATAAATGTGAAATATAAGTTTTGAAATAGAACTCCTTGCAAACAAAGGTGCTATTCTTACTCAAGAAATTATAATAATTTACTTGATAAATGTTATGTGCATTATTCTTACTAAAGATATTATAATAATTTACTTGATAAATGTTATGTGCATTATTCACTATTCACAATGCATTATTCACTATTAAGGCTAATGAGAAACGTGTCATAGATAAATGATTTGATCTTTTTGAAGCATAAGATATATGATTTCTCAATTGATAGTTTTCATAAATTTATATGCTTAAATCAATTAATGGTTGTAACTGCAATCATATCATATTGAAAATCAACAAGGCACAAAGTTAGTTATTCATTCTTTACATATAAAATGCACTAATATGAGTGCATAAATGTGATATGTAATTTTTTAGATAAAAATATATTGTAAATAATTTTGCATTTCTTAAAAAAACATATATACGAGGATAATGATTGATAAGTGGATTATCAAGGTTTGATTAGATACTATCATGGATGAATTATGTCATTGAAATTTTTGAACTGTAAGTCATCTAATTTCATTATTTAAATTCATTTTTTTTGTAAATTTGTCTTTTAAATAAACTGAAATCATATCACTTGAGCTATAATTATATTATTGACTTGTACTTAGTTATGTCCATTAATATGAGTGTATAAATGTGATTTATAATAGTCATATACTATAATGCATTTTTTTGAAAAATAAGTCTTTTAATTTCTTCATAATAAGTATTAAGTGGACTATTTAGGCTAACGGGTTATGACTCATAAGTGAATACTACTCGTTAAATTTTAGGGCATTCAATTTTTAACCCATTTTTTTTTCATATATTCTTGAATCAACTATTTGTATATGCAATCATCTCATCTCATTTAATTTAATAAGGAATCCATTTATTGACTTTTATTTGTCTATCATGTAATCTATTAAGACTGTATTAATCTCATATTATATTGTTTTGAAACAAAACTCTATGAAAAACAAAATTCTCTTCTTAATAAAACATGGAATAATTAATTAACAATGTGTTAAGTGGACCATCTAGACTCATTAAAGAGATGGGTAAAAAATGGTTGTATTTAAACTTTTTGCACCATAAGACATTGATTTTCCAATCCATATTAGCATTTTGTCATTTTCAATTCTTAAATAGTTTATTTCTGGTTTAAATAATTTCATAGAATCCAACATGACTTGAAGAATTCTATTTGGCTATATGCATTGATAGAAGTTCATAAATGTGATGCAATTTTTAAATGTAACTCTTAATGTAAGTATATATATATTATAATTAATTGATAATGAGTTTTAAGTGGTCTATATAAAGCCATTTATCGACTTTGATTTTCATATCATGAGGTTTAATCTAAGTGTGTAAATGTGACACTTTTTTTTTAAATAAAACTCCATGTAATATGAAATGTTTTTCCTAACAACACATGGAATAATTAATTGGTAATGAATGTTAAGTAGATTGTTAAAGTTATTGTTGGCATTATGACACAGGTTTGGCGCTATGACACAGGTGTTGTCCTTGATGGCAACTCACTCAAATGACAGATCACAGTTTAGGCTCTCAGAATGAAAGAAAAAAGAGATATACACAGGTTCTTTTTAGCCAAGTCGCATATACACGTGGGTTCGACGATCAAAAGGCACGTATATGTATGCACGCACTTTCATTCACAGAAAAGCGCGTACATGTGGGAAAACTTATTTTTAGTCCATGGTATTTAGTCCTTGGTATTTGGACCTATGGCTTTGGTCCATGGTATCTCGTTCAACGTGTTTAACCCAGGTATTGGGTCCATGGTATTGATTCTCTATGGTTTTGGACCATGGTATTGAGTAAGGCCTGAGACTATAAAAGGGGAAGGAGATCATTAGGCAAAGGCATTCACTCAAGTATTGAATATCTTATGAAGAGCAAGATCTAGAATTGGATTATGGTGCATAGCTGGATCTGAACCAAGGAGGAACCTGAGTGCTAAAAGATGGATAAGTTCTATTGATGGATCAAGATCTTAAGGCTTGAATGGTAGTATCTTTGTGTGATTTTGATGTGTTATATTTGGCGCATGATTTGATCTATAAATCTGATAATCTGAGTATAACTGATGTCTAAATAAGTGAAAAGGGTAAATTATCTTTTATAGATCTATACACAGGTTCGGCACATCAGAGGCGCATATACGCGCTAGTTCAGTAAGTCAAAACAACATATACACTGGTTGGCCTTAATACAGCAGCGTATGCACGCAGATTTCTACATATTGAAGTAGCGTACGTCTCATGATAATGTTTTCACTACTTCTATTTATTGCTGCAGTGTTCTAGGTTCAGGATTGGTTTCTAGTTACTGTTAATGTATTTTGGTTACAGCATTCAAAGAAGTAATTGTTTGATTCAGTTTTGATTGAAGAAAAGGAGATTGGTTGATGCAGATATATTTGATGTTTGATTAATGTTATTGATGGATCCAGTCTAAAAATTTATGAAACGTGGTCCCTGGAAGAAAGAGAAGGTTGTAGCCTTTTGTAGGTCAGCACCTACGTATTAGTACATCAGCTAGTACAAGAGATAAGGGGGTTGTAGCTCCCTTCAAGGTGAAGCTGGAGAATGAGAGAAGGTTGTAGCCTTCTGTAGGTAGAAGCCTGCGTACTGGTATAAGACTGCACCAGTACAAAAATATTGTAAAAAGAAGTTTCTTATTAAAAGAAGATAAAGACGAATTGCAGCAGGTGGTTTTCACCCACATTGGGTTTCCACCTTATATCTTGTGTCCATGTGTGTGATGATCTGCTCCTATTTACTATTCTTATGACGTTCTGATGCACTAATTAAAGATCAACATTTAATGAATCTTAAGTTTTCTCATATACGTGGTTGCTTTAGACATAGTAGCGTATATACGCAGTTTCCCATAACTGAAGTAGCGTATACAAATCTGATTGTGAAATGAAAAATAATTGATTTGATAATATTGATTCACCCCTCCTCTCAGTATTATTTTCAACAATTGGAATCAGAGCAGGTCCTTCAGAAGAAGCTTGATCGCTTGGAGGAAGATCTATCATCATGAGAAAGTACGAAAAAGAGGCATCTATGACGCCACCAATCTTTGATGGGAGCAACTTCGTCTATTGGACGGTAATAATCACAGCCCATCTTCAATCTCTTGGTACAAAAGTTTGGGATATCACGGAAGCAGGATACACATTTCCATCAGCAACTCCTACAGATACGGCTGGTAAGAAGCAATATGAAACAAATGAAAAGGATGTCAATACTCTATTAGTGAGTTTATCTCAATCAGAATTCATCAAGGTTATGCAGCTCAAAACCGCAAAAGAAATATGGGACAAGATCGTTCTAAGTTATGAAGGAGACGATGAGGTAAAATGTGCAAAACTACAAACTCTCAGAATTCAATATGAAAATCTTAGAATGCACAATGATGAAAGTGTGGCTAATTATTTCTTACATATAGATGAGATTGTTAATCGTATGAAAAACTTGGGTGAAGAAATAAAGGAATTTACCTTGGTTGAAAAGGTTCTAAGATCTTTGTCTTCTAAGTTTGAATCAAAAGTTTCTACCATAGAAGAAAAGGAGAATCTATAGAGCATTACCATGTCACAGCTGCACAGAATCCTAATTGCTTTCGAAATGAGAAAAGGGGGACCATCGGACAGGAGAGAAGTTGCATTCAAAGCTTCAGGAAAAGGAGATTACAATGAGTCAGGACATATGTCAGAAGAAGAGGAAGAATCAAACTTTGTCAAGAACCTTCAACGAGGTTCTAGAAGATTCAGAAGTAAGCTACCTTTCAAATGCTTTGCTTGTGGAAGAGTTAGTCATTATGCAGCCAAGTGTCCTCATAAATATAAGCTTGACAAAGGTAAGGAACTAGTTAGATGGAACAGAAAACAGAATGTAAGTAAGAAGAACTATTATGCACATGAAGACAGTGATGGATTTTCAATTAATGATGAAGATGAACAATGTAATGATTATAGACTTTTGATGGCTTTTGAAGATGGTGATTTCTTGGATGCTATAGATGAATATGATCTTTATGAATAAATTTCTAAACTTAAAATCTGTTTAGAAGAAAAGAGTATGATCATAGATACTCTGACATTCCAACTTGCTGAAAGGGAAAAACACAATCAAAAGTTAGAATGTGAAATTGTGGGACTTAGAAAAGATATTGAGAAAACAAAACCTCTTAATCTTAGATTTGCTAAAGGATCTGAAACTTTAGATGAGATTATCAAAGTGCAGTGTTCTACTCTAATCAAGACAGGTCTTGGATATTTTGAAGAAGCATCTCAAGCACAGAAGCCATCCACCTCCAAAATTTATCTAGATGCAGCAAGGAGAAGTGAACAGGTTGACAATCGACAGCAAAGGCATAAATCATATCACCAGGTAAATCAGGGTCAATCTACTTCAAGGATGAACAGAGATCACCAAGTAAATCGGGGGCAATCTACTTCAAGGATGAACAGAAGTTACAACCAACCGTAGGTAAATCATTCTCAATTTGCCTATGGAAACTACAATCACCTGGATGGTAGGTTTGATAATCATAGGAATTTATTCAATGGCCAATGTTTCTCTTGTCATAACTTTGGACATAAAGCTGCTCAATGTGTTGCCTACAAGACCATCATGACTAGAGAAGCACGAAATCAAAGGAGTGTGACTGGGATCATGAAAAGGACCTACAATAACTTTTCTGCTCTTGAAAATGAAATAGAATGTTCTATTTGTAACAACTTCGGTCATGAAGATTCTGAATGTAGGAGTAGGTTTCGGCAAACAACTCAAAAGGAGCAAGCTTCATTGAGTCCCAAAACATGGAGAAAGAAAGAACCGCAACCAGAAAGATGTGGTATAGCCTTATATGCGGAAGGACAAGAAAATTAGTGGTACATCGACAGTGGATGCTCGAAACATATGACAGGTGATAAAGAAAAACTTCAGCCATATAGTGCCTTAGAAAAGGAAAGGAAGGTCTCATTTGGAAATGACACCCCTGCACTCATAAAAGGTAAAGGTTTTGTTATTTTGAAAGAAAAGGTCAAAGCTGGAAATGTTATGTATGTTGATGGCTTAAAGCATAATCTATTGAGTGTCAGTCAAATGTGTGATCAAGGAAATGAGGTAATATTTCGATCAAATGGATGTATTGTTCGTGAGCTTGATACAGGAGAAACAGTGATCAAAGGCATAAGAACTCCAAATAATTTATACATACTCAAGGGAGGACAACAACAATGTTATCTAAGCAAGAATGATGAACACTGGCTATGGCACAGAAGATTGGGGCATTTAAGCTTCTCTCAGATAAGGAAAGCATGCAAATATCAGGCGGTTCATGATCTCCTTGACATCAGAATTCCAGACAATACAATATGCAAATCATGTCAGTTTGGCAAGCGAACCAGAACTGATTTCTCTGAAAAGGAAGGATGAGCTAGTAAGCCACTTGAACTTGTCCATACTGATGTATGTGGTCCATCCAGGAAAAGGTCACCTCGAGGAGAAGAATACTTCATATTGTTCATTGACGACTTTTCCAGGATGTGTTGGATAGGACTTCTGAATCATAAAGACGAAGCTTTCAAAAAGTTCAAAGCATTCAAAGCCTTGGTTGAAAACGAATCATATCACAAAATCAAATGCCTCAAGTCTGATCGAGGAGGGGAATTTACCTCAGATGAATTCTTTGAATTTTGTGAAGAACATGGAATAAGAAGGGAATTTTCTATGGCAAGGACTCCTCAGCAAAATGGAGTAGTAAAAAGGATGAACAGAATGGTTCAAAAAATGGCTTGTGCTATGCTTGAAGAGTCTGGAACTCCTGCAACCTCTTGGGGTGAAGCTGCATTTGCTACCGTTACTATTCTCAACAAGACAAATGTCCGGGTAAACAGCACTCAGACTCCTCATGAACTTTGGTATGATAAGACTCCTACGGTAAAATACTTCAAAATTTTTGGAAGCAAATGTTACATCAAAAGGACTAATGAAAACCTTGGCAAGTTTGAACCTAGAGCAGATGAAGGAATTCTCCTTGGTTACTCTCCCCATAGTGAAGGATATAAGTGTTACAATAAAAGACTTGGAAAAATTGTTGAAAGTATTGATGTAGTGGTTGATGAAGAAGGAAATATTCCTAGGCAAGTAAAATCCAAAGATTTCGAAGATGATGAGGACTATCCTTCAACATCAAATCAAACTTATGATGAAGAAGAAACCTATGAGGCACCAAAAGAATAGATAAGGGTAGAAGAATAGACTCCATCTAGGTACATTCAGAAGAAACATCCAAAAACTCAAATTTTGGGGGAGAAAGAGGCAGGTGTACAAACAAGAAGAACTATTTCAAAAGCTTCAAGCTATCTAGCATTGCTCTCCTCCACTGAACCACAAAATGTAAGTGAAGCATGTAAAGATGAATGCTGGGTCAAGGCCATGAATGAAGAACTTGAGCAGATTGAAAAGAATAACACTTGGGAGTTGGTTCCTAGACCAAATGATAAGAATGTCATAGGGACAAAATGGATATTCAAAAATAAGTTGAATGAAAATGGAGATGTTATTAGAAACAAGGCCAGACTTGTTTGTAAAGGGTATGCTCAACAAGAAGGTATAGACTTTGAAGAAACTTTTGCACTGGTTGCTAGACTTGAAGCCATAAGAATGTTCCTTGCTCTTTCTAGCTTTTAGAAGTTCAAAGTATTTCAAATGGATGTGAAATCTACCTTTTTAAATGGAGACTTGGAAGAAGAATTGTATATTGATCAACCAAATGGATTCATCCTTGGAAATGATCAAAAACTTGTATGCAGACTTAAGAAGGCACTCTATGGTCTTAAACAGGCTCCAAGGGCTTGGTATTATCGTCTGGACAAATACCTCCATCAACAAGGTTTTTCAAAAGGATCAGCAGATAGTAATCTATATATAAAAATTGATAATGATAAATTGCTAATACTTGTCGTGTATGTTGATGATATCATCTTTGGTAGCAATGAAGAAGCCATGATTCAAAACATTGCTTTGGTGATGCAGAAAGAATTTGAAATGTCCTTGCTTGGTGAGCTGACATATTTTCTTGGTTTACAAGTCCAAAAAAATAAAGACGGTATCTTTTTATTACAAACCAAGTACCTCAAGGAGATCTTGAAGAAATATGGCATGGAAGATTCGAAACTAGTATGTACCCCTATGGTAACAAGACGCAGCCTCAGCGCAAATGACGATTAAGCAGCAGTACATCAACCAACCTATAGATCCATGATTGGTAGTCTGCTCTATCTGACAGGTACCCGACCAGACATCATGCATGTAGTAGGAATAGTTGGAAGATTCCAGGAAAATCAAAAAGAAGCACACCTTCAGGCAGTTAAAATAATTTTCAAATATCTTCAAGGAACACAAAACTATGGCTTATGGTATCCTAGAGATACAGATCTCACACTTCATGCATATACAGATGCAGATTGGGCAGGAAGCGTGGATGACAGAAAAAGCACTAGTGGTGGTGCATTCTTTATGGGTTCCAGATTAGTATCTTGGTTCAGCAAGAAACAAAGTTCAATTGATTTATCTATAGCTGAAGCGGAATATGTGGTTGCTGCATCTTGCTGCACACAACTCCTTTGGATGATGCAAATTTTGCAAGATTTTCAAATCACTTGTACTCCACCTATCTCCATTTTATGTGATAATACAAGTGCAATCAGTATTTCAAAAAATCCATTCATGCATTCAAAGACCAAGCACATACCTATCAAATATCATTTTCTCCAAGAATAAGTGCTTGAACAAAAGGTAAAATTGGATTATGTTCCCTCCAAGGAACAGGTTGCTGATATACTCACCAAACCACTGCCCAGGGAGACATTTTAATACCTCAGACAGAAGCTGGGAGTAGTTGATGCATCATCTTGCTGTTGAAACTTGTATGATTCAAAGAAAAGTGGTTGCACATGAGTTTAATGAGGTGAATCCGCATACATATGTTGGTTTATGTGGATACAGTCGCGTATATGTTGTTTTGAAGACAAACAATGGGTCAGGCTCAAAAGAGTCTGATATGGGTCTGACAGAGACCATCTGACACAGGTTCAGGGGGAGCATATATACTTCTAATAATGCATTGTTGGCATTATCTTAGAATATCTTGGTTCATGTTCATAGTGTTTTTGGTTTCAGGTGGAACAGGTGCAGAAGGAGAACATGGTTGCTGATCTGAATGATGATTGACAGATGTTGTTGATGATAGTTATTGATGACTATCATAGTCTTGTTGTAGATATTTCATCTCTATGTCATGTATTTCTTCAAGGTCATTTAACAGCCTATTTTGGTTTCCCCACTATGCCTGGGATGGATGATGTAATTTTCTTTTTTTATCATGTGTAAACTCTTGGTGTATCCCCACTTGGTTGGGTGGATGAGTCAATATTGGTATATCCCCACTTGGTTGGGAGATGGATGTATGTATGAGTCTTTAGTGATAGGAAGGTCATTTATGATGTATAAAGTCATGTTTCTTCTTGTAGAACATCTTCTTGCAGACCTTGCCTACAGTTAGAATGAATATGGACAGCACAGCAGAGCAGAGATTTCAGCATGTACTCGGGGGGAGCATAGCCCTTTGCACTTGATGACAAAGGGGGAGAATGACTTTGAGTGACTTGGGGTTGCCATCAAGTCCAAAGGGGGAGATTGTTGGCATTATGACACAGGTTTGGCGCTATGACACAGGTGTTGTCCTTGATGGCAACTCACTCAAATGATAGATCACAGTTTAGGCTCTCAGAATGAAAGAAAAAAGAGATATACGCAGGTTCCTTTTAACCAAGTTGTGTATACACGCGAGTTTGATGATCAAAAGGCGCGTATACGTATGGATGCACTTTCATTCACAAAAAAGCGCGTACATGTGGGAAAACTTATTGTTAGTCCTTGGTATTTGGACCTATGGCTTTGGTCCATGGTATCTCGTTTGATGTGTTGAACCTAGGTATTGGGTCCATGGTATTGGTTCTCTATGGTTTTGGACCATGGTATTAAGTAAGGCCTAAGACTATAAAAGGGGAAGGAGATCATTAGTCAAAGGCATTCACTCAAGTATTGAATATCTTATGAAGAGCAAGATCTAGAATTGGGTTATGGTGCATAGCTAGATCTGAACCAAGGAGGAACCTGAGTGCTAAAAGATGGATAAGTTCTATTGATGGGTCAAGATTTTAAGGCTTGAATAGTAGTATCTTTGTGTGATTTTGATCTGTTATATTCGGTGCATGATTTGATCTATAAATTTAATAATCTGAGTATAACTAATGTCTAAATAAATGAAAAGGGTAAATTATCTTTTATAGATCTATATGCAGGTTCGGCACATCAGAGGCATGTATACACGCTGGTTCAGTAACTCAAAACAGCGTATACGCTAGTTGGCCTTAATACAGCAGCGTATGCATGCAGGTTTCTACATATTGAAGTAGCGTACATCTCATGAAATATGTTTTAGCTGCTTCTGTTTATTGCTACAGTGTTCTGGGTTCAGGATTGGTTTCTAGTTACTGTTAATGTATTCTGGTTATAGCATTCAGAGAAGTAATTGTTTGATTCAGTTTTGATTGAAGAAAAGGAGATTGGTTGATGTAGATATATTTGATGTTTGATTAATGTTATTGATGGATCTAGTCTGAAAATTTATGAAACGTGGTCCCTGGAAGAAAGAGAAGGTTGTAGCCTTTTGTAGGTCAACACCTACGTACTAGTACATCAGCGAGTACAAGAGCTAAGGGGGTTGTAGCTCACTTCCAGGAGAAGTTGGAGAATGAGAGAAGGTTGTAGCCTTCTGCAGGTAGAAGCCTGCATACTAGTATAAGACTGCACCAGTACAAAAATATTGTAAAAATAAGTTTCTTATTAAAAGAAGATAGAGACGAATTGTAGCAGGTGGTTTTCACCCACATTGGGTTTCCACCTTATATCTTGTGTCCATGTGTGTGATGATCTCCTCCTGTTAACTGTTCTTATGAATTTCTGATGCACTGATTAAAGATAAACATTTAATTAATCTTAAGTTTTCTAGTATACGCTGGTTGCTTTAGACACAGTAGCGTATATACGCAGTTTCCCATAACTGAAGTAGCGTATACAAATCTGATTGTGAAATTAAAAATAATTGATTTGATAATATTGATTCACCCCCCTCTCAGTATTATTTTCAATAGTTATTTCAAGGTACGGGTCATAAATAAACGTATTTAAACTTTATGCAACATATGCATTTGATTTTCCCACCTTTATTAACATGTGGTAAATTTCAACTCTTAAATAAATTATTTGTAATTGAAATGATCTCACAGAAATGAACAAGACAAGTATGTATTAAATTATATTTAGAATGTATGTATGTATAAATGGAATTTATTTTTGAAATAAAGATCTCAATGTAAGTAAAAAATATATTTTTTAGAAAATTAATAATTTAAAACCAATTATTTATGAGTTCTAACTGGTTTATTCTATTTTGAATTGAAAACTTTTTCTAACTATGCATTATTAAATCAATTATTCCTATATGTAATCATGTCATATAAGTCAATAAGTCAAGAAAGCATTAATTGATTTTTATTTAACTATCATGTGGTTTAATATGAATGTATAAATGTGAAATTGTTATTTATAGAATAAAAAACCATGTAAAGAAAATGAATTTTCTAATAAAACATGGATTTATGAATTCACCATGAGCATTAAGTAGACTATTTAAGCTCATTCAAGAGATGGGCCATAAATGGATGCCTTTAAAATTTTTACACCATATGACATGCTTTTACCATCAATATTAACATTTTGTAAATTTCAAATCTTAAATAAACTATTTGTACTTAAAATAATCTCATAGAATCCAACAACATTCAGAGGTTATTTATTGAATTTTATTTAGTTATATGTATTCATATAAGTTTATAAATGTAATTTATTTTTGCAATAAAGCTATTAATGCAAGTAAAGATATATCTTATACAAAACTATTTAGGATTAATTGATAATTAGCTTTAAGTGGGTTGTTTAGGCTACATGAAAAATCAAGTGTCATAGATGAATGCCTTTTAATACACATTTAATCTTCAAAATTAATATCTTAATGATAATTTAAAAGCATTTACATTAAGTATTTAATAATTAAAGAACACGGGGACTTATATAAATTTCAACTAAAATACATGAGTTATGTTTCACATTTATTTCTTCCCCATTAAAAATGCTTATCATTTTCTCTTCTTAGTGAAAGTAATGTTCAATCATGTTTTTCCATACTATTGGTTGACACTAAATGTACATCGAGACTATTATTGGTTTTGACAATGTTTACAAGGAGAGATCAATATCCACACTACCATCAACTATGCTAATATTTGAAAACCCTTGCCTCCACTACTTACAAGAATTCACCACTAAAGTTTCTTGTTTACTTCAATTTGTGACATTGTCCATCATAATGGAATGACTTGAATACCCATTTAAGAACTCTCATTTGATGTACTTGGATTTGAGTGGAGATAGACCAATGGTGCCTAACCTTCTTGAAATACCTATATCAACAATGTATAACTTTTATAGTGGATGACTGCATGCTACGAAGATGAATGATGACCCCCTCATTAGTGCTTCATAAAGGCACAAAGGGACCGTAGGAAATTGAGCACAAGAACATTTTACTAAGGTTTTAGTAGACTAGTTTCAATGAAATGCAAGGGACACCTATCCTTGTCATTTACAATAAGATCCTTACATCACCATCATTCAATCAACAAATCCCCCGTAGGTTGGGGGAAAGGGGGTTAGAGTTGCGAGACGTAAAATTTAAACATTGAGAAATCTAGCATGTTATCCATAACTATACTATCTTTATTGGATGTTTGACATACTAATATGATTTAGCTTAAATCAATTTCTTCTAAGAGTTTGATTTCACACTCCTATTGTGTATTGATACTATTATACATAACGACCCCATGTTTGACCTATTCATGATCTCTAATTGGTTAGAAATTACTTGCAAATTATTTTAATGTTGAATCAAGTTAATATGGCGATTTACAAAAAAAAATGAATGTTGTTGAAGTCCTTGTAATAGAATACTTCCAAATTTAATGAAATATGTGTTTTATGACCTTTAGTGTATTTTCTATCACAACTGTAACAAAGCCCTTTTGCTCTTTTTTCTTCCAATTTTTGTGGTGTCAACCTTGTAGGTTGTGGAAGGCTAGGGGCAACAACACTTTCATCT
Source organism: Pinus tabuliformis (assembly GCA_031772625.1). Classification (NCBI taxonomy): domain Eukaryota; kingdom Viridiplantae; phylum Streptophyta; class Pinopsida; order Pinales; family Pinaceae; genus Pinus; species Pinus tabuliformis. The sequence goes on from CM062815.1 coordinate 725,518,060, forward strand.
TTATAGTTGTGAGTGGTAGGCTTCCTGGTTGCCATAATTTTGCTTTCCATTTTTCTTGCTAACTTGAATGCCTTCACCAATGAATCAGGTTCCCAAAGGCGAACCTCATGTTGGATATTATCCTCTAAATTCCCTATGAACACATCAATCCTATGCTCCTCTGGAATATCTTTTACCCTTATGTCCAATTTTTGGAAGATCTCAATGTACTCCATCATTGAACCCTTTTGTTTGAGATTTATCAATTGGCTAAAAAAGGTGTTGCCTTTTGTATCCTCATAATGTGCTGTCATTTCTTCCATAAAAATTGCTAAAGTGACAATTTGTTTATGAGAGCAAAACCATCCATACCATACAAAATGATTTGGTTCCAAATATAAAGTTGAAATACGTACCTTTTGTGTGTTTTGCACATTATGGAGATCGAAAAATTGCTCCATCTGTAGTATACATGTTCCGGGATCCTTGCCATCAAACTTCCTCATATCGATTTTTGGGACATGGTGGGTCTTCAATTCAACATTAGATTCTATGAAATCATGATTAACATTTCTTTTGTTCTCATCATGAGTTTCCTTTACTACCCTTTCACCATTAGTGACCATTACTTGTAGCAACTTATTCAAATTTATCTTCAATTCTGCCATTCATCTTAGCTTCCATCTTAGTGTCCATGCCATTCATCTTAGCTTCCATGCCATCCATCTTGGCTTCATTTACCTTTAGTGAGAGTGAAATTTGTTGGCCTTGTAATTTTGATATATCATGTTGCATTTCTTCCTCTTCTTCACGAGTCATGCTAGAGCTTTCAGGTTGCTTACTAGGTGTTTCCATTTTCTTTCTTCGGTGCATTAATTAATGCTAATAATCCTTCACTATTCTCTTTGAATTCCTTCAAACTATTTTTTCAAACCAATCTTATGCAAAATTAAAAAAAGAACTACGCACCTTTTTTTCACTTTGTAAGAACTCGATATTGAATATGTTGTATCTCTGTAACTGCAGATCTCAAATATCTAAATCTCATCTTGCAATATCCCTTTGAGTTCTCTTTCTAACTGCACAAGTCTGATCAAGATTGGATTCTCCAAGGAAGATTTATGCCAAATCTCCCACGGTGACCTGATTATAGACTAGTTCAGTAGAGGGAACTTGTATGATGTGCCATGTGTCACTGTTTCGACCTTATTACATGAAACTGATACAAAGAAAACTAAAAGTCGTCCTCTTTCTGAAAAGTCTTACGAAATTTCAATACAATGCTCAAAACAAAAGTTATGATGATTTTCCCCAGGTCACCTGTTTGGAATGTAATTCGGGAGTCTGCAAAAACCTAACTTCCTCAGATCATATCTCCAAAAATATAGTGAGACAAGCTGTGAAATTTGGACTCAACGTTCAGAACAATTTCGGTGCAAATGGGCTTTTTTTTTAGCTTCTAAAATGTCGCAAAAAACAAATTATAGCGCAAATGCCATGATGACTTGTTTGGAGCAGCGAAACCCTAGAATCCAAAGCTCTGATACCAAATGTTATGAAACCAGCTCACAAAAAGATAGAAAAGATAAATCAACACCTTAGAAATAAGCCTCTTTGAGGTGGCAACCTCCTTTACATTACACAAATGAACAATTCTTAGATGATTCAAATGACAAAACCTCCTTTCTATATATAGGAGTCTAAGGGGTCACAATATAACCAAGCCAATCTAACAATAATAATATAAAGGCACAAAAATAACAATAGAGGGATTTTTGGGGCATAATAATAACAATATGGGGACACTAGGGGCACAACAATATTAATAAGGGATACACGACAATAGTAATAGGGGAATCACTAGTATTATAGGGACTTAACACTATGACCCTACCTCTTACCAAGTGACTAAGCATCATGATGCTATCTTTGATGAGCCTTTTCATGATGACTGCTAAGATCTCTTCTATAGCTCCTTTCTGGTGATGAGTCTCAGCATGTATCCATGGAACATGCCTCTTCTTCTCTTGTTGGGTTGCTTGTTGATGACTCCCAACTGGTTGTAGTGAACCTTTCCACATCTCCATCTTGTGTTGGTCCACCTATACAAACTCCTCCGAGTTCATTCTTTGTAGTTATTGAATAGTCTATGGGGAGTCGAGACTAAAGGGATTACTTCATCATCTAGTCCATCCTCTCCTTTGGATATTTCTTCCAGCCTCCCCTTGCTAGATGAGGTCATCATTGTTGGTACTTAATCTTGAGGTGTACAACCTAGCAATGCTTCTCCTTTTGAAATGTAGTGATATTGTTCATGTAGATGTACAATAGTTTGTTGATGATGGTAACAAATTCTCTGCTACATCGTTTCCATCTTTTGTTTGATGGTTTGATTCTTGGTGATCTCATGCTTCTTGTTCTGGGTTGATCATGGTGATGCATGTAACTTTCATTTTGATGTAGATAGTCTGTCTTGATGCATATTTTCTTTCCACTCAAGGTTTTATGGATTATAGTAACATGATCCTAGACACATGAATCAATATGTGTGAAATTATGAGGATGATGTGCTCGCAAAATCTGCCTTAGTGTTTTGAAACATGTCCATAGTCCCAAAGGAAAAATGACTTAGCACTTGCACACATGCTGATATTATTGGCAGCAGTAAAGGGACCACAAATGGACATAGTCTGGAAGTTTCGAGCTCATCATTATGACTGGAAAAGATAGAAAAGGGTAAAATATGACCAAACTTCTCATGTGCTGCCTTTTAAAATCAAACTGGAATTTCTGATAATAAAGATGTTGTTAGGCTCATTGTTGTGATGTTCTTTGTTAGCAATTTGTTATAGACTAGCTAATGTTGTTCCATTTGATATATGGAAGACAACTTCATTTCTAGCAACAAATAAGAATATACTCTATGACAGTCAATTTGAAAGGACAATGGCAAGAATTTCACATGGATCTATTCACTTAGCGGCCTATATCCAAATAATTACACCAACATTCATTCTCGAATTTGATACTATTGCATGTCCAACCAATTTGTCCAAGAACTAAACATATACATAGCTTGTCATGGAGGTTTGACATCCAATAATATTTACACTCTATTTGGAAAACATTATGCAATTGTAGTGTTCATCATACAATGTTACACTGTAGCTACACAATATTGTATTGATTGGGTCACATGATTGAACTCTGTTGCATTTGTTTTGACAATTCGATCCCTGCTATTCTTGTAGCTCATTCTCTTGTATCCTAAATAAATGCATATATGAACCAATCTTTGTCTTAATCTTCATTATCTATATCACAAAGTTTGTAATAGATCAACTATGGCTTCAATATGGAAAGAAACTACTCAATATAACCCCAACAAGCCTAATTGAGAATGATAGTTCCGATGTGCACTGCTTTTTTCAGTGTTGGGTGATCTCCATGTTTTCCACTTGGGACAAACTGCCATAAAAGACAAGGCAACCCCAAGTGTCGGAAGGAAAATCAAGACATGGTGTGATGAATATCTATTTTATCCAATCTTAAGAAGTTGGAGCTTGGGAAATTGTCTACACATTGTTTATACATGTTGGTCCTTCGTAATAAAAAATTATATTTCTTTTGCTTCATCAAAATATTTTTTCATTTGTGCAACTTCAACAATAATAGTTTTGAAAGAAATATTCAAACTATGAACTACACATGGTGTCCCGAACATATGGTCATGCCTTCTCAATGATTGCATCAATTGATTTGTGTGATCTTGCATTGTCTATGATAACTTGCATGACATTTGAAGCATAGTCACCATACAACCTAGTTTGGGCTTGGGGTATTTATTTTTTCGCACATTTTTTGTATTGTACATATACAAATGGTCAACATATGATTGTTTGTATTGTATCTGTCTCTGTATTGAAAGGTACAACAAAAAATATGCCCTATACAAGTTTCCGGAAAATCTCCCCTAAAATCATTGTTAAAAAAATAAAAAAGGCCTCAAAATTCTTGATTTAAAAGGTCTTTATGGCATAACCTCTGTATAAGTTTATAGCACATCCACATCTTTAATTTTGTCTACTTATTTTTTAAATTTTCTAGCATTTTGGAAAATTCACATGTTTTTCATTTTGTGAGTTGTAGACACCTACATCTTGGTTGTATGGGATTTGTTTAAGAACACATTTTTGTTGTATAGCATCAGTATCCATATTCAAATATTGTAGCCATGATTTGAAATCTCAATTACTTTTGTAAGTCTCAACCATGCATTCAATGCTCTTCTCTTCATTTGAAGCATTTATTGCTCTGAAAAAGTATGGGCTTGAAAGAGACATACTATCAAATTTATTGATGGTTGGTTTGTTGTATTAGTCCACAACAACTTCTCCTTCTGTATAATGGTGGGGCATACTTTTTCAAAATTTGTCTCTTGTAACCAATGGGTGCTTCATTCACCACTCTAAACATGACTTGCCAATATAGAGACATAATACTTTATAAAGGGAATACCACATGCATGTATGGTAGGGGCAACTCCACTATTTGTTTCTTCCCTCCTCCAATCAATCAAACATTATTTCCAAGAGTTTGGTGTTCAATCTCTTCCAGGCTTCTTTAATTATTGAGGAAATTGGCTGCCCATTTTTTTAACCTACGAGAACATGCTTGTTGCCCCTCCTTTCTTCCTTGGCTAACTATGCATCATCATGCTCCTTTTGAAATTGTGCCTCCATCTTTGGGGTGAAAGATTACAAAACTCAACCCCATTGTTAGGAATCCAAAGAAAAATGGCTTTACCCCTTGAGTATGAATCCAAAATTTTCCTTGAACCTATGCAATTCCATAAGTAGTTTCAACTTTCCACCTTATTTTTCTCCTTTTTCTCTATCTTTCTATTACATAGTTCCACAGAGGGGAATCAATGGGAAATTTATGTTATTTTTTTCACCATCTCCTCTCCCTTTGCTACTTCTTCCACCATGATTTCTATGATCATACCCTCCCCAAGATGATGAATGAGATTCCATCAAAAGAATATATGAGAGTAAGAAATAGAAGAACAAGAGTTTTGAGTGTTGTTTGGTGGAAAAAACTTCATTCCTCCCTTCAAATCTGCTTGCCAAAGTTGTTTTCAGTGTTGTTCTACCAAACTTGCCCACCCTAAGTTGTTCTCATTTATGTTGTCCAAATCTGCTCTCCAAAGTATGAAACTGAAAAATGCGATGAATTGGGGTTTCAAGTACTTTTGTAGAGAGCCAGGGGGGCAAAATTTGATAAATAGGGGGCCCATCCCTCCTCAAATGCCAGTTGGTGTGGGGAGGCCATGTGGACCCACTCTGCTCGTTCCCTCCAAAATCAACAAGGTATTTTACAACTTTATTTTTTATTTTATGTAGAAATGTTTCTCATGTTGATCAGTGTTGTCCTACAGATTTTGACGTGAATCAATAAATTTTCATTTCAAATACAAACTAGAAATTTGTTTGCCAGTCTAGGATGGTGATTGCAAGGGTGGCAAACTATCTAGGATTCATTGTGTATTTTTAATATTTTATTGTCATTAAAATAAGTATTATATTTATACTTAATATGCCTTGAAATTCTAATCTATCTAGTAGAAATGGTACTTATATTATGTATGCTATGATAATCTAATTCACAGATGGAGACTAGAGCCTCGAAACCAATCTAATATTTTCTCTGAAATATTTCCAACAAAGTAAAGAGGTTCTCAAAATTGCGTTCTTGAAAGTATCTCATATTGTTGACTATCTCCAAATTAGGTGACATCTTGATCTTAAGTTATATGATATTTTCTTGAAGTCATAATTTATGGGACTCACTTTTCTCTTGTGTTTACAAGTTCTGCTTATGGGTGCAAGTCATGATCAATTGAAGAAAGCTAAACATGTTGTTCAATATGCAGGGTTTGCAACTTACCATTTATCCCTTCAGACCTATTTCCTTGCAAATGAAGGTGCCACCTTGCCTAAACTTCCCTTGAAATCACTAATAATTGTTGCATTGTCAGACAAACAATTAAGTTTAGATAGATCTATTTCTATGATACCTAATTTTGTTGTTCCTATTCCAGAACAAAACCAGTAAGAAGAAATGCAAAACATGAAAATGTATAAGACAATGTCAACTGTCTCTGCCTTAGCAAATGACCCTCTGATTGATAAGAATAAGGGAGAGTCCAAACCACCTCTTACTAGTGGAGGGATGGGGCCACCTATATCACATGTTACTAGTAAATCTAGTGTTGATGGAACCAGTCTTGTTTAAACATAAATTGTTTTTAAGAAATCCTCCATAGGAGATACATATGCTCAAGTTATAGGGGTATAGTGGGATATATATCCATATGGATAGAGACCTTCATTGCCAACTACTCCTTCAAGTGATTTATTTGGATGTCAGCTTCAATAAAGGCATATCCAAATGAAATTATATCTCTTGTGGGTCCAGGTTCATATGGGACAATCACAACATATTTGGAACTTCAAGATAAGGAATGAAAAGATTCAGATCTGGCAAATGGTTTCATTGTTTTTGTTTCATCCAAGGTTAATATTAATTATCAAATAACAATAGAGGAGCTATCTGAGAAGGTGGCATGGGAGAAGCAAGGAATAGAAAAAAAATAAATGAAGTAGGACCCCCTAGATCCAAACTAATGTGCATTTTGATGCAAATGAACAAGTTGCAAATAAAGTGGGAATGTTGTTTAGAGAGGTTTTTAATTTGCTTGGACATAAAATCGCCACATCTAGATCCTTTTATTCTATTATTAAGGTTCTTGAATCAAGGAGAAAAATTGGAGAGCTTGAAGGAATGTTGTATAAAGAGAGAGTTGAATTTGAGGTGATATTATAGATGTATATAAAGGTTGTTTAGTGTACTTTAGGTTGTCTAATATTTCCATATTTTCTTATAGAAATTTCTTAGTTGGAAATAATTTCTTCATAGGGTTCATTCTTTTGATGAAATCTATCAAATTCAAACAGGGTTTGTTGCAAGAGGCCATAATTAGTTTTGGGCACGTTGGAACTTGAAAGACCTATTGTTGATATTTCAAAGCTAAAAAATATAAGGTTTCTTCTTCTTTATGAAGCCTATGAATAGGATCACCATATTTTCCATTTAGATTCATCTCTTAGAGTGAAAAACTCTCTTGCCAAATTGGAATCTAGTCCACTGGATGATTTTAAGACTCCATATAAGGAATATGATTCTAGCATAAATGAAAACTTTGGAGACTGTCAGGGTATAGTCAAATATAGTAACAATGCTAGTGGTGGTTTTGGCATTATGATGACAAAGGACACATGCTCCATGGTTGATGGAAATTGTTTGGACAGAGCTATCTATTTTGAGAATATTCAGTTCAAAGATATCCAAGTTGGCAACAAGCATGTTTTAAATAATGGATCTGGGAAACTTTCCATGATTAGTAATGTGGGAAATTCCTACTTGTGTGACCATTTAGAGGGAATTGGGACTGTGAATGGAAAATTAAATTACGGCATGGAAATTATTAAATTGGCAGAAGGTAAAACAACCCAGAATATCTGGATGACGTGGAAGGAGATCCAAACATTAGAGATTGATCCAATATAACTAATGGTACCATGTTTCATACTTTTGACATGGATAATGGTGAATGCAATACCAACATCAATGTTTTTGAGAAAATGCTTTTTGAAGCAGTTGATAGTAGGGACAATACAAACGGTTTGGATGAAGATATGGCAACCTGTCGGAAAATGTCGAAGCATGATTCTCCTATCTTCGATGATTTGTCAAATACATTAGATGCAACATGGACATGTGAATGCCAATTAGTAAAATCTTAGGATGTATTTGTGACATCACAAGGGAGGGAAGTTGGTTCTGCCACTTTGGCTACTAGTGCTAGTGGCAATGAATCTGCAGACAAAAAATATTTTAATCCAGTTCAACAAATTGCAATAGGAGACAGAATGATGTCCAAATCTTCCGAAATCATGTGTGATAAAAGTGGAATAGAGGTGCCTAAGAAAATCATCCCTCCCTCACCAGTAAAATAATTAAATCTATCAGAAGAGTTTGGAAGTTGCATTGGGGCTCCTATGTCAAACTTACCAAAAAGTTGTAGCAAGAGTTTACAAGAAAATTTATCGGGGTCTATTAGAGTTGACTCTCAGAGAAGCTATAGTCCTATGTTTGTTTCATCTGTCAGTCATTTGGGTGGTAATGGAGTGGGTAATTTTCATTTACCAACTGGTGTCAATGATATGGTTATTGTTGTTTATAATGATGAGCCAACAAGCATAATAACTTATGCACTAAGCTCACAAGAATATCAGGCTTTCCTATATGACAAGGTACCTGATTCTATATTTGACAATTACCTTTTGCAGACTTGTAGAGAGTTTACCATGCTTTGTTTCCTTCATTGTGTGTGTGCATGTTACATAATGTGCTTATTTTTCAGGTCACTATAAATAATGAAAAAGGTGGCAAAGAGATCAGGATGAATTGATGGTAATGGAAAATCTGTTGTTTGTAAGAAATGTAACACGGGTTTATGACCTCAAAGTTTCTGGTTGCTCCCGTTACAATGCAGATTCATTAGGCAACAACAAAGTTCCTCTAGACTAGAATCTCTTAGAGACCATGCCAACTGCTCCAATATTTCTTGGGAATAAAGCCAAGGGCCTTTTGGAAAGAGCAGTCTGGAATGATACTTCCTTTCTTGTGGTAAATATAGTTTTCATTTTCCTTAATCAGCTATAATTGTAATCTTAGTTTCAAATTTTTGTTAAGCTAGTAAGTTATCATGATTGTGTGCAACGTGTGTTTTTATTCAATTGATGTCATGGATTATTCATTACTTGTTGGAGTTGATGAAGAGCGTTGTGAGATGGTTTAGGTAATAATAGATTCATACAATTCTCAGTTTCGGTAAAATACACTCATACATTTTCTTTGAAATATATTTTCTCATATTTGATTTTCCATTTTAGGTAACATTATCAATAATTTCAGTTGCTTGGGTCAAAGCATGTATCTATCAACGTTTCAAAGATGAACACACTAACTTTTTTTCTTTTTCTTTGTTTCAAATTTCAATACATGAAGTTTAGTTTACATTGGTGATAAAGCCAACATTTCCTGCTATGATGTTTTATGAAACGAAGTTGCCTAATGATGATAGCCTAATGATTGCAACGATATTAGAATTGAGAAGCTGAGCATTCTTTACCAGCAGTATATTCTCTTGATATTTCACTTTTATGATAGGACCAAGCAATGAGTATTGGCAGTCAAATATTTCATTGTTTGTGACCATCATTTATGTGAATAGGTCATGGGTTCCCTTGATTTGAAGGGTTAGGAGAAGCTCATTTTAAGTTCCTCATGTGGATCTAGCTATCAGCTGAAGTAAAATGTGCCCATCTTCTTTTTCTTTTCCTTTTTACTTCTTCTGATAATATCTTCTAGTTGAATATTGTCTTTCATTTGCTAGTCCAATTATCTTCAATGCTCTAATATTGAACTTGTTTTATGCCATGAATAAATAATTCTTCTTGATTTTAAAATGCCTCCTTGACTTATTTTTTCCAACCAACTAAAGTTAAGTGTATTAACACCATTTTCTAAACTCAAAAGGTTTCTAAATTCATCATTTAAGGTGATATGATTTTGTTTGTCCTTGATGAGAAGTATCAAGATGTTTTCTTTCACATTTTTATCCTTTCAATGGTTGGTAAATTGTAAGTAAGTCTTGATTTCTTGTTTTTTTCCATTAAGGTAGATTGAGCTTTTGGTCTTTATGCTCACTTTGGGTCCATGTTTTGCAGTGATGTGCTAGAATTATGCATGGTTGTTAGTTGGAGCCAATGGTTATCAAGAAACAATTTGATCTTTAAACATGCGGCTCCATTAATGGGAACATCTTTTGTCATAGCTCATTAGATTGGTGGTACTATGATTTTGGTCTTTATGCTCACTTTTGTGTCCATGTTTTGCAGTGGCTAGAACTACACATGGTTGTTAGTTAGAGACAGTGGTTATCAAGAAACTGTGAGCTTTAAACATGCTTCTCCATTAATGGAAACATCTCTTGTCACAGTTCATTAGATTAGTTGCACTATGGATAGTTAGAAATTGACGAATCCCAACATTAACCAATGTCACTTTAATGTACTATGGATGCCATCTCTGTTTAATGTACTTTAAACATGTTCAAATTAGTAGATTTTGTTGCTGGTTATTATTTTTCTTATCATCTTTATTTTTCCCACTATAATCCTATTCTCTATGGATTTTTTTTATTCCCCTAGATCTATTCTTGCAAGTCTAATTCTTTAAAGGGTGTTATCTCAATGGAAGAGCATCTTCTTTACAAGTTGGAGGTCTGTGGTTCGATTCCATTGTGCCTTGTTATTCATATGGAATGATAATGATTAGCTTTTGGTGAAAAAGGTTCTTTTGACTATCAGCAATGAGCTTATGGTGACATTTTCTACCCTCACCAAAATATGAAATGGTGACGGTCAATGAACACTGCCATATATATGCATCAATACCAACGACCATGAAAGGTCCATCACCATAAATCACTGATGTTCATATGAAATGGTGATGGTCAATGAACATCACCACATATATATGCATTAATAGTGATGGTCATGAAAGGTCCATCAAAATAAATCATTGTTGTTCATATGAAATGGTGATGGTCACTATCCGTCATTATAATCATTATTGGTGATGGACCTTGAATGTCACCACAACACCTATAATTTTGGTGACACCACCTTTGGTGATGTTCAATTTTTTGGTGACAAAGGATAAGGTTTGTCACCGTTGTTCATATGAAATGGTTACAGTCACTATCTTTCATTATAAATAGTTATTGGTGATAGACCTTGAATGTCACCATAACACCTATACTTTTGGCGACGCCACCTTTGGTGACATTCAATTTTTGGTGACGAAGGCTCTTTTGACCGTCACCAATGAGCTTATGATGGCATTTTTCGACCCTCACCAATGACCTTTTTTGTTGTAGTGTAAGCAATAATACGTGGGATGTTGCCTTTGTAAGAATCAAACATTGATGGGAGTTCAAGGTGATTTTGTTCCAGCCACCTACATATCTCAAACAAGCATTTATTGTGCTTTCATTCTTCAATCTGTTGGGTCCACCTTATTTAGTATCATTTCAAATTCAAACATTTAGGATCTACACTAATACTAGTTAGATGAATGAGAATAACTCAAATTTTTATATTAGGAAGTTTATTTATGTGGATGCTAATAATGAGATCCATGTATAGTAAATTACATTTGAGTAATATATTATTAGTACCCAAACTAATAGTAATCAAGTGTCAGGAGCAACCCAAGTGATATCGTTGTTATGCATATCAATATTCAGAAAAGGAAACACATGCTCAAACATTGTTATCCAAACTTATGTATACCCCAGGTCACCATATAAGTGAGAACCTTGAGTGGGTTTTACTTTGGAAAATTGACTTATTTAATTGAAATTTCATTTTAGGGATTTTATCCATGGGGTTAGTGATGTGGAGGGTTTACCATAGAAAGAGACCCTAACTACCTAAAATTGTATTTATGGAAAATCCTTTTTAGATATGGATATATTTTACTTTTTGAGGTGGGGATATAGGAATTGTGCTCACAACTAATCATTATTTTGCATTATTCATGTAAGATTTTTGGGTGCATTAACATTTCCACAATAGTTCAATACATGCCATGGGGTGCCATTGTTGTTCTAGAATGGTGAATTAATGGAGGGAGAAAACACAATATCCATGTTGGAAGAGTGCAAAGACTTGCTTTAGTTGGTGAAGTTGAGACCATAATAGCCTTATGGGGAGAGTGTTGAGCATATATTATACAATAACCTAGTGGGAAGAGTGTTGAGCCAAAATCACATGATATCCCCTTAGGGTGAGTGTTGATACAATGACCAAGATCCTTTATCTACCCACTAGTTAGTGAATATGATTACCAATATCAGTGAAGTTAGGTCGATTTGAGCATGTACTCATGTTCTGCATAGGCATTGTGGATGACACTGGTTTACCTAAAAGAAATATCATGCATTAATTTCATTGAACTAATGTTATTTCCAAGTTGAAAAAAAGGTGTAGTACAAGGTTCAATGTTGAAAATGCTAACCAATAATACGTGGGATGATGCCTTTGTAAGAGTCAAACATTGATGGGTGTTTAAGTTGATTCTGTTCTAGCCATCTATAGATCTCAGTCAAGTATTGTCTTGTGCTTTTGTTCTTCAGTCCCCCAGGTCCAACTTATTTAGTATCATTTCAAACATTTGTACAAACTTTGTTAGTTGATAGGACCTTACTCCAATAAGAAATTGAGCACAACAAAAACATTTGCCGATTCAACATGTACAATTAGAAAAGTTCGCATGAGTCCTTCCTATTATCACATTTTACTTCTTTTGATGCATGTGAAAGAATCATTTAGGTTAACCTTAAGTACCACCAATAGAAATATTGAATTTAAACCATATGAAAATACTAAACACTCTTAATGGAAAAATAATTGCCTCTTTTATTATTTGAAGCATCCATTGTATCTATATATTGTTCATAAACATCAAAATTTTAATAATGGTAGTGAAAAAACATCTTGCACAAAGAAATAATTAGATCATACTATCAAGACAAGAACCTTCAAATTATTAATGACACCATTGTGTAGAGATGTAGATAATGGGCATTTAACACATGCCTCAATCTTGCCAGAATATAAAATTTTGAGTGATTGGTTTCTTGTAAATGTACTCCACAACATGCTATAATGTGATATGTGTATGCACATATTTTCTCAAGCTCCACACAAGAGAAGGTTTGATAACTAAGAAAAAATATTTATGATGTTACTTGTTTACAAATTTGAGAAAGGCTCAAGGTTTACAGTCAAAATCTAGAAATTCTATTTCCTGGTGGAATGTGAGACATGCTTGGATTTGTATAACGCTTCAATGCTTGTTTAGGATCTAGGTAAGTGTGAATGAATAAAAGATTTATGTCATTGTTCTACATTGAATTCCCATTCTCTCTAAGTTATAAAAGGCAAGTTAAAACCTCATTAGACTAAGGGACAACATTTTCCATTGCCAAACTTTAACCTTACAAGGAAGTGCACTACACTTGTTTGATACTTCCACATATTTTGAGGGCATGCCAATAGAAATGTCAATGTTGTTGGATACACTAGAATTGGTTAGTTTTAGAAAAGTTCTCTTTTTCAAATATGTTGTTTTCATGAAGTAATATTTCCAACCAAGAGGATAAAGACTTGGCATGCCTAGGACATATAGTAATGTTATTTCTTGCATGTATTTGTGATTTATTAGTATTCCACCACTAATTAACTTCATTATGGAGCTATCTGTTTAGTAGTATATTACAAGAGTGATTTATTAAATGAAAAGGATTATAGTTTGTTTGAAATCCATAAATGGAAATGAAATTTAACTTTGAATTAGAAAAATGGAATATATTCTGAAAAAATATGTTTTCTGACCAAATATAGGTCTATGTCATTATCATTAAAAAAAAGCATTCATGACAACAAGAAATGATTTTGGACACGATGAGTTACAAAACTCTCTAGCTCAAAACAGGTTAACATATTTAGTTTTGTATGAATTAGAGAATAATGAATGAGTAACATTAAGTTTGTTTTGAATATTTATAGAATCATGCCAAAGGTTCTAAATGGAAATTGCATGTGCTAATATTTCTCAATTAATTATAGGGAAAAGAAGGGGCATACATAATTTGTTGGTTTATGGGAATTGGATTCCTTTTCCCATGGAATAGTACGCTGACAATTCAAGATTACTATATTGATGCTATATTCCCGGTTAGTATCACAATTTACAAAGTCTTGTCTTATTTTTTTTAGTTTCTTGTAATCTTGTGTTAGCAATACTTTGCTCCACCCATTAGATTTCTACTGACCAATTTTATTGTTGAAGTGTTATTGCTTCTTAGAGATAACTATAGGAAACAATACAACTACAAAAGTGGAGCATGAGACATTCTTAGTAGAAATTGCTAGTTCTGTTGTGTTTATTTGCTTTGTTTATACATGTCATCTGGGCACAAAGTGGCCACTATTGCCCAACTGAAGAAAACTTGTTCAAGTTTCTTGCTTTTATGGGGAAAAATAACATTAACAATATTGTTGATGTTGAGGTATAGATCGTATAAATATTTTATAGTCTACTTTAGTTTATATTCCAACATTAATCGAATTTCATGTCTTATACTCTGCATTGTATCTTTGTTTTTTGTTCAAAAAATGACTCAATATTGATGGTAAGAAGCAGGGATTGAAGAAAGAGGAGAACAATAACACTAGAGTGAAAAAATGCAAATTAAAGAGAGAGAAGAGAACTAGTCTAGTGGTACCCATAGAGTCAATATCCCTCATAAGACACACACATAAAGACTGATGGTCAAGTCTTCAGAGTTGGTGAATTCACTTGCAATGCCTTGGCAACACAATGATTATGTTTTGAAGTGATGAAACAATATTTCATGTGTAAATTGTACTCCAACAAATATTAAGTTGGAAACTCATATTGTAATACTTGACATTTTATATAATATAATTTGTGATTGGAATTATTTATAGTTGCATTTGATATTACTTAGTCTTGTAATTAACATATGTAACTTTGTGTTTTCATATTAGCTGAACATGTACATTGTATGCCATTTTTTTTTTTTAAATTTAGTTGCAAAAGCATACTAATTAATATATGTTGATTAATAATGAACACATAAAATCAATCTAAAACTACTAAATTAGTAGTTTGTTTATTAATGATGAACACAAATAAAATGAATATACGACTAAATTAGTTGTTTATAACGATCATTAATGAAAGTAAATGAAATGAATATAAACTACTAAATTAGTCATTTATATAATGAATATGAGACTACTAGAAAAAAATAAATGACTACTGCAAATTATAAATTTGTGATTACAAATGACGACTAATTTTTTCATATATACGACTATTAGTAGCTAATTTACAGTATCTTATAACACGACCAAAATTTAGTCATATTTCTTTGGTCATTAATTGGTTTCAAATGATGACTAGAATTTGCATATATATGACTATTAGTAGCTAATTTACAGTATCTTATAACACGACCAACATTTTGGTCATATTTCTTTGGTCATTAATTGGTTTTCTTGGGTGATTATTTAGTAATATATTTTGTTGTATATTTGGTCAATAATTGTGGCAATCAATGACCAAATCAATGACTACATTAACGACCAAATAAATGACTAAATCAATGACTACATTAATGACTAAATCAATGACTACATTAATGGCTAAATTAATGATCAAATCAATGACTAAATTAATGATCAAATCAATGACTAAATTAATGACCAAATATACTACTAGACAACATAATTGAGACAACCAATTAATGACTAAGCTAAAAACGACTAAAAGTTGGTTGCGTTATAAGATACTGTAAATTGGTCACCAACCGAAAAATAGTCGTTTATATGCAAATTTTAGTCATTTTTTTAGTAACTAATTAGCCATTTTGTACAAGTGTTGTTACATGGGTGCCCGAATATGCTCGGATTGTGCAGACATTGGGGGCATTCTGGATCGGGCTCAGGTTTAAATTTCCTTTGATTTGGTTACCAATAGAAGAATATCAGTCAGACTACCACCTATGTGATTATGAAGAAGAATCCTGGCCATGATAGTTGATGGCCACTCAGGGGTACAGAGCTCCAGGTGAAGACACTGTTGGTGCTTACAGTTTGACAGACTTACATCAGGGGTACAACAGGAGAAGCTGAGGTTCTGCATGGGGACATGCAGTTGCTTCGGTTGGGGGGAGATGTTGGGTGTGACTTTTCACCTGTTTTCTGCACTTTCTTTCCCCAGTTTTGATCCTCTTATCTTCTAGGCCCATGAAACTTCACATGATTAATCACCCTTTTTCTCATTTATACAACCTATTCCACTGTCATGTTATTTTGCCATGTTTTGCTGACTAATATGATACTATATTCCTTTTTTTGGATAACTAGGGTGAGCATTGGAGGAGTATTTTGGAAGATATTTTCTTTTTCAGGTGTTGCTCACAGGAACAAGGTTACAGAGTAAACAGGCCATGTTGATCGGTTTCAGAGCAGGGTAGAACAGTTTTTTGTTACACCCTGTATGTTGTCACAGGTTGCTATTACACACTAAATGTTGTTACAGGCTACTGTTACACCACATGATTATATAGAGGACCGTTGTTACACCAAGAGTGTTGTCACCAGTGATTTCTGTTACATCCCGAACCGTTATTCGACCGCTGGATGTTGTTGCACTGGAGCTGGCAAAGTTGTGGGTACTATTCCACACAACAGTTGTCGGGTGTTAGGAATTGTTTATTTTAGAAGCAACAGACCCAAGTGATTGCAATCTTAACCAATGTATCTGATAAGTATTTGTATTTAGAAATAGGTTGTAACTAATTCTATTTAATGATCACCATGAGAATCGTCAGATTCTCATGACTGATTTATTCCTAATTTCGGGCATGTAATAATTATAAAAGAGACTCAATTTCCCATGTACAAGGACGACATATAGAAAAGCATTGTTACTCTGATCTTGTAACTTTGAATTATTTTTAATATTAAAATCACTGTGGTGATGTTGTTATTGCTCTTCATCTGATTCATTAACCAATCTCATGTTATTCTTGTGCCCCTGCTAAGGAGGAAGGGCCCTCCTCTTTAGCAGGGACTGCAGCGGTAGAAGTAGTGTACATTATTGTTTCTTTTATTGTCATATGGTTTTTTGTTGTTGTTGTATAAATTGTGAAATACATCTGCTTTTGTTCTAGATTATATTATGTTGTTACATTGATTTGATTAAACAGAATGATAGTGACCAGCTGGTGTAGTCATTATTTTACTGTGTGGCGTGCCCTTACTCTGGTAATTGTGAAGTGTGATTTCAATTCTGTGGAGTGATTTAATTTCTACATGAATGATTTAAGTTTTGCAATTGATTCAGCGACATCTTTTACTGTTCTTTCTATTTTTATTCTTGGTTGTAGTGTATCGGCACAGACAATGCAAACTCCATTGAAACAGCAAGACCTACCCTGGGTTGACAATTAAATGTTGCAGTCTCGGTCAATTAGGATTGATTAAAACAACACTACATCACCCAACTCTTCTCCTCTAGGTGGTTCTTGTTTCAAAATGTTTCATATTGGAACTGAGAACTTCTCAACATGAGCACTACAATAACGTATCATCAAAGCACAATAAAAATTGAATCAAATCTCCAAGCACCGAACACACCAAAAGCAACAATACAATCTCACCACACTACTCCAATCAAAACTTCATCTTCTCAATCACTACACAAATATCATGGCTGAAACATACTTCATCTATCTACTGCTAAAACTGCAAACTGTTCAGAAAAATTACATAGAAAACTCACACGACTTGCAATCTCTTCTCCAAGCTCACTCTTGCTCAACACACTAGTAGAATCAACCATACTCACAATGATATTTCTCCAATATGTAGATGAACACAAGTGCTCAACTCAATAATTACCAAGAACTACTGGGCATCAAAACTATGTTCATATGCTTGATTTGATCTGGATTTATCTCATTGACTCAATCAACCACTAACTCCACTTTCCTTTTTGATCTTTTCAACTTTTATCAGCTTTTGGAGTTCCCACAATATTTTCTGACCATAAACCGAAATGTTCCGACCAAGAATGTCGCACAACATAAAAATTAGTTGATCAATGTGAGGAATGCAGAGAAAAATTTGTAAAAGGGCTCGGTCACATGCACAAGCTTTCCTGAAATCAAATGGACCTTCTGGTCACTCCCTTGGGCCTATCTCCAAGCGATTAGAGCTTTCCAATTGCACTGATGACCCATCCTCCATGCGACTACGTCGAAAGCTCAATAGAAACAATAGTCCTTCATCCCAGAACCTCTGCCACCTGTTGAACCATCTTCTTCAGCATCTAAACACTCCTCCAAGCCTCTGCAAAAAGTCTACAATTGATGAAATAGGCCAAGAACAAGTCAATGACATGCAAGACCTATTATGCCAATCTCAACAGCAAGACCAACACCTCAAGCTCCTCAAGCAATGACCACAACATCCCCAACACCTGTAGCAACATCTCTAACTCCTGTAGCAGCAACCTCAACACTTACAACATCATCATCAAGTCATCCAACTTCCTCCATCACTGATAGAGGCATCTCCAACACTAGCAGCCATGACTCAACACATGTAGAAACATATCCAATGTCTCCAAGACATGTAGAGACATATGGAACATCTAGAGCAACACTCCAATCTCCTACAACAACAACATCTCCAATCAACACATGTCAACCTCAACCAAACATCACATTACCTCCACAAGGTATAGTCATAAGTGTGTTTACATTAATGGAAACTAACAATACCATCAATCCAAGAATCCATCACACATGCACTTGACAAGCAACATCTTCAACCTGTTGACATCAATGCCAACACTACAATGCCAAAAAATTCCCAATTTGGCATTGATGTCAACCTCAACAACATGTGAGGCTGATCTCCATACTGAAGCTGCAAATATCCATCCAAATTCTCTCCCCCTTTGACATCAATGGAAAAGGGCCATACTAACACTGAAAAACAATGCCAATAATGTGCCTGGATGGGAGAAGGACCCCCCTATCATACACAACACCATAATGATGCAACCCATAGAGGTATCTCCTGCAAGATAAGCATGTAGAACAAGGAAACCAGCTACCAACACCTCTATCCAATGCCATGCCAACTTTGAAGAGAGAACATGTTCCCCCTAAGCATGTAATGTAGTTGTAATCATAGTCTCAGCATGTTGAAGAAACACATATACCTGCTGCAATGATCCTCCTTGGTAAGGGAAAGATACTACTACTCATGGACCATGACTCCAATTGACTTTGGACATGATATACAATACATTATAATATAATATAATGCTTCATGGAGAAAATACATGGTTGTGACAAATACATAGGACTGATATATAGATCCTCTATAAAACCTCCTATCACTAGCCATGACTCTATGGACCCAATTTTACATCATGCACCCAATATGTGGGGCTACAACAATGATATACAAGATGAAACATGACTTGGACTCCCATTGACCCATACATAGATAATGACAAGACATGCTAGACACCATGGGTCTCTCCATGAGCAATGTGCCCAAAAGATGAAACAATGGCAATACATGGATTTTACATATGCACATAAATGTACTCTCATCAATACATACCAAAATTATAAAATAACATGAGTACATGGCATCAATGAGCATCAACATATCCTCCATATGGAAGCAGCAATATAATGCAGTACATAGCATGTGCATCAAAGCATAAGACCTCCATGAGAAAAAATATAATCTCGCAATGTGTAGCAGCATCATAGAAGAACTAGCAATATCATGTGCTAGTATATCACCACTCAACACATTGGCCATCACCATGCCATCAATGAACATCTTGCTTCACAATCATAGAAACCACTGACAACCACCACCATACTCCACATGTGCATCAACAAGAAAAACAACTGATAGCAGCAACATAGGAAAATGTCATATAATAGCAACAAATATATCCTCACCAACCATCAACATAATGCATCATCATTATGAGAAACACATCAAAATGTAGCAGCAATAAAATATCATGTGCAATCTCTCCATGAGTGCAAAGACCAAGTAGCAACATCCATCATGCCAAAACATCATAAGCAACAACAAATGCAAAACCTCATCATAGGTGAGCAACATATCATCAATGAGGCATAACTTAGCAAATAGGTGAGCAACAAAACATGTATACTCCATATATGAGCAAGAAAATATAAATCATAATGAGTAGACAATATCTCATCCATCATCATGTATCAAACTATCATGAGAAACAACAATCATCTTCCTCATGTTTTATCCATCCAAAAATACATGAGCAGCAACATGATACATCTAGAATAGTAAACACAAGTAATAAAGTGCATACACTAGATGAACTATATCCAATATATCATCTGATCTCCATAGAAGCTACACATCCATGAAATCATATGCCAAAAGCATCAACTGTATCATGCAAAAACATATGATCTTGCTACTATATGGTAGCAACAACAAAACATTCATCCCTGCAACACACTCATGATAAATAAGCACAATAAATCTCCTCCAAAGTGAGCATGATGCCAACAACTGCAAGTCCATTTGGAAGAAAAAATTCTCCCCCTGAATGTGTGATCCCCCATCACACCTAGACAATGCACATACAAATATCTATATGGCTTCCATATCAACATTAGCATCAATAAAATCAAAACATATAGATGCTCCAACTAAAACCAAATAGAATTAGATCTGAAATGAAAATTCACTTCAAAACTTATGAACTCCCCCTAAATACATGCATCTCTAAAAATGCATATTTGCCTTCACATACACTTTCCCATATGGCTACAAAATTAAGAATTTGCATGTAACTCATAATGCATCCATATGCTCCCCCTGAGACCAAACTGGCCTCAGTTTTTGGAGGGAGTTCCTTGCTGCTCTTTTCTCCTCCAAACTTTCAACTGTTGATCCTTCTTCTTCTTGTGTGGTTGACCTTTCATATTTTCCTTTCTCTGATTCGATCTCCTGAAACACATGGGAAGCTTGCAATCCTTAGCCTTATGGCCAACGTTATCACACACAAAACATCTAATGTGACCAAGGAATAGAGGAATAGGCTGATGTATTCTATTGATGTAATTTCCATTCCTTGCTTGTGCCCTGCAATCAATAGCCCTATGGCCAAAATCATTGTACGAGAAACAATAACCATAAAATGGACTATTATACCCGAATAATGGAGATTTCCTTTGCTTGCAGACTTGATGTAGCTTCTCATTTGGTTGCTCCTTTTGATGAGAGAGATTGATCTCTCCATTACTGCAACTTGTTGTTATGTGTCAACGAATTCCACAATTATAACACTTCCCAATTCTATTCTTCTTCTTGGACCTCCTCTTATTTTTCTGCTTCATGCACAACTCTTGATTCTTATTATTTTTGTTGTAACTAGTTTCTCCAACAATTTTTTATTTTCTTGTAGATGCTTGAGCAGTAGCTTTGAGCCTCTCCAATTCTTATCTTGCAGAAATTAGTTCAACCTTCAATTTCTGGAACTCATCTTCTAGCTCATTGTATTGCTTCCTCATTCCAATCTCAATGTCCATTCCTTCTTGCAGTTGAAATTTCAAATCTGAAATTTCTTCTTTAAATGCACACTCCTTTTCATCAAACATTTGTAGTAGCATCCGTTGATCTTTATTTTCAGCCATAAGTCTTTGAATTTTTGCTTCTAATGCCATTATCTTTGATTGATCATCAAGATTGATGCTCTATATCTCACTTCTATCACTAGTGCCTTCATCTTCTTCTTGTGAGGAGGATTGCTTTGTTATTGTAATAAAAGTAGAATCCTTTGCATTGTTCTCCATTTCTGAAAAATGAAATTTTCCTCTAAGATACAAATTCTGCAACTTATCCAACATTTCTTTGGCGGTCTCACAATGCTTCACAAACTTGCTATCAAATTTTGGAATACTATTCAAAATAATATTTGTAGCCAAATCATTAGATTTATCTTTAATTCCATAATCAACTGATAGAAAAATATCTTCATCAACAGATACAAAAATATGAATCCAAATTTGTTCTCCAAGTTGCAAATTCATCTTTGCTAAGCACTGAAATTCCTTGTTGATCCATTTTTGAAAAAATTGGAAAAGTCTGCCAAAAACTCCAAGATCCACTCTCCAACGATCAAGCTGCACCTAAGAGCCCCGCTCTGATAATAATTGTTAGAAACTAGATCACTACTTGGGGGGTGAATTAATAGTGTGAGCACTTTTAAACTTTTTCTCCAATCAATTATTATTTAGCATGCATAAAATGAAACACGTAATCATAGATTAGAGAATCAAACATAAACCATAAACCATAAAACATTAACCACAATTGACACAAATATTTATGGTGGAAAATCCCCTCCAGGGAAAAAAACCACCTGTTGCTGCTGCGCTGCTCAAATTCTATTATGTCAAACAATTCTTTACATAGAGATATAAATATGGTTATTATCAAATGGAGATTGTTTCTCATGCGTATCTACGGACTACCATCCGCTGAAGGCCACCATGATCAACGATCCTTGCCTGGTTACTCCTGAACTATCAATGACTCTACAAACTATGATCTGCTAGAAGCTACCACAACCAACGAGACTCACCCAGTTTCTATTGAACTATCCAACCACCATTGGATTGAGAAATTTGTTCACTAATATTGATTTCGCCTGAGTCACCCAACTCTTCTCCTCTATGTGGTTCTCGTTTCAAAATGTTTTAGACTAGAACTAAGAATTTCTCAACATGAGCACTACAATAACGTATCATCAAAGCACAATAAAAACTAAATCAAATCTCCAAGCACCAAACACACCACAAGAAAAAATACAATCTCACCACACTACTCCAATCGACACTTCATATTCTCACTCACAGCACAAATATCATGTTTGAAACATACTTCAACTATCTGGTGCTACAACTGCAAACTGTTTCAGAAAATATGCATAAACAATTCACACAACTTGCAAGCTCTTCTCCAAGCTCACTCTCACTCAACACACTAGCATAATTAGCCATACTCACAATGATATTTCTCCAATATGTATATGAATACAAGTGCTCAACTCAATAATTACCAATAACTACTAGGCATCAAAACTCTGTTCATATGCTTGATTTGATCTGAATTTATCTCATTGACTCAATCAACCACTAACTCCAGTTGCCTTTTCGATATTTTCAACTTTGATCAGCTTCTAGAGGTCCCATGAACGTTTCTGACCATAAACCGAATTTTGTATACCAAGAATGCTACAACAACATAAAAATTAGTTGATCAACACGAGGAATGCAGAGAAAAACTAGCAAAAAGGCTTGGTCACATGCACAGTCCTACCTGAAATTGATTGGACCTTCTATTCGGTCCCTTGGGCCTGTCTCCAAGTGACTAGAGCTTTCTAGTCGCACTGATGACCCATCCTCCATGCGAGTGGGGAAAAATCTTAGTAGAAACATCAGTCCTTCAACCCAGAACCTTTGCCACCTGTTGGGCCATCTTCTTAAACATATGAACACTTCTCTAAGCCTATGCAATAGGTCTACAACTGATGAAATAGGCCAAGAACAAGTCAGTGACATGCAAGACCTTTTCTTCCAATCTCAACACCAAGACAAACACCTCCAGTTCCTCAAGCAGTAACCACAACATATCCAACACTTGTAGCAACATATCTAACTCTTGTAGGAGCAACCTCAACACCTACAACAACATCATTAATTCATCCAACTTCCTCCATCACTGATAGAGGCATTTCCAACACTAGCAACCATGACTCAACACATGTAGCAACATATCTAATGTCTCCAAGACATGTAGAGACACATGGAACATCTAGAGAAACACTCCAATCTCTTGTAGTAGCAGCATCTCCAATTAACGCATGTCAACCTCAACCAAACATCACATTACCTCCACAAAGTCTAGTCATAAGTATGTTGACATGAATTCCAACTAACAAGACCATCAAGCCAAGCATCCATCACACATGCACATGACAAGTAACATCTCCAACCTGTTGACATCAATGCCAACATTTATTTAAAAATATTCAACATATATTTAATTCTACTTCCTATTTTATGGCTATTTGAGAGTTAAAGTGGAACAAATGTTCTATTTTCCATCATAATTTATTTTAATCAAAAGTAACTATTTAAGTGGAGTGGGCATCTTTTATTTTTTATTATAAATTATTTTAAACCAAAGTAACTATTTAAGTGAAACTAGTGTTTTAGAATTACTTTTATTTAAATCAGCTTAGATCCATCTTAAATCCAAATCTAACAAGCGTCAAGTGGGATTAAATTTCTTTTCACTCTTAAAGATGTTTTCACCTCAAGAGATTTGATCCCCCTTGGCTCTTGGTATATGGATCTATGCTAGTTTTATTTTTAAAATGAAAATATTTATTGATATAAATTTATTTATTATTTTATTAATTTTAATCAAATTCTTTTAAATTTAAATATATTTATAAATTTGAATAAACATTTATGGAAAAATATAAAATAAATTAATTTAATTTAACTTCTACTATTGAGATTTTAATTTCATAAAATTAAAATTCCTAAATTTTATAAAATTAAAATTTGACTAGAACTAAATCTCATATTACAAATAAATTTAAACAATAGAAAAAGTTATAAAAGAATAAATTCAATTCAAGAAAATGAAAATGTTACTGGAGAGGACAGTGAAATAGACGCTTATCATTATTTTGATTTTTATTTATCATCCCTTTCCACTATATAATGTTATATAAATTTATTGTAATGTCTCTAACTCATGCACCAATCTAGTAAAAATAAATAAATAAAATTGGAACATTGATGCTCCATTATGCAATCTCTTGATTACCTTAATTCTGGTTGTAATTAATGTTAAATATTTGATTTTGTATATATAGGGCCTACACATAATATTTGACTCTCTACCTCTTCTCTGTCAGTCGACAACTAACATCATTGATTATTAATGTTATTCATTGTTTAGTACATGTACATATTAACGTTTATTTGTCACAATGCCTTATTTTCCTTTTGATTAATATTGGGATGGCCACAAATTTTAATGCCACAACATGAGGCGGAGTTTTGGTTATATTAAGATAGTTTCAATGGTTCAACATGATACATAACTCTTTCTAACTCGCATTATGATCATGTTTATGCATATGCTAACCTATCTAACGATCATAACGTTGTGCAGTCTCTTGTCCTTCATGAACATTCAATAAGTGATAGTTATCGAGCATTGGGATTCTCCATCTCTATAATTGTGTCAATTTAGGGTTCTCTTGAGGTGTCAAACAATCCATAGCTCATACCCTCTAGGGTTGCAATCAAGGGCAAGGAGGTATGGGAGTTGGTTATGGGGTAACTACAGGAAGAGCTCTGCAACTACTCACTCCACCATGTCTGGAATACCTATGCTCCTCAATCATTTCCCTCCCTTCAGTCAACCAGAATCACAGAGATATGAAAGGAAGCTTGCAAAAAGGTATGAGTTACTTAGCTAAGGAAACCTTCACTTAAATTATCAGTTTGATGGAGAATTTTGGTTTGAAGAGCAATTATTATTTTCATGTGACTGTTTCTGGATGTTGTATCATCTCGTCTTACTTTTATTTTCTTGTTTTTTATTCTTGAGGATGGTCATCCTCCGATGTTGCTTTAGGGTTTTCTGAAGACCAAATTTCGATGGCACTCTTCGAATTCTTACTTGTCTCAGATGTAAAAAAGGTATACTTTTACCTAGCCATGCCCATATACGAAGGATTGGGTAGATTTAGCTTAGGATTTTAAGTTCTTAGGTTAATTTGCTTTGCTTACTAAGCAGGGTTTACTCCTATTTTCTCTCGGTTTTGCATCCATCCTATAGGTACGAGAGACAATCTTTCACATTGGACATTTCTTCTTTTGGTTAAATCTTATAACCACTTATAACTCATCATTACCCTCACTAGTTGTCTGGTCGTTTTTTTTTCCGCAGGTGGGTTTTTCCCTCTTCTGGAGCAGCTAACTTGATTGGATTAAAGATTCAAGTTTTCATATAGCTTAACCCATGTTCTCTTCTTAATAATTATTCTTTGTCTTCCAGGTCAATCTTTGGGGAGGTCGCACCTGGTTATTGGCCTACCCCTAAACTGGGGTTCTTAGGGTTTCATGAAATTTTCAAAATGATTGTATTTTGTGAAGTTAGTTCTTGGCCTATCATCTTTTGTAAAATTTCAAATGTTTAGTAAAGACTTTCGACTCGGAACACTTATCAACACTTTTTTTCATATATGGGAAACTCGTTGCAGTTGTATCTATTGGAAAATATGAACATATATTAATATATATATTTACACCATTCAATATATGCAATGTTACTTGAGTTTGACTATTTAATTTTGTAAAAGATGGTTTAGAATTTCATTTCTAATAATATGTATTTGACGTTCTTCCCAACAATGCAATTTGATAATTCATCAGTTAATTATTTTATGCAAACCTTTCGGGTTTCACAATGTAAAAAAAATCTTCTTCCTATGTTTTATATATTGGCTTTATTAAACAGGGTCAGTCTCGACCAAAATATTCATGCTCCCTCAACACAATTCTCTTATGGAAGGGGTTAGTTTGAATCCTGTGTTTATTGTATTAGCCCCATGTTTTCAATAGTGTAAATGTAATCATTCTTGGAAACAGTCTCGGAGTCCCACCACTACTATTTTCTTGATATTATTATTATTATTATTATTATTATTATTATTATTATTATTATATATTATTATTATATATATATATATATATATATATATATATATATATATATATATATATATATTTAACTTTCCTCTCAAATATCTTAGCTTTGAACAAGTCCTAAATAGTTCCAACATGCTTTCCAAGCCCTAACAAGTTCTGCCTTAAAAGGGTTACAACAACTATATATTTTATTTTATTTCTAGAAAGAGTATACAGAATAGTAGTGACCCATTTATATATATTTGGTATTTTGTTTTCAATCATTTGTCTACAGATTTATTTACTTATTATTCTGATGGAACAACATGGGCCTAGTCCAAGGCCTATCTTTCTTCCTCCAATCCTATTATTTAGAGCTAAAAACTATCTTTGGATACTGGTATTTATCTGGATAGGCCTAGAGACTAATCTAGCTAACTGTAAGAATTAGTTATTCTATCAGTTACGTTTCATATTAGATCACAATCAAACTTTTACCATTTAACAGAATCATAACATAACACCCACATAAGACCATTTACACCTGGAAGGAAACAAAACATAAAACAAAGGTTACACGCAATACTTATTTGTTTTAAGTTAGCTAGGCCAACACGAAAACTAGAAAGGAGAAAATATTACTCCACCCAACCAATGAGTACAAGTAGTCTCTACAAGAACTTCCCCCAAGCCAGTTTCACTTCCACAACAGTTTTCTTGACAGGGACCAGACCAAGTCCACCTAGGGCTTATCTGACCACACCAGGTCATGCCCAAGATTTCAAAAACCTCACAGATCTAACTGGGAATTCCATTGGCCAACCAACTCAAGAATTTATTTTTCCTGGTACTAGCATTCTACCTACCTTAACAACATCTTGTCTGAGGTATCAAGTTTTCAACTTTAGTTTCCTCTCTTGGACCTCCTTTGACCAGGCTCCAAGTCACTAGGTTCCCTCAAGATTTTTTCCTCACACCCTCTTGGCTCCCTTTCCCCTAACTGAGATGATTTATCTCTAGGGAGAGGCATAATTGTCTTCTAACTGTCTAGTAAGTGAAATTCTAATTTAGCATATTTTCCCTCTGTAATTTCCATGGCTAACCCTAACCAATTTTATTAATGAAATTTAGAATAAAATAAACATTTATGTTTATTACCTATTCATACTTGGCCTCCTATATGGCCCACAGTTTGCCAAGTCATTATAGTAATTTAGTAAATTAAAATATTTAAACTTCACTAAGGGGTACTACATTTATTTATTACTTTAATAAAATTATTTTAAATTAAAATATACTTATAAATTTAAAGAAAAGTTAATTCTAAAAAAATAAAAAATAATTTAATTTAATTTAACTTGCCCTCTTCTGATTTTAATTTCATGAAATTTAAATGTCAAAATCTTATTAAAAAAATGATTGGAACTAAATCTCATATTTCAAGTAAATTTAAACAATGGAAAAAGTTACAAAAAAATAAATTTAGTTCAAGAAAAATGAAAATGTTATTGGATATGATTTTGGAATAGAATTTTGTCATTATTCCAATTTTTATTTATCATCTTGTTGTAGCGCTACAACCACCCTCCAAAATTTTGCCCTGCACCCAATTTCGGAGCCTCCCTTGAGAGTTTCACTTGATGACTGCACACACTCAGGTTCACTCCATGAGCTCGTGTGAGTCTTCGCACCCACCTTGCTTGATCATTTCACCCAAGTTTTTGCATGTTCATGTCAAAGTCATGCTTGCGACCATGTTCTGGTTATACTCAAAGTCTTCACTTCATGTGTACTTGTTGTGTTCGCTATGAAAACATATGTTGCACTCACACATGGAGTCACATTCAATATCGTGCAAGCATCATCACGGTCAACCAATGATCAATCACAAGTGTCGTGCTTGTCACTTACACCATCAGTCAGTCATGTTGAGCATGTGTGTTTGGATGGTTTGAGTCGTCTCGTCGTCAAGTCATGTAAGTGTGTGTTTGCAAGATCATGTATGCATCTTTCGCTTGTTCACACACTTAGTCACTTTGTTGAAGTTTTGACGACTAGATTCCCCTCTGACAGCTAGACCATCACCCCACCATCGACTCAATCGACTGTCACCAAGAACAATGCAGAAGCACCAAGCAAGCCATTTCAAGTTGTGCAGTCCACAAGCAAATCAATCAACCTCCATGTTGGTCAACCGGAGAGTTTGACCCGGCAGCCACCCTGAGACTGACTCCCCTCAAAAATGCACAGAGGCTACAGACCTTTCCCACTCTACTGACTGAGAAAATTGTGCAGACAGGCTAGACAGACACCTAATTCCCGTCCCTGTCTCCCTCAGAAAATTACATAGTTTTTCCAGCCATCCCTCCCAACAGTCGACTAACTGCTCACTGAGAAAATTGCATAATTTTCATGAGAAAGCCTTTGTTGTCCAGCAATCCGCTCAGCTCAGAAACTGTGTATAGGTGACCAGCAGGCCAGCCTCCTAGCATGAGTGCAGTTTTTCCCGCCAGCAGCTCCTGGCAGCTGACTGACAGTTCCCTCCAGGAATTGTGCAGTTTTTGTTGCCAAGCTCTAGCAGCTAACTGCCAGTTCCCTCCAGGAATTGCGCAGTTTTTGTTGCCAAGCTCCCAGCAGTTGACTGCCAGTTCCCCTCAAGAATTGCACAATTTTTGCTACCAGTGACCCAACAGCTGACTACCAGTTCCCCTCAGGAATTGCGTAGTTTTTGCTGCCAAGCTCCCACTGCCTGCTCATTTCAGAAATTGTGCAGATTTTTCCTGCCCATCCTTTCCACAACCTTGACTATTCCTCTAAAAAACTACACAGTTTTGTCCTCCAGCTAAGCCAGACCCCGTGAATAGTCACTGTCGATCCGGATTGCCCATATTCATCACCCAGTGACTCCTGCACAGTTTTCATCAGCAGTGCCCAAAGCCTCCATCCTGCCTCATAACCTTGTGATGCAGGAGCATTCGGACTTAGCCAGCAATGTGATTGTTTGTTCACATGTTGTGGCTAAATGAGATGAATTTCATTAGCCTGAATGGTCAAAAATCAGTTTTAATAGAGAGAGTTGGGTCTCTCGAATTTGTCTTTATATTCAGTTATTGTAATAATTAGAATATTGTATTATTTTTAGACTAAGGGATAAGTTGTTAGTGTAGGTGTGTAACAGAGCTTGAGAATAGAGATTTAATTGTTAGATTGATTAAAATAGGGATCGAGTTGTCAATGTAGTTAGTCTAGGATTTGACTCATAAAAGAGAAAAGAATGTAATGGAGAAGGATTAGCTGAGATGATAGAGAATTGAGTGAGTAAGCGAGAGTTTGAGTGAAATATAGGGTTTTTCGAAGACCAAATTTCGATGGCACTCTTCGAATTCTTACTTGTCTCAGATGTAAAAAAGGTATACTTTTACCTAGCCATGCCCGTATACGAAGGATTAGGTAGATTTAGCTTAGGATTTTAAGTTCTTAGGTTAATTTCCTTTGCTTACTAAGCAGGGTTTAGTCCTATTTTCTCTCAGTTTTTCATCCATCCTATAGGTACGAGAAACAATATTTCACACTGGACATTTCTTCTTTTGGTTAAATCTTATAACCGCTTATAACTCATCATTACTCTCACTAATTGTCTAGTCGGTTTCTTTTCCACATGTGGGTTTTTCCCTCTTCTGGAGCAGCTAACTTGATTGGATTAAAGATTCAAGTTTTCATATAGCTTAACCCATGTTCTCTTCTTAATAATTATTCTTTGTCTTCCAGGTCAATCTTTGGGGAGGTCGCACCTGGTTATTGGCCTACCCCTAAACTGGGGTTCTTAGGGTTCCATGAAATTTTCAAAATGATTGTATTTTGTGAAGTTAGTTCTTGGTCTATCAGCTTTTGTAAAATTTCAAATGTTTAGTAAAGACTTTCAACTCGAAACACTTATCAACACTTTTTTTTCATATATGGGAAACTCGTTGCAGTTGTATCTATTGGAAAATATGAACATATATTAATATATATATTTACACCATTCAATATATGCAATGTTACTTGAGTTTGACTATTTAATTTTGTAAAAGATGGTTCAGAATTTCATTTCTAATAATATGTATTTGACGTCTTTCCCAACGATGTAATTTGATAATTCATCAGTTAATTATTTTATGCAAACCTTTTGGGTTTCACAATTAGCCCCATGTTTTCAATAGTGTAAATGTAATCATTCTTGGAAATAGTCTCAGAGTCCCACCACTACTATTTTCTTGATATTATTATTATTATTATATATATATATATATATATATATATATATATATATATATATATATATATATATATATAATATATATATATATATATATATATATATATATATATATATATTAACTTTCCTCTCAAATATCTTAGCTTTGAACAGGTCCTAAATAGTTCCAACATGCTTTCCAAGCCCTAACAAGTTCTGCCTTAAAAGGGTTACAACAACTATATATTTTATTTTATTTCTGGAAAGAGTATACAAAATAGTAGTGACCCATTTATATATATTTGGTATTTTGTTTTCAATCATTTGTCTGCAGATTTATTTACTTATTATTCTGATGGAACAACATGGACCTAGTCCAAGGCCTATCTTTCTTCCTCCAATCCTATTATTTATAGCTAAAAACTATCTTTGGCTACTGGTATTTGTCTGGATAGACCTAGAGACTAATCTAGCTAACTGTAAGAATTAGTTATTCTATCAGTTACATTTCATATCAGATCACAATCAAACTTTTACCATTTAATAGAATCATAACATAACACCCACATAAGACCATTTACACCTGGAAGGAAAGAAAACATAAAACAAAGGTTACACACAATACTTATTTGTTTTAAGTTAGCTAGGCCAACACGAAAACTAGAAAGGAGAAAATATTACTCCACCCAACCAATGAGTACAAGTAGTCTCTACGAGAACTTCCCCCAAGCCAGTTTCACTTCCACAACAATTTTCTTGACAGGGACCAGACCAAGTCCACCTAGGGCTTATTTGACCACACCAGGTCATGCCCAAGATTTCAAAAACCTCACAGGTCTAACTGGGAATTCCATTGGCCAACCAACTCAAGAATTTCCTTTTCCTAGTACTAGCATTCTACCTACCTTAACAACATCTTGTATGAGGTATCAAGTTTTCAACTTTTGTTTCCTCTCTTGGACCTCCTTTGACTAGGCTCCAAGTCACTAAGTTTCCTCAAGATTTTTTCTGCACACCCTTTTGGTTCCCTTTCCCCTAATTGAGATGGTTTATCTCTAGGGAGAAGCATAATTGTCTTCTAACTGTCTAGTAAGTGAAATTCTAATTTAGCATATTTTCCCTCTGTAATTTCCATGGCTAACCCTAACCAATTTTATTAATGAAATTTAGAAAAAAATAAATATTTATCTTTATTACCTATTCATACTTGGCCTCCTATATGGCCCACAATTTGCCAAGTCATTATAGTAATTTAGTAAATTAAAATATTTAAACTTCACTAAGGGGTACTACATTTATTTATTACTTTAATCAAATTATTTTAAATTAAAATATATTTATAAATTTAAAGAAAAGTTAATTTGAAAAAATAAAAAATAATTTAATTTAATTTAACTTCTCCTCTTGTGATTTTAATTTCATAAAATTTAAATTTCAAAATTTTATTAAAAAAAAATGGTTGGAACTAAATCTCATATTTCAAGTAAATTTAAACAATGGAAAAAGTTACAAAAAAATAAATTTAGTTCAAGAAAAATGAAAATGTTATTGGATATGATTTTGGAATATAATTTTGTCATTATTCCAATTTTTATTTATCATCCTATTGTAGCGGCTACAACCACCCTCCAAAATTTTGCCCTGCACCCAATTTCAGAGCCTCCCTTGAGAGTTTCACTTGATGACTGCACACACTCAGGTTCACTCCGTGAGCTCGTGTGAGTCTTCGCACCCACCTTGCTTGATCATTTCACCCAAGTTTTTGCATGTTCATGTCAAAGTCATGCTTGTGACCATGTTCTAGTTATACTCAAAGTCTTCACTTCATGTGTACTTGTTGTGTTCGCTATGAAAATATCTGTCACACTCACACATGGAGTCACATTCAATATCATGCAAGCATTGTCACGGTCGACCAACAATCAATCACAAGTGTCGTGCTTGTCACTTACACCATTGGTCAGTCATGTTGAGCATGTGTGTCTGGATGGTTTGAGTCGTCTCGTCGTCAAGTCATGTAAGTGTGTGTTTGCAAGATCACGTATGCATCTTTCGCTTGTTCACACACTTAGTCACTTTGTTGAAGTTTTGATGATCAGATTCCCCTCTAACAGCTGGACGATCACCTCACCATTGACTCACTCGACTATCACGAAGAACAGCGTAGAAGCACCAAGCAATCAATTTCAAGTTGCGTTATCCATAAGAAAATCAATCAACCTCCATGTTGGTCAACCAGAGAGTTTGACCCGGCAGCTACCTTGGGACTAACTCCCCTCAAAAAATGTGTTGAGGCTACAGACCTTTCTCGCTCTACTAACTGAGAAAATTGCACAGACAGGCCTAACAGACACCCAGTGCCCATCCCTGTATCCCTTAGAAAATTACATAGTTTCTCCAGCCAGCCCTCCCGACAGTCGACCAACTGCTCACCCAAAAAATTGCACAGTTTTCATGAGCAAGCCTTTGCTGCCTAGCAGTCTGCTCAGCTCAGAAACTGTGTATAGGTGATTAGCAGGCCAGCCTCCGATCATCAGTGCAGTTTTTCCCGCTAGTAGCTCCTGGCAACCAACTGACAGTTCCCTCTAGGAATTGTGTAGTTTTTGCTGCCAAGCTCCAGCAGCTAACTTCCAGTTCCCTCCAGGAATTGTGCAGTTTTTCTGCCAAGCTCCCAGCAGCTAACTACCAGTTCCCCTCAGGAATTGAGTAGTTTTTCTGCCAAGCTCCTTCTGCCCACTCGTTTCACAAATTACACAGATTTTTCTTGCCCATCCTTTCCACAACCTTGACTATTCCTCTCAAAAACTGCACAGTTTTGTCCTACGGCTAAGCCAGACCTCGTGAACGGTCACTGTCGATCCGGATTGCCCATCTTCATCACCCAATGACTCCTACATAGTTTTCATCAGTAGTGCCCGGAGCCTCCATCCTGCCTCGTAACCTTGTGATGCAAGAGCATCCAGACTTAGCAAGCAATGTGATTGTTTGTTCACATGTTGTGGCTAAATGAGATGAATTTCATTGGCCTGAATGGTCAAAAATTAGTTTTAATAGAGAGAGTTGGGTCTCTTGAATTTGTCTTTATATTCAGTTATTGTAATAATTAGAATATTGTATTATTTTTAGACTAAGAGATAAGTTGTTAGTGTAGGTGTGTAACAGAGCTTGAGAATAGAGATTTAATTGTTAGATTGATTAAAATAGGGATTGAGTTGTCAATGCAGTTAGTCTAGGATTTGACTCATAAAAGAGAAAAGAATGTAATGGAGAAGGATTAGCTGAGATGATAGAGAATTGAGTGAGTAAGCGAGAGTTTGAGTGACAGATAGGGTTTGAGATTGAGACAGAGGTCAAATAAACTGTTGTAATTGAGCCGAGAGGGCCAAGACCCTGTAATTCCTATTTTATTGAATAATTGAATGAGTGTGGTGTTGCGTGTTAAATCCTGGTGCAGAATTTCATTTTCATCTATGAATCGGTGTTCTGGACCCTAATCGGGTATTTCCCTATTTTTAATGCTTTATTTATAAACCACAACCTTTATGTGTTTATTCGTAAATCGCTACCAATTCATGTTTAAAGTTAATATCAAGATTAACTGCTAAACCTCTGTTTAAGTGCTTTTATTAAAGTTTTGATTTATGCACGTGGTAGTATTCGGGAAAACCATAAGTGGTATCTCACGTGCCTATCAAGTGGTAAGTGGTAATATTTTGAGTCCGCGTGATTAGCCTTAGAGCTCGACATGTAGCAGACAGAGGAGAGAAAAACAACTTTTCTCGCATGCCTCCAAAGTGATAACAACCGTGCTAGAGTCCACGCGAGATCATGCGATGACCGTTGGATTGAACGGAGCAAATTGACGGTGGAAAATCGATGAGCTAGTTGGTGATTAAGGAAAGCGATAGCCATTAGATCTGGAGAGAGGAGATCAATGGTGCAGAGTGAAGCGCTTGTTAAAAGGTAAAGGAAAAGTGGGACCGGAAGTGTTTAGTGAGAAAAGCGGGACCCTCACGGAAAAATAAACCATGTACAGAATCTGTTTAAACGCAGCTGATTGGTTATAAATTTAACCATTAGTCTATTTTCAGACTACCATCTTATTTCGTCAACCTCCTGCGTCATTTTGGTATCAGAGCCCAGAGATTGAGTTTTGTTGTAGTAAACATGCCACCGAGGAGAGGAGTTGGCATAGGTCAAGGAAGACCTGAAGCAAATGCAGTTCTGCTGGATGAGATCCAGAGTCTACATACAAGGATGGACACAATGGAGACTGCTCAGAGGAGAGCACCTAATGAAGGAGTTGTCAGTGCTACAGAAGAATCTTCTGAGGAAGAAGAAGAGGAGGAAACTGAAACTACCAAAGTTATCAAGATGTTGGCTAAAGTAGGTGGAAAACCAAAGGTGGAAATTCCTTTGTATGAAGGGAGTCTCAATGCAGAAGAGTTGATGGATTGGATCAGTTCATTGGACAAATATTTTGACTATGAGGAGGTCGATGATAAAAAGAAGGTGAAATTTGCAGTTACCAGACTGAAGGGTCATGCAGCTATCTGGTGGGATGAACTACAAACATCCAGAGCAAGAAAAGGAAAGTCCAAGATCAAACTATGGGATAAAATGGTGAGTAAAATGAAAGCCAAATTTATGCCAAAAGATTATCAGTTAAATATTTTCAAACAGTTACAGAATTTAAGGCAAAAAGGAATGTTTATCAAAGAATATATAGAAGAGTTTTATAGGCTGAGTATTAGAGTAGGACATGCAGAGGATGACATGGAGAAGGTAGCCAGATACATCAATGGCTTGAGATATGACATACAGGATGAGATCAACTTATTGATTCTGAAGACAATTGAAGATGCCTTTCAAGCAGGTTTGAAGGCGAAAGAGAAGATGTTGAGGAAACAAAATCAGAGGACTAGAGGAAAAAGTTTAGTAAGAGGTAGAGGAACTACCAAACCAAGATTTTAGCACACTCATAGTCAAGCAAGAAGTTCAAGTAGTAGACCACCACAGAGAGGAGACTTCTGTAGAGGAAGATTTTCACCCAAAGGAAGAGGTCGAGGAAGAGATATTCGGTGTTATAAATGCAGAGAATGGGGACATGGAGCATGGGACTGTCCTCATAATAAATCAACAAGTCAAAGGAATGTGAATGTGGCTGAGGAAAAGGAAGAAAAACCTCAAATTGCACCTCAAATTGCAAACAAGGAAGAACCTCCTGAAGTAGGAGAATCCTTGTTGTTGAAAAGGGTATTGCTTAAGGCAGAGAAAGAGACTGGAGAACCATCTCAGAGAAAGAGGTTATTCAGAACTACATGAATCCAAAGGAAAATGTTGTAAAGTGATAATTGACAGTGGAAGCATTGATAACCTTGTTTCTACAGAAATGGTGGACAAGATAGGATTAGTGAAGACAGTACACCCTACTCCTTACAAAGTGTCATGGTTGCAAAAAGGAAATCAGATTATTATGACATAATAATGCAAGGTATAGATACATATTGGTACTTATAAGGATTTGATATTGTGAGATGTAATGCCAATGGATGTATGCCATGTGTTGCTGGGAAGACCTTGGTATTTTGATAGGAAATCTATTCCTGATCGGAGAAGAAATACTTACACTCTGGAGAAGGACGGAAATAAACATACACTGCTACCATTGAAGGATGAAGCTGACAAAGGAACAACTGGAAATAGTGTTATGCTAATGAGTGGAAAGGAGTTGTTGCAAGAGGTTGGAAAAGGTGAAGAAATGCATTTTGTTGTCATAGGGAGACCTAAGGTATTTTTGACTTCCACAAACTTAGATGATTTACCTAAAAAAATCAAAACTCTGTTGAATGATTTTGCTAATATTATTGTGGATGAGATGCCAAATGCATTGCCACCAATCAGGAGTATTAGGACTCATATTGACCTAATACCAAGAGCAAGTTTTCCAAACAAAGCATATAGATTAACTCCTCAAGAGAATGTAGAAGTTGGAAGACAAGTGCAAGAACTAATGGATAAGGGATTAATCAGATAAAGTCTTAGTCCATGGGTTGTACCAACAATACTCAGTACAAACAAAGGAGGTGAATGGCATATGTGTATTGATTCCAAAGCCATAAACAAGATCACTATTAGGTATAGATTTCCTTTACCACGCATGGATGATTTGATGGATTGTTTGAGTGGGTCAAATTATTTTACTAAAATAGATCTGAAGAGTGGATATCATCAAATAAGAATTAGAGAAGGAGATGAATGGAAGACTACATTTAAAATAAACAATGGGTTGTATGAGTGGTTAGTGATGCCTTTTGGACTCACTAATGCACCGAGCACATTCATGAGATGGATGAATGTAGTCTTGAAGGAATATGCAAGAAAATTTGTTATTGTGTATCTTGATGATATTCTAGTTTTTAGCAGAAGCAAAGAAGAATATCTGGAGCATCTTAAGTTGGTTTTAAGAACTCTACAAAAAGATAAACTACTGATAAATCTGAAGAAATGTAGTTTCATGAAAGAAGAATTAATCTATTTGGGATTTGTAGTTTCTAAAGAAGGTTTGAAAATGGATCCAGAGAAAGTCCAAGCAATTTGGAACTGGCCTATTCCAAGAAACATATTTGAGGTAAGAAGCTTGCATGGTCTTGCAAGTTTTTATAGGAAATTTATCAGAGGTTTTAGTCAGATTTGTGCACCAATTCTTGAAAAAATCAAGGAGACTAATCAGCCATTCAAGTGGACAGAAGCAGCAGACAGAAATTTTAAGTTGTTGAAGAAGAAAATTACAGAGAAACCAATTTTAGCTTTACCTGATTTTGAAAAAGTATTTCAAGTTGAAACAGATGCTAGTGGAGTTGCAATTGGAGCAGTTTTGAGTTAGGAACAGAGACCAATAGCATACTTTAGTGAGAAACTAAATGAAGCTAAGAAGAAGTATTCTTCTTATGATAAATAATTTTATGCTATTGTGCAAGCTTTAAAAAAATGGAGACATTATTTGCTACCAAAGGAGTTTATATTGTATTCTGACAATCATGCATTACAGTTCATAAACAACCAACCAAAATTGAACCAGAAACATGCCAAGTGGGTAGAGTTTTTACAGAGCTTTACTTTTGTGATAAAACACACAAGTGGTAAGTTGAACAAAGTTGCTAATGCTTTAAGCAGGGTAAATTTCATTGTGCAAGAATTAAGAGTTGGTATTGTAGGATTTGAAGAAATGGTTGATATGTATAAAGATGATGCAGATTTCAAAGATATCTATGCAGTTGTACAAAATCCAATAGTTCATAATAGAAGCCAGTGGTTGGATTATCTTATCCAAGGAGGTTTACTATTCAAAGGTAACAAATTGTGCATTCCCAAATTTTCTATGAGGGAAAACATAATCAAAGAGAAACACAGTGGAGGATTATTTGGGCACTTTGGACAAGACAAAACCTTTTCTCAGGTAAATGCTTTTTACTATTGGCCAAAGATGCAAATTGATGTTAAGAGATTTATTAAGAAGTGCAGGA
Source organism: Pinus tabuliformis (assembly GCA_031772625.1). NCBI lineage: Eukaryota > Viridiplantae > Streptophyta > Pinopsida > Pinales > Pinaceae > Pinus > Pinus tabuliformis. Next base: position 725,556,401 of record CM062815.1, read on the forward strand.
AATGTTAGCATGCTAAAGGGAGAAGCCAAAATACAGGATTGTACCAGCCATTGCCAATACCAGACCGACCATGGGATGCAGTTAGTATGGACTTTGTTTTCGGGTTACCTAGAACTCAAAGAGCGAATGATTCCATTTATGTTGTGGTAGATAGATTTTCCAAAATGGCACATTTCATTGCATGTAAGAAGACTAGTGATGCAACACATATTGCTAATATGTTTTTTTCAAAAGTTGTAAGGTTACATGGATTGCCTATAAGTATTGTGTCTGATAGGGATACAAAGTTTGTTGGGCATTTCTGGAGAACTCTTTGGAAGAAACTAGGTGCTAACCTTAGTTTCAGTTCAGCATACCATCCTCAAATAGATGGACAGATCGAAGTGGTAAACAGAAGCTTGGGAAACATATTGAGAAGTTTAGTGTATCAAAATCCTAAGCAGTGGGATTTAGCACTTGCTCAGGCTGATTTTGCTTATAATGACACTCCAAACCAAAGTACTGGAATGAGTCCATTTCAGATTGTTTTTGGGATGAATCCAAGAGGTGTGTATGAGCTCAGAAATTTGGGTAAACAGGAGACAAGAAGTGCAAAAGTTGAAGAGTTTGCAGAGTAGATGCAGAGACTACAAGAAGATGTCAAAGATAGATTGCAGGAAAGTAGTGGAAAATACAAACGGAGAGTTTATATGAGGAGGAGAAGAAAAGAATTCCAATTGGGATATTTAGTGATGGTATACTTGAGAAAAGAATGATTTCCTGTTGGGACTTATAATAAACTAGAGATGAAAACGATAGGACCATGCATAATTGTGAGGAAGTTTTAAACTAATTCTTATGAAATTGAATTGCCAGAAGGGGTTGGAATATCACCTATCTTCAATATTGTAGATTTGTGCCCATACAAAGAGACAGAGACAGAGCTATAGAAAGAAGCTATGGAAGATGAAGTTCAAACTTTGAACTGGGAAGAACAAATACCAAAGACAATCAAGAAAGAGATAGAAGAAGTTTTGGAGAAAAGTGCATCCAAAATAACCAGAGGACAGGTTTATTTTCAGTATCTAGTCAAATGGAAAGGACAGCCAATGGAGGATGTTAGTTGGTTGACAGCAGCAGAGTCGCAGAAGTATGGAGTAAACCCTGAAAGTCTGAGGGATGATTCTTTTCTTCCCCGAGAGTCTAATGCAGGAGCATCCGGACTTAGCCAACAATGTGATTGTTTGTTCACATGTTGTGGCTAAATGAGATGAATTTCATTGGCCTGAATGCTCAAAAATCAGTTTTAATAGAGAGAGTTGGGTCTCTCAAATTTGTCTTTATATTCAGTTATTGTAATAATTAAAATATTGTATTATTTTGAGACTAAGGGATAAGTTGTTAGTGTAGGTGTGTAACAGAGCTTGAGAATAGAGATTTAATTGTTAGATTGATTAAAATAGGGATCGAGTTGTCAATGCAGTTAGTCTAGGATTTGACTCATAAAAGAGAAAAGAATGTAATGGAGAAGGATTAGCTGAGATGATAAAGAATTGAGTGAGTAAGAAAGAGTTTGAGTGATAGATAGGGTTTGATATTGAGTCATATAAACTATTGTAATTGAGTAGAGAGGGACAAGACCCTACAATTCCTATTTTATTGAATAATTGAATGAGTGTGGTGTTGCGTGTTAAATCGTGGTGCAGAATTTCATTTTCATCTGCGTATCAGTGTTCTGGACCCTAATCAGGTATTTCCCTATTTTTAATGCTTTATTTATAAACCACAACCTTTATGTGTTTATTCGTAAATCGGTGCCAATTCATGTTTAAATTTAATATCGATATTAACCGCTAAACCTCTGTTTAAGTCTTTTTATTAAAGTTTTGATTTATGCACGTGGTAGTATTTGGGAAAACCGTAAGTGGTATCTCACGTGCCTATCAAGTGGTAAGTGGTAATATTCTGAGTCCGCACGATTAGCCTTAGAGCTCAACACGTAGCAGACGGAGGAGAGAGAAAACAACTTTTCTCGTGTGCCTCCAAAGTGATAACGACCGTGCTAGAGTCCACGCGAGATCGTGCGACGACCGTTGGATCAGACAGAGCAGATCGACGGTGGAAAATCGATGGGCTAGTTGGCGATCGGGGAAAGCGATAGCCGTTAGATCTGGAGAGAGGAGATCAACAGTGCAGAGTGAAGCGCTTGTTAAAAGGTAAAGGAAAAGTGGGACCGATGGTGTTTAGTGAGAAAAGCGGGACCCTCACGGAAAAGTAAACCACATACAGAATCCATTTAAATGCAGCTGATTGGTTATAAAGTTAACCATTAGTCTGTTTTCAGATTACCATCTTATTTCGTCAACCTCCTGCGTCACCTTGTCACCTCTCCCGGTCACTTGCATCTGAAATGATCATGCATCATTGTAGACAAGGAGGTTTATGGATTTGATGTCATCTCGTCATGAGTGACTGCAGACACAGGTACACAAATAAACATGGCACGAAGACGGATGGGATGAACAAAGGGAGCACATGCAGAAGGATAGGTTCACCAATGGACGAACAGATGATGCATGCAAAGAGATGTGCTCATGAACGGATGATCATGCAAATATGTGTTCGCGAATGGACGGATGAGCAAAAATGCAAGATGTGTTCACGAACGGATGGACGGACGAACATGCACCTTTTGCGAATGGACAAACCTATCAAGATTACCAACATACAAGCAAGGAGCAATGTGTGAATGCAAAATCAAGTGAACCAATGACCATTGAAGATTCTACACATTTTTCCATGCAGAGGTGAAGTTGTGACACACTATGAGGACATCCATCACCCAATAGAACTGTAGCTTGACATGCACACCAACAGCAGCACGAATGTACCAGCACTGTCATGTCGATTCCTGTCATCCACATCTCTACTATGGGCCATAATTTCAATCAATGTAATGTAACATGGAAGTCCAAGAGACCCACTTGTGGTACGAAGGGTCATGTAAAGTTGAAAAGTCATGGAAGTCAAACAGTCATGAGGGTAGTCGAATAGCCACAAGGGTCAGTTTCACCCTTGGCTATAAATACCCCCTCATTTGTACATGCAATGAACTTTTCACCTCATCTTCTCCCACATAGCCTTGAGAGTCTGTAATATTTTCTTTGAGGAGTAAGTAGTGGCTCCAATGCCCCACTCACGGGGTTAGTGATGTATGGTGTAACGACGTGTCTTGGAACTTTCGCTTAATTCAGAAGCTTGCTATCAGGCCAGCACATTTTCACACATGTATTGTAATTGTTGTAAGACTAATCTTAAACACTTGTAATGCATGTTGCTTTAACCAGTGTTTAACACTTGAACTAATTCACTTGTTGTAATACATATATGTTAATGAAAATGTGTTGTATATGCTGTTAACATTGCCGCCCATGTTGACTACTCTCCTGAACATCAGATAGAGCTTTATGTCTATAACAATCGTTGCACTTACGCAAACTAATCCGATGAGTTTTATACGTGTTATCTTACCTTGTGTGTTGTGATTGTCGCATCCATGTGGACTGTTCCGCCGGAAGCTATACATGTCATGTTGTTCTGTGTGTTCCTAGAATAGTTTGGACTACTCCCAACCGACTTGGGACTCCCTCCCACCCTCTCCCTCTATGGTGAAAGAACCATTGACACAAGTGACACCTACAATTTCCAGGCACGGGAACCTCACTTCTTGAAAGACAAAGGAGACCACTCTCCCGTGCTCACAAGTAAGAGTTGAGGCAAATCTTTAAGATAATGGAAACCGGGCCATCATACCAGATGGGACTCCCACACCAAACAGTGTGAGGTCTACTTGGGACTTCATACCGGGGTGATCCCCTGAATGTTGGCGGGTCCAGCATCATCAACATTTTTGGCACTAGAAGGAGGGCCAGATGACAAGCTGAGTCCTCACAATCTATTTTGAATCTCTGCATATCTATCATGACCAACTACATAGTTTCTCTTCTGGAGTGTATGTCTTATGGAAACGACTTCGAAATCTTAGAAGAGCTCTCGGATAACTTGTCACATAAAACATATGATGGTGGAGGCTATGTAGCCTTGGTTACGCATGCGGTTGGCATTGTAGGATCATGCGAAAGAAATGGAATCTTTGAAGAACACATGACCTACGTGCTATTAGTGTACATGCTTCGAGGGAACCCATTGCATTAGTGTGCCACACTGCCTGAAAAATATATTCATTCTCTTGCTCATCTGGTCGCAGAGATTGATCGTGCTTTCAATCACTTTAACCGTAAAGCACTCGATAAAGAAATTATGAAAATCACCCGATGAATCTATTGAATAGTTTCACACACGCTTTTGTAATCTTGCTTATTGATTTCCCAAAGATGAAATTGATTGGGAATTTCTCGATGGAAGATTTGAGTATCTTCTTCACATATCCGAAAATCCACAATTCTTGAAATCATTCGAATCCCGCTCAACATACCTCAGTGATGGAGCTATGCAATCATAGGTAGGCACAGTTGTTGTCACAAGCACAGTTGTTGTCACAAGTGATTGTCCTCCTTCACCTCATTAAACAACTCTAGCACCACAGAGTGATGTGGGAGAACATGCAAATGCATCTGTTGAACTATCACATCCTCCCACCCCACCTGCTCTTGATATCTGCACAGATTTGGGTTGCAAGCCTATTGGTTGTCACGTGGATTCATTCCCTCAACCTCCGTCCCCATGTTCTGTTGATCCTCCGGATTGTACTGTCTTGTGTTCTTCCATTCCAGACTCCTCATCTGCTCTGAACGAGGATCAAGTTGTCGATGGAGTTGGTACTATGCAACCAACCTATGCCATCATTCATGATGAGTGTGTGTGGGAATCTAAAGAAGAACCCACGGTGAAGGATGAATCCCTTCCATTCGCGCCTCACCCAATCTATCCTGACATCCCTTTTGATTATGTCACTATTGATTTGCCCTGTGAAAAATCATTTCCGGATGTTTATACTTCTGATTGTTCATAGGACACATTGAATGTCAGTATGTCATTAGATTACAAAGAGGACACATCCTCCTCTGAAAATCCATCCAATCTGTTATCTATCATTTCTAAAAACACGAAGGGTGAACATCCTTGCTTCTCATCTACCCCTCTGCACGATTCACCAAACCATGAGGATGGCAACAAACATCCTGAATTTTATGATCTTGGTTGTCATGATCTCTCTACTTCTTCATCCGATCATGATGTGGATTCAATCGTTGTTAATCTGTCTAAGATACTAGTCTACGATGATCTATCGGTCGACGAAGTCGAAACCCCCCAGACTGTCAGGGCACTTCAGCCCGAACTGTTGGTTATGTTAGGTCCTTGCTGTCCTGAGGTTGGTTTAACTTTTGATCAAGAAATTGTTGAAACACGCAACGCTGCTCATCACTCTCTACTTTGTATTGAAGATCAACCAAACACCCATATTTCGCTTCCTCCACTCAAACTACACGATCCCATCACTCATGCATTGGAGGAATCTTACACAACAAGAACACTTGCACAACGTAAGTGGTGTATCTTTATCACGCTTGCTTGCAAGTCACAGTCAACAGAACGCATACACTCAACATATGTACATAGTGTAGCACTACACCATGGCAAGTCCATAAAGTGCATGACATGAACTTTCACTCACTTTTGTTCTATGGACGCTTGTAAGCTTGGAGTGTGTACGTCTTCATCGTTATATCTTTCATGCTTGTTGGCTTGCGCAACTGCGATGATCACAAACCATGCCTTCACTAACATGCGTCAACCAATGTGTCGATGGCTACATTGGAAGTATCACTTCATGTGAGACGACCCCTGCACTGTTAGCTTAAAAGTAGTAGTATTTGCTTTGATTTGTTTTCTTGCATGCATGTTTGATTCTTTGTTTGTTTGTTTGCTTGCTTGCTTGTTTGTTTTCTTACTCACTTTGCATATGCATTTGCTTTTGCTTCTTGCTTTGCTTTTTGGTTTGTTTGCTTGTTTATGTCCGTAGGTTAGTTTCGCATGGATCATGTGCGACTCTTAAAACAAGCTAGGTGAAGTACATGAGGACTTGTACAACTATAAATACTTGGTTATCTATCATCCTGCCTCTTATGTAAGAACTTGTTGCCTTCAGTCCATGATACATCAATGGAAAATACGTACATAGTCCATGAGAAGCTTGGCCCATACACATATCGGCTGCAATCACTTGACGGGGGGGTTGACAACCTTCCTATCAACGGCCAAGATCTCAAGCATTATTTACAGTGGGTTGGGCCGCGCCCCATGCCATGTACAAAGTCTTCTTGCTGCTTGTTGTTTTCATTTTGTTTGCCTTGCTTACTATCTTTGTTCTTATTTGGTTTGTTCTACTTACTATTTTTGTTTACGTTTGTTTTGTTTGCTTGATACCTTACTATTTTTGTTTCCAGAAATAAGTGCTACCAACTACTCCGTTTAGGCTTTTGAATAGAGTATGTGGCTGAGATTTGAAGAAACTTGTGACACTGCCGCACTTGGCCAGTCTTTTGTCTGTATTCTCTGTGCTTGGTTATAACCTTCATCCAATGAAGTCTTGATGGAAAATACGAGCCATCTGCGAGGGAAGTTTTGGTCCAACCATGAACCGGTGTCCACACTGGGAAGCCCCATGCCTGCACTCAGCCTTCTGCTCTGTGATTTCAAGCTCATCCAACTAGTAGAAATAGAGAAGGGGAAAATCTAAATGAGAAAACCTATGTCAGAGGTATTACATGCTTCTCTGAAGGAAAAACCTCTTCTGCTCTCAATAAGTTGGGATCCCTCTTCGGCCCAAAATAAATAAGTGGCTATGCACAGTCCTCTTGAAAAATACAAAGGTGAAAGAAGAGAAAGGCTTCCTGCACAGAGAGGTGAAGCATGCAAGTCCACCAGGGTACTGACCAAGCTCGCTGGCAGTGGAGCAATGCGTGTGTTCCTGCGTGACTCCATCGGGGTACTATCCAAGCATGCTGGCAGTGGAGCAACACCAGAGATGAAAACTTATACTCTGAAAATGTTCAACTCATGAGCTAAACTACCCTTCCTAAATTCGAAACACTGTGATCAAGTTGAAATTTTGATTGTGTTTGACTGAGTTGGCAAAAGGTGAACCATGTATGTCCATGAGGTAAGTGGGGAAGCCAGAGTAACTCGCATAGTGATTCAATGCTCCCCGAAAGACCAAGGCCCTGTGCTATCAATGAATCAAAACAGAGAAGCTAGAGTTCTACCAGTGTGTCACCAAGTGTTGTAGCGGCTACAACCACACTCCAAAATTTTGGCCTGCACCCAATTTCAGAGCCTCCCTTGAGAGTTTCACTTGATGATTACATGCACTCAGGTTCACTCCATGAGATCGTGTGAGTCTTTGCACCCACCTTGCTTGATCATTTCACCCAAGTTTTTGCATGTTCATGTCAAAGTCATGCTTGTGACCATGTTCTGGTTATGCTCAAAGTCTTCGCTTCGTGTGTACTTGTTGTGTTCGCTATGAAATCAATTGTCGCACTCACACACGAGTCACATTCACTGTCATGCAAGTGTCATCACGGTCGACCAACGATCAATCACAAGTGTCGCGCTTGTCGCTTACACTGTTAGTCAGTGATGTTGAGCATGTGTGTCTGGATGGTTTGAGTCGTCTCATCGTCAAGTCGTGTAAGTGTGTGTTTGCAAGATCGCGTATGGATCTTTCGCTCATTCACACACTTAGTCACTTTGTTGAATTTCTGACTACCGGATTCCCCTCTAACAGCTAAACCATCACCCCACCATCGACTCGATCGACTATCACCAAGAATAGCGCAGAAGCACCAAGCAAGCCATTTCAAGCTGCGTTGTCCGCAAGAAAATCAATCAACCTTCATGCTGGTCAACCAGAGAGTTTGACCCAGCAGCCACCCCAGGACTGATTCCCCTAAAAAATTGCGTAGAGGCTACAGACCTTTCCCACTCCGCTGACTGAGAAAATTGCGCAGACAGGCCAGACAGACACCCAGTACCCGTCCCTGTCTCCCTTAGAAAATTGTGCATTTTTCCTCAGCAAGTCCTCTACTACCCAGTAGTCCACTCAGTTCCAAAACTACATAGAGGTGACCAGCAGGCCAGCCTCCCAGCATCAGTGCAATTTTTCCCACCAGAAGCCTCTTGGAAGCTGACTAACAGTTCCCTTCAGGAATTGCACATTTTTTGCTGCCAAGCTCTAGCAGTTGACTTCCACTTCCCTCTAGGAATTGCGCAGTTTTTGCTGCCAAGCTCCCGGCAGTTGATTTCCAGTTCCCCTCAGGAATTGCACAGTTTTTGCTACCAGTGACCCAACAACTGTCTGTCAGTTCCCCTCAAAAATTGCGCAGTTTTGGCTGCCAAGCTCTTGCTGCCCGCTCATTCCAGAAATTGTGCAGATTTTGCCTACCCAGCCTTTCCACAACCTAGACTGTTCCTCTCAAAAACTGCACAATTTTGTCGTATAGCTTAGCGAGACCCCATGGACAGTCACTGTCGATCCACATTGACCATCTTCATCACCCAGTGACTCCTGTGCAGTTTTCATCAATAGTGCCTAGAGCCTCCATCTCGCCTCGCAACCTTGTCACCTCTCCCAGTCACCTACATCTGAAATGATCATGCATCATGGTAGACTAGGAGGTTTATGGATTTGATGTCATCTCGTCATGAGTGAATGGAGACATAGGTACATAAACAAACATGGCACGATGACGGATGGGATGAACAAAGGTAGCACATGCAGAAGGACAGGTTCACCAACGGATGAATAGATGATTCATGCAAAGAGATGTGCTCGTGAACAGATGATCATGCAAATATGTGTTCACAGACAGACAAATGAGCAAACATGTAATAAGTGTTCATGAATGGATGGATGGATGAACATGCACCTTTCGTGAACGAACGAACCTGTCAAGCTTACTAACATACAAGCAAGGAGAAATGTGTGAATGCAATGTCAAGTGAACCAATGACCATCGAAGACTCTGCGCATTTTTCCATGCGGAGATGAAGTCGTGGCACACCGTGAGGACATCCATCACCCAGCAGCATTGCAACTTCCCATGCACACCAACAACAACACGAATGTACCAGCACTATCAGGTCAAGTCATGTCATGAGTCATGTTGTCCACATCTCTACTATAGGCCATACTATTAATCAATGTAATGTAACGTGGAAGTCCAAGAGACCCACTTGTTGTACGAAGAGTCATGTAAAGTTGAAAATTCATGGAAGTCAAACAATCATGAGGGTAGTCGAACAACCACAAGGGTCAGTTTCACCCTTGGCTATAAATACCCCCTCATTTGTACATGCAACGGAATTTTCACCTTAGCTCCTCCCACATAGCCTTGAGAGTATGTAATCTTTTCTTTGAGGAGTAAGTAGTGGCTCCAACGCCCCACTCACGGGGTTAGTGATTTATGGTGTAACGATTTGTCTTGGAACTTTCGTTTAATTCAGAAGCCTGCTATTAGGCCAACACATTTTCACACATGTATTGTAAATTTTGTAAGACTAATCTTAAACACTTGTAATTCATGTTGCTTTAACCTGTGTTTAACACTTGAACTAATTCACTTGTTGTAATACATATATGCTAATGAAAATGTGTTGTATATGATGTTAACGTTGTCTCGCCCATGTTGACTACTCTCCCAGACATCAGACAGACCTTTCACAGAAAACTTGTTATAACAACCGTTGCACTCGCGCGAACTAATCCGCTGAGTGTTATACGTGTTATCTTACCTTGTGTGTTGTGACTGTCACATCTGTGTGGACTATTCCACTGGAAGCTGTGCATGTCTTGTTGTGTTGTGTGTTCCTAGCAGAGTTGGGACTACTCCCAACTGACTTGGGACTCACTCCCACCCTCTCCCTCTACGGTGAAAGAACCATTGACACAAGTGACACTTACAATCACCAGGCACGCGAACCTCACTTCTCGAAAGACAAAGCAGACCACTCTCCTATGCTGACAAGTAAGAGTTGAGGCAAATCTTTAAGATAATGGAAACCGGACCATCATACCAGATGGGACTCCCACACCAAACGGTGTGAGGTCTAGTTGGGACTTCATACTGGGATGATCCCCTGAATGTTGGCGGGTCCAGCACCGTCAACACATCCCTTTTGACTATTTAATTTTATTTTCAAAGTTTTCATGCACACTCATTAATGGACGTGATCAATTGTTACTACGAGTCAAAACAAAAATCAAATTATTCCTATATTTTTTAAATTTTATTTTGCATGATATATACATTATATGTAAAAAAATATAACTAATTTTCAATTGTTTTCAAAAATATGTCTATAAGATATACAAATATGAAGTAAAGTCCACGCTTGATCTTACACAGAAAAAGTTAAATTATATGGAATTTTATGTCTTTAAATATAATACTAGTGTAGCCCCCTTAGTGTTATTATTGTGCCCATGTAGCCCCATATTTGTATTGTTGAGCCTCATAGAAGCTCACTATTGTTATTGTTGTGCCCTTACATTATTATTGTTATGTAGGCTCTGATTATATTGTGACCCCTTAGACTCCTATATATACAAAGGAGGTCTTATCATTTGTATCATCCAAGCATTGTTCATTTATGTGATGGGTTTCCCCCTCTAAGAGGCTATTTTTCAAATCATTGATCGATCTTTTCTTCAATTTTATGAGTTGGTTGCATAACATTTGGTATCAGAGCTTTGGATTCTAGGGTTTCACGGCTTCAAACAGGTCGTCATCGAATTTTCACTATAACTTTTTTTTAACGAAGATTCAGAAGCTAAATTACAATCTTGCTGGAATTTCAGATCTTGGTTCTCTATATTTTCTGAGATATGGTCTAAAGCAGTTGGGGTTTTTTCATGCTCCAGAATTCAGTCTCAAACAAGTGACTCAGGGGAAATTGTTATAACTTTCCCTTCAAGCATCAGATTGGAATTTGGTAAAAAGTGGAAGAAAGATAATGGAATGTAGTTTCTTGTGTATCAATTTCAAGGCTAAACACTGAAATGGGGACACGTGGAATTATGTACAAGTTGACTCTACTGAACCAGTCCATAATCAATTCTGAATTGTGGAGTTGGAAAGAATACTTAGAGGGCTACCACCAGAATGAATTTCAGACCATGGAGATATGAAATTACAGAGTTACAAGCATTTAAATATGGAGCTCCTAAAAGAAAGAAAAAGGTGCATATTTGTTTTTAAAATTGCTTAACTTTTGTTTGAAAAATCATCTTGAAGTCATTCCAAGGGCATATTGAAGCATATATATCAGTATTAGTTTCTAAAATTCCTCCCAAAAATAATAATTCTACACCTATAAAGCCCTCAGAAAGCTCTACTATGACGCATGAAGAGGAAGAATTGCAACATGATATATCAAAATTATGGGACCAAGTGCAACAAATTTCGCTCTCACAAAGAGCAAACAAAGATGAACTAAAAGGGGACATGGATGATTTGAAAGAAAAAATAAAAGGTGACTTTGATGGTTTAAAAGGTGACATGAATGGTTTAAAAGAAGACATCGAAGGTTTGAAGGAAGGTTTGACAAAGTTGTTACAAGAAATGCTTCCTAATGGTGAAAATGTATTCTATGAAACTCATGATGACAACAAAATGAATGTTAATCATGATTTTAGAGATTCCAATGTTGGGTTTAAGACCCACCATATTCCAAAGATGGATATAAGGAATTTTGATGGCAAGGATCCAGTAACATGGATACTACAGATGGAGCAATATTTTGATCTCCATGTTGTGCAACACACACAAAAGGTCTGCATTGCATCTTTATATTTAAAAACCAATCAGTTTGTATGGTATCTATGGCTTTGTTCTCGTAAACCACTTGTCACTTGGTCAATTTTTACAAAGGAAATGATAGCACATTATGATAATACAAAGAACAACACCTTCTTTAGCCAATTGATAAATATCAAACAACAGGGTTCAATGGCAGAGCAGATTGAGGACTTCCAAAAATTGAATATCAGGGTAAATGACATTCCAAAGGAGCACAGGATTGATGTCTTCATAGGGAATTTAAAGGATAACATCCAACATGAGGTTAGCCTTTGGGAACCTGATTAATTAGAGAAGGCATTTAGGGTGGCAAGAAAAGTTGAAAGAAAAATTTTGGAAACAAGGAAGTCTACCACTCACAACTATAAATATGGAAGTGTTGCTTCTCCTAGCCTTCCACAACCTACAAGATTGACACCACAACAATTGGAGGAAAAAAGAGCAAAAGGCCTTTGTTATAGTTGTGATAAAAAAATACACTAAAGGTCATAAGTGCGCCGAGAAGAAATTATTATACATAGATTATGAAGAGAAGGAACAAAAAGAACACGAAACATCAAAAGAGGAGGATATACATGAGGAACCAACCCCAGAGAAAGAAGAAATGAATCTGACCATATCTTGTAATGCATTGGAATAAATTACCACTCCTCAAACTCTCAAGATAGAAGGATATATCAAGAAGGAAAAGGTAATAGTGTTGATATATTCGGGTAGTACCCATAATTTTATTCATTGTAAGATAGCCAAGGAATTGAATTGCTTCCTATATCCATCATCCAAGTGTCAAGTGATGGTTGCAAATGGAGGAACTATAAATTTCTCTAGAAATTGCCATAATATAAAGCTAACCATGGGGGAATATGTATTGAATAGTCCAATGCTTTCCATTCCAATGGGTTGTATTGATGTTGTGCTAGGAGTCCAATGGTTACAATCTTTACGGACGATATCTTTCAATTTTCAAGAACTTTTCTTGAAATTTTTTTGCGAAGGAAAGGAAGTTGAATTAAGGGGTATATTAGGGAAACTAGGAAAGATAATAATCTCTAATGACATGAAAAAAACTTATGAATAAAGAAAAACGGGGCGTAATTGCACAATTATGCTCACTATAGGTTCAAACATCGAAATAATCTATTTCTCCAAATCTCCAAAAAGTCTTGGACAACTATTCCAAGGTGTTTCAGACTCCTAAAGGCCTCCCACTTATTTGTGATCATGATCATGCTATTAATTTGATTCCAGGAAGTTTTCCTCCAAACATTAAGCCTTACAGATATCCTTATGCCCAAAAGAGTGAAATTGAATGTATGGTTGCAGAAATGCTAGAGGCTAGTATAATTCAACCTAGTCAAAGTTATTTCTCTACTCTAGTAGTATTGGTGCACAAGAAGGATGGATCATGGATTATGTGTCCAGATTATATGGAGCTCAACAAGCTTACTATTAAAGATAAATTTCCCATTCATGTCATTGATGAATTGTTGGATGAATTACATGGAGCAATTTACTTCTCCGAGATGGATCTTCGTTCAGGATATCATTAATTTATTAGAATGAAGACTGAAGACATTCTGAAAACAACATTCAAAACTCATGAGGTCATTATGAATTTTTGGTCATGCCTTTTGGCCTACCTAATGCACCTTCTACATGTCAAGGTTTGATGAATTCCATTTTCAAACCCTTTCTTAGAAAATTTGTGTTAGTATTTTTTGATGATATACTAATCTACAACAAGTATTGGAAGGATCATGTTCAACATGTTGACAGGGTGCTCAAACTATTGGAGGAGAAACAATTATATGAAAAAACCTACAAATTTTACTTTGGATTACAAGAGGTGGAATATTTGGGTCATATTGTATCTCATGAGGGTGTTAAGGTAGACCCTACCAAAATTAAATCCATTAAGAAATGGAAAATACACACAACCATAAAGAATCTTCAAGGATTTATCAGGTTGACAAGGTATTACCACAAGTTTGTTAAGAATTATGGGAGAATAGTAGCACCTCTAACATCATTACTAAAGAAAGATGCATTTTCTTGGACTCCAAAAGCAACTAAGGCCTTTGAACATCTTAAAGAGGAAATGTGCCAAGAACCAGTCTTAGCTACGCCAAACTTTACAAAAACATTTATTTTGGAATGTGATGCCTCAGGAAATGGAATTGGTGTTGTTTTAATGAAAGAAGGAAGACCCATTGCTTTTAAAAGTCGTCCACTCAAAGGAAAGTATTTACACAAACTTATTTATGAGAAGGAAATGTTGGCAATACTACATGCACTAAAACAATGACAACCTTACCTAATGGGAAGACATTTCAAGGTAAAAATAGATCATCATAGCCTTAAATACTTTTTGTAACAAATATTATCTTCAGAAGAGAAGAAAAAATGGGTGATAAATATGTTGGGTTATGACTTTGAAATCATCCACAAAAAAGGGAAGAAAAATGTTGTTGCAGATGCACTCTCAAGAAAGGATGAGGATGTGGAATCATTGCTTTGTCCCATTTCTATTATCCAACCTGAGTGGATAACCGAAGCAAGGGATGAATGGAAGAATAATGAAGAGGTGTGGATACTCATTCAAAAGTTATAGCAAGATCCTAGTACATCTGATACATTTAGCTGGAAAAATGATTGATTATTGTACAAAGATCACTTATATCTTTGTAAGAATTCTCAACTCAAACAAAAGATTCTTTTGGAATTGCACACCTCTCCCTTAGGAGGGAACTCAAGATTTTTAAAAACTTACCATAGGGTCAAGAAGGAGTTTTTTTGGGATGGTCTTAAATATGATATTTAGAATTTTATGGCAGAATGTTTGGTTTGCCAACAAAATAAAGTTGAGACAATTAAGGCCTTGGGTCTATTACAACCTTTATCCATTCCAAGTCAACGTTGGGAGGAGGTCTCAATGAATTTTATCACATGTTTACCCAAGTTTGAAGGAAATAGTGTCATCATGGTGGTAGTTGATGGACTTACCAAGTATGCACACTTTTGTGCATTATCTCATCCTTTTAAAGCTAGTACAATTGCTACTGCATTTATGGAAACAATTCAAAAGCTTCATGGAAACCCAAAGATTATAGTAAGCAACAGAGATCCCATTTTCATTGGAAATTTTTAGACAGAATTATTTTCTTGTCTTGATACTCAATTAGCTCATAGCTCATCTTATCATCCTCAATTTGATGGGAAAACTGAGATAGTCAAAAAATGTTTGGAACGATATCTTTGTTGTTTTGTATCTAATAAACAAACACAATGGGTCAAGTGATTACCTCTAGCTGAATGGTGGTATAAAACTTCCTTCCATACTGCAGCAAAAATGACCCCATTTATGGCACTTTCTGGATATCATCCACTATCCATCACATCATCTTTAAGAAAAAATTCTAAGGTTAAAGAAATGGAAGATCACATTGAGCATCAACAACAACTTCTCCAACTCTTAAAGGATAACCTCACTCTGGCGCATAATCAAATGAAACAACAGGCAGATCAACATCGCAGTGAAATAATTTTTGATATAGGTGACTGGGTATTTTTACAGCTACAACCATACAATCAAATGTCTCTCAAGCAAGCTAAGAAGGATAATAAATTATCACCCAAGTACTATGGTCCTTACAAGGTGTTGTAAAATATTGGTACTATGGCATACAAATTAGAGTTTTTTGCACCTTCTTGAGTACACCCAGTTTTCCATGTTTCATGTTTAAAGAAGATTATCAGTGACAATCTTCCAGTTCAAACAATGTTGCTAGAACTTGACGAAGAAGGAAAAATCATATTTGATCCTGAAGCAGTCACTGAAGCAAGAACCCGACAACTACGTAATCGATCAATTTTAGATTATCTCATTAAGTGGAAGAACTTACTCGCTTAAAATTTCACATGAGAGGATGATAATTTTATACAGAAGCATCCAAAACTACTCAAGCGTTGAGGAAAACACTTTTTTGGAGAGGGGCATGTTAGTTCCCTATAATACTAGTGTAGCCCCCTTATTGTTATTGTTGTGCCCATGTAGCCCCCATATTGTTATTGTTGTGCCCCATAGAAACCCACTATTGTTATTGTTGTGCTCTTACATTATTATTATTATGTAGGCTTTGATTATATTGTAACCCCTTAGACTCCTATATATAAAAAGGAGGTCTTTTCATTTGTATCATCCATGAATTGTTCATTTATGTGATGTAAAGAGGGTTTCCCCCTCGAAGAAACTATTTTTCAAGTCGTTGATCTATCTTTTCTTCTATTTTATGAGCTGGTTGCATAACATTGATCAACTGTTACTACAAGTCAAAATTGTTGGGTTGTGTTATATTCTTTCCACGACTAGCCCACGTAGTTAACCGGGGGGTTAGAGGGGGCAAAGCCCCCCCTTCGTTGTGTCGATTGCACAGCAGGGGGTTTGAGGGGGGCAAGTAGCCCCCCTCTATGGGATCCTGGGCAACGCCCTAGGGAAAAAAAATTTTGGACCCTATATTAGGTTGGGCAGACCTACCTATGGTTTTGTGCATGGTTTTCGCACATGGTTTTGGACGCGATGGTTTTCGGTTCATGGTTTTGGACACGATGGTTTTCGGTCCATGGTATTGGATGCTTCGGCATGTATAAATATGTATTGTAACATTGAAAGGAACATAATGAAAAATCATGTTGGTAGTCCCGGTTTTGGGATCCAGGGGAAAATCTCTGTGTATATGTGTTTTATGTGTTATGCTCTCGCATTGTTTATTTTCTGATGTTAGAATTTGTATGCAGGTAATTTCTGTATGAGGTTAAAACCTACATTTGGTATCAAAGTTGTTTTGGCTTCAAGGGGACGCCTTGTTGCTGAGGGGTTTCGCTCGGGCCTGTGGTAGACCCTATTTCGCGGGAGATCTACAAGATCAATTCTGGTGGTGAAAGAAGATGGCAAGTAGTGGAAAGATAGAGATCGAGAAATTTAATGATCATAGTTTTGAGTTGTGGAAACTTAATATGGAAGATTTGTTGGTGGACAAAGATCAGTGGATTGCAGTAGATCTGGGTACTAAACCAACAGGAGTGTCTGATGAAGAATGGAAGAAGTTGGATTGGAAGGAAAAGAGAACAATACGATTGTGTGTCTTAGATTCAGTATTGTTGAATGTATCAAGGGAAGCTACGGCTAAGGCTTTGTGGGACAAGTTAGGGACTTTATACCAATCTAAGTCTCTGGTGAATAAACTGTTCCTATAGAAAAAGCTGTATAACCTGAGGATGAAAGATGGAGACTCGGTGACAGAGCATCTGAACGCATTTCATACTATGGTAAGTAAGTTATTATCTATTGATATTAAAATTTTAGATGAAGATAAGTGCATCAGTTTGTTGTGTTCTCTACCAGATTCATGGGATAGTCTGATTATTACAATAGGTAGCAATGCAACTACCTTGTAGTTTGATGAAATAGTCTCATCCTTGCTGACGAAGGAGATGAGACAGAAAAATATGGAGAGCCAGAATGGTGATGCCTTGTATGTACGAGGATGGTCCCAGAATAGAAACAAAAATAAGTCATCGAGTGGGAGATCTAAATCTAGAGGGAGATCTAAATCTCTACGAAAACCTATAAAGGTGGTGTGTTGGAAATGCAGAAAGGAAAGGCACTACAAAAGGGACTGTAAATCTAAAGCTCCTGACAAAGGAAAGGGATCTAATGATGCTCCTTCTACAGAGGCAAAAACCACCTCAGATGAAGGTGGGGATGTGTACTTGGCTTCTTGAGTACACATGTAGATCATGAGGCATGGTTGGTTGACTCAGATGCATCCTTTCACTTCACTCGACATACAAAGTGGTTCTGCGAGTATGAGAAATATGATGGTGGTGATGTCTTCTTGTGGGATGACAGGAAGGCTAGAATTGTTGGTCGCAAAAAAGTAAAGTTGAAGGTGAAAGGGGAAAGGGTTAGAACACTTCCAGGTGTTTTGCATATTCCTGAATTAGCCAGAAATTTGATTTCTGTAAGCAAGTTGGATGATGCAGGTGTAAAAACAGTGTTCGAGAAGGATACTTGCAAGATGGTTCGGGGAACATTGGTATTGATGCGGGGAGTTCGAATTGGGTCTCTGTACAAGTTGCAAGGTAGCACTGTTGTTGATGGGTGCAACAATTCTGTGGTTCCTGAAAGTGGAGCAAAAAATCTAGTGGTCTTTGGAGAGAAGACGGTGTTTTGGAATCAAAGGCTTGGACACACTAGAGAGAAGGGCTTTCGAATACTTCATGGTAAAGGCATGGTAGAAGGTATGAGTAATAGCTCTCTCTATTTTGATTTCTGTGAAAATTGTGTATATGGGAAGTAGAATCGGGTGAGTTTCCCCTCTGGTGGTAAGAGGGCGAAACAGATATTATATCTTGTGCACAGTGATGTTTTTGGACCTGTGAAGGTTCTATCACTGGGTAAGTCTGTGTACT
This sequence comes from Pinus tabuliformis, assembly GCA_031772625.1. Taxonomy (NCBI): domain Eukaryota; kingdom Viridiplantae; phylum Streptophyta; class Pinopsida; order Pinales; family Pinaceae; genus Pinus; species Pinus tabuliformis. The sequence goes on from CM062815.1 coordinate 725,574,733, forward strand.
ATGTATCATTTACATATTACTTCTCAAGGAATACATGGATATATTTCCTTAAGAATAAATCTGAAGCCTTTGATAGGTTTAAAGAATTTAAGGCTCTGGTGGAAAACCAGACAGAGAAGAAGATAAAGGTGTTGAGGACAGATAATGGTGGAGAGTTTTGCAGTAAGGAATTTGAAGAATTTTGTAAGAAGTGTGGTATAGCACGGTAGAAGACTACTCCATACACACTTGAGCAAAATGGAGTTGCAGAAAGAATGAACAAGATGTTGATGGAAAAGGCAAGAAGCATGCTCAGTGGTGCTGGGTTAGGATAGGAATTTTGGGCAGAGGCAACGGAGACAACATGTTACCTGGTCAACAGATCACCTTCATTAGCGTTGGAGGATAAGACTCCACAAGAGGTATGGACTGGTAAGAAACCCTCTCTTTCACATCTGAGGGTATTTGGATGTGATGCATATGTACATGTTCCAAAGGAGAAAAGAACCAAGCTGGACAGTAATTCTAAAAAGTGCATCTTTATTAGGTATATGGATGGTTTAAAGGGTTATAAGCTTTGGAACCCAGTAACAAGGAAGGTTGTGTACAACCAATATGTGGTGTTTAGAGAGGTGAAAGATGTTATTAAACATGAAGTCCAACCAAAGGAACCTGAGAAGATAGAGTTTGAGCTAAAGGAGGAAGAATCAGACTCTACAACAGAGGAGGAATCAGAAGATGAAGAGCCACAAACTCCGGGTGTGAGAAGATCAGTTCGAGAAAGAAAGCAGCCAAAAAGGTATAGTCCATCTTCTTTCCGTTCAAATTTTACTTTATCTATTACTGATGATGATCCTAGAACTGTGAAGGAAGCAGTAGATTCAGATGATGGCAAACTTTGGAAAGAGGGCATGGTTGATGAAATGACATCTTTGCACAAAAATGGGGCTTGGGATCTGGTGGAGTTGTCGGCTCGAGGGAAACCCATTGGCAGCAAATGGGTGTTTAAGAAGAAGACAAATGCAGAAGGAAAGGTGGATAAATACAAAGCTTGGTTGGTAGAAAAAGGTTATTCCCAGGTGCCAGGAATTGATTTTGGTGATATTGTTCTCTTGTTGCCAAGGTAGCTTCTATTAGATTACTTTCATCTGTTGTTGTTGCTTTTGATTTTGAGGTATAACAGATGGATGTGAAGACAACATTTCTTCATGGGGATCTGGAAGAGGAGATCTACATGAAGCAACCTGAAGGCTTTGCAGTGAAGGGTAAGAAAGAACTGGTATGCAAGTTGAAGAAGTCTCTATATGGGTTAAAACAGTCACCAAGGATGTGGTATCAGAAATTTGATAAATTTATACGGGGACTTGGCTTCACCAGAAGCAAAGCAAATCATTGTGTGTATTTTAAATTAATTGGTGACCATGATATTTATCTAGTCTTGTATTGGATGATATGTTGTTGGTTGGAAATGACAAAGAAATTATCCCAGATTTGAAGACCCAATTGTTTTCCAAATTCAACATGAAAGATCTTGGTGTTGCATGCTATATTTTGGGCATGGAAATTAAAAGAGACCGGGCAAAGAGGAAGCTCTGGTTAAACCAGAGGAAGTATGTTGACACAATACTGCAGAGGTTTAATATGTAGGATAGTAAACCAGTGAAGGTTCCTATTCCAGTAGGTGTGAAGCTATCTGCTGAACAGTGTCCCAAGACACAAAAAGAGGAAGAGGACATGTCCCATGTTCCATATGCAAGTGCAGCCGGTAGCCTGATGTATGCGATGGTATGTACTTGACCAGACATTGCACATACAGTGGGAGTATTGAGAAAGTTTATGTCAAAACCAGGGAAGGAGCACTAGACAACAGTGAAGCAGGTTTTCAAGTATTTGTGTGGCACTAATGATTATGGCTTGTGCTACCAAGGAAGACCGAGGTTTGATATTTGTGGCTTTGTTGATGTAGACTGCGCTGGAGATTTGGATTAGAGAAGATCTAGAAGTGGGTATGTGCTTAACCTATTTGGAGGCATAGTCAGTTGGATGAGTAAGAAACAATCTGTAGTGACACTATTAACTACAGAGGTAGAATACATGACAGCCACTCATGCAAGCAAGGAAACAGTTTGGTTGCAGAGATTGTGTTCAAGTATGGGGTTAGTGCAAGGAGCTATAAGGATAGGTTGTGACAGCCAAAGTGCAATTTTCTTGGCAAAGAACCCTGCTTATCATTCAAAGACAAAGCACATTAACGTTCAGTATCACTTTGTGAGGGATATGATAGAAGACAAAAAGGTGTTGCTGGTAAAGGTGGACACTTTAAAGAATACTGCAGATGCATTGACAAAATATGTGAGCTCTGAGAAGTTCTCTTGGTGTAGAGAAACAATGGGTGCTGCAGGGTTGGATAAATGACTAAGCTCTCTTATGGCCCCCTGTGGAATGAAAACAACAAGTGGGAAAATGTTGGGTTGTGTTATATTATTTCCACGACTAGCCCACATAGTTAACCGGGGGGTTAGAGGGGGGGCGGAGCCCCCTCTTCATTGCGCCGATTTCACAGTGGAGGAGTCACAGTGGGTTTGACGGTGGCGGGTAGTCCCTGTCTACGAGGTCCGGGGCAGCGCCCCGAGGAATTTTTTTTGGACCTTATATTAGGTTGGGCGAACCTACCTATGGTTTTGTGCATGGTTTTCACACATGGTTTTGGACGCGAATGTTTTCAGTCCATGGTTTTGGACGCGATGGTTTTCTGTCCATGGTATTGGATGCTTCGGCATGTATAAATATGTATTAAAGGAACATAATGAAAAATCAAGCTGGTAGTCCCAATTTTGGGATCCAAGGGAAATCTCTGTGTATATGTGTTTTATGTGTTATGCTCTTGCATTGTTTATTTTCTGTTGTTAGAATTCATATGCAGGTAATTTTTGTACGGGGTTAAAACCTACAAAAACAAAAATCAAACTATTCCTATATTTTTTAAATTTTATTTTGCATGATATATACATTATATGCAAAAAATTAAACTACTTTTCAATTTTTTTTCAAAAATATATCCATAAGATACAAACAAATATGAATTAAAGTCCATGCTTCATCTTACACGTAAAAAGTTAAATTATATGGAATTTTATGCCTTTAAATAGGCTACAATAGAGAAAAATATCGTGAGAAGAATCATGAGTTAAGAATACTATGGGAAAATCCATGGGTTTTCAAAACCATGAATGGTAAATTGACTAATTTATCTCAACTGTATTTTAATGATTAATTTCATTTTTAATTTTTATTTAATTTTTATTTTTATTTTTATGCAATTTTGCCGAGTCAAAATGTTTAATGGGACAAGACAAGACATTAAAACATCTCTTACATACTAGGTTGGAGAGCGCCTCACAGCGCAAGCATTTTATTATCAAAATAACATTGTTAGTGGAAAATATTTAAAATTTGGTTTATTTTAAACTTCGCTTTTAAAGCTATGCCAATGATAGAAACTATGAGTAAGGTATATGTTATGATTAAAATATTTAATTAAATTTATAGAGATATTTATAAAAAAATCATTTATTTTTATAATTTTTATTAATTTAAAATTTTAGATTGAATAAATTTTTATTTATAAAATAAAATAATATTTTTTATTTTTTCTGTATTTAAGCCTCTGTGATTCATAATGAATTAAACAAAGTCTTTCAGTATAAATCACATGAGAGAATTTTTTGGTTCACCATCAAGACTAGATGAAGAGGCAGACTATCACAAAGGCTTAAATAGATAACAATGTAGAGACATAATTTCAAGTAATGGTTATATTTGAACAATAATGTTTAAATTATAATATTAATTTATTAATTTATTAAAAACAAATATTATTAAGTAATGGCTAGTTTTTGAAAAAAAAATTAAATAATGATATTATTTCATTAATTTATTAAAAATATTAATAGGTAATGGATATATTAAACTACTAGTTTTTGAAAAATAATATTTAAATTAATTTATTAAAACCAAATATTACTAGTTCTTGAAAAATAATATTTAAATAATGATATTAGTTTATTAATTTATTAAAATATTAATATGTAACAACTATATTAAACGACTAGTTTTTGAAAAATGATATTTAAACTGTATTAATATTAAACAACATTGAATCCAAATTTATTAACAAACTAAACCTATAATAAAAAAAAGCATTGAAACCAGAATATTGTATTTAATATTATTGATTATTACTCAATCCTAAAAAAAAATTAATTTAATAATTTTCTATATTTATAAAAATTTTAATCTAAAATTTTAGTAATACATACACAAAAAAAAAAAAAAAAAAAAAAAAACAATTTTAATTCAACTAACTAAAATTTATAAATTTAACAATTAATCTCAATAAATATACTATATTTAATTTAAATCTTATTTTTATTTAAATATATTTAATTCAAATAACTAAAATTTACAAATTTAACAATTAATCTCAATAAATATACAATATTTAATTTAAATCTCATTTTTATTCAAATGTATTTTCATATTGCAAACAATAAAATAACAAAATTCTTTTGAAACTATGTTTAATCATATTTAAGTATGTACCGTACAGTCTCTGTTAGGGTTTCTAATGACACACAGCGTACCTCAACGCCATTTGCCAGAGCATGAATAGTGCGCCCACTTCGTGCCTCGACTTTACATGTTGCCTTGTAATCCCTTACGTCCATAGAATATATTTCATCTTCGATTCAGAACCCACTTGCCATTCAGACTACTTTCCTGGTATTTTGCTCATTTAGCTCTCCATCTCTCGAAAATACACAATGTGTGCCCTCTCGTACCAATGGCTGAATATTGTTTTATCTATATAATTCAATTTATATTTTTTTAAATAGATATTTAATATATTTATATACTTGGAAAAAAAAATTTAAATAACTAATTAAAAATTGTAATTTAAATATAAATTGTGAAATATTTACAATTTTTTATGATTGAGTTGAGAGGCTTATTCTACAGTCCAATATGATGTGTAAAGATGTTCTACAACTCAGTATGATGTGTAAGGGTGTTAGTTTGTCAAAAAATCTAAAAAAAAGAAAGAAATCGACTATTCAAAACATTTAAATAATGTCGGCTCATAATAAAATTTGCAGGTGAAGAGATTGGATCCCTCTCTGCTCATATTAAATCCATATTTAAAATGGTTCTAGGCTGGTTAAATTATAATAACAAGAGTATAATCAACATCCCACAAGCCAAATATACCAATAACTTATGACTTAACAAGAGTTGCCACTAGAATACTCAACTTTCATCATTTCAATATTTCAATTATTATTTTAATTGCGTATTACAAATGTAACACAAACATGCTAAACAACCTAAATTCAATGCAACAATTATTATTTCAAATCAAATTACAACTTTTCCAATTCAACAATTCCAATTTAATAATTTTATGGGCCTCTCTTTGTACCTTTTGGGACAATTGCTAGTAATTACTCCAATTACATCCAAGCTAACACATCCCACTTCAACCCAGCTCCCAAATTTTACATTTGTTTTCATGTTGGGATTCTCCCATTGGATTGCACCCCACCATCCTCTCGTACCACAAATATTCTCCAGAAGATTGAACTTATCCCATCCCCCACGCAATTTTTTCAATTTTGGGCATTGAAACACTTCGACAGACTTAAGCATGGCAGGTAGTGGTGACGCCCCCTCTCGAAACCCTCCACTTGCTGCTCCCACTGCCCCCACCTCCACACACTCCAACGAGCGTAAGGATTCAAGGTGAAATTCTTCTAGATTTGGAAAAACAGTGCCCAACTCCAACTCCTCCAACTTATTGCATCCAATTATCCACAACACTCTCAAACATGGCAACTCCACCGAGAGCTTTTTCAACTCCTTAAATCCAAGTAGCCAAAGGTTTGCGAGCTCTCGGAATTGAGTAACCCAACTCGACAGTTGTTCCACGTCGCAACAGCTAAGAGTCAAACTTTCTAGATCTTTCATCGCCTGTATATCCTGCGGAAGGTATTCTTGATTTGCAGCCTCACAATCTAGCCATAGATTTCTCATTTTTGATCAATTTCGAAAAACCCCCTCTTTAACTGGGGATTTTATCTTTAATGTGAAAACCCTGAGATGCCTCAAACTTTGCAGGTCCTTTAAACAAGCATTCTTTCTTTCTGCATTTGCCTCCTCCTCCTCGAACTCCAATAGAATGTTGCTCTTGAATTTAATTTAACTTCTACTATTGAGATTTTAATTTTGTAAAATTTAAATTTCTAATTTTTATAAAATTAAAATTTGATTGGAACTAAATCTCATTTTACAAATAAATGTAAACAATAGAAGAAGTTATAAAAAAATAAATTCAGTTCAAGAAAATGAAAATGTTGCTAGAGATGATTTTGGAATAGACGCTTATCATTATTATGATTTTTATTTATCATCTTTTTTCACTATATAATGTTATATAAATTTATTGTAACGTCCCTAACTCATGCACCAAAAAAAACATTGATGCTCCATTATGCAATCTCTTGATTACCTTAATTTTGGTTGTAATTAATGTTAAATCTTTGAGTTTGTATAAATAAGGCGTACACATAATATTTGACTCTCTACCTCTGCTCGGTCAATCGACAACTAACATCATCTATATATAGATATATATATATATATATATATATATATATATATATATATATATATATATATATATATATATATAAACATTAATATGTACATGTACTAAACAATATATATATAGATATATATATATATATAGAGATAGATAGATAGATATTGTTTAGTACATGTACATATTAATGTTTATTTATCGCAACACCTTATTTTTCTTTTGATTAATATTGGGATGGCCACAATTTTTAATGCAACACCATGGGACGAAATTGTGGTTATATTGATATAGTTTTGATGATTCAACATGATACATAAATCTTTCCCACTCACATTATGATAATGTTTATGCATATGATAACCTAACCGACGCTTATAACATTGTGCAGTCTCTTGTCCTTAATGAACATTGGAGAAGCGATAGATGTCAAGCATTGAGATTCTCCATCTCCGCAATCGTGTCAATTTAGGATTTTTTTGAGGTGTCAACATATCCATGGCTCGTACCCTCTAGGGTTGCAATCAATGGAAAGGAGGTATGGGAGTTGGTTATGGGATATGTGCCCCTCTCCCGTCACACTCAAAAATTCTCATTTGCACATGCGCTCTTACAGGGAGAGCTCTGAAACTACTCACTACATTGTGTCTGGAATACCTTCACTTCTCAATTATTACCCTCCCTTCAGTCAGCCAGAATCATAGAGATGCAAAATCCAGCTTGCAAAAAGGTATGGGTTACTTACGTAAGGAAACCTTCACTTAAATTATCAGTTTTATGGAGAGTTTTTGTTTGAAGAGAAATTGTTATTTTCATGTGATTGTTTCTGGATGTTGTATCATCTTGCCTTACTTTTATTTTCTTGTTTTTTGTTCTTGAGGGCATTCGTCCTCCAATGTTTCTCTAGGGTTTTCCGAAGACCAAATTTCGATGGCACTCTTTGAATTCTTTCTAGTCTTAGATGCAGTAAAGGTATACTTTTACCCATCCATTCCCATATATAAAGGATTGGGTAATTTTACCTTAGGCTTTTAAGTTCTTAGGTTAATTTCCTTTGCTTATTGTGTTGGGTTTACTCCTGTTTTCTCTTGGTTTCACATCTAGCCTACAGGTACGAGATGAAAGCTTTTACATTGGACATTTCTTATTTTGATTAAATCTTATAGCCATGAGGGCTTCACCAGGGGAGCAATACCATACCACGTGCATTCATATTTGGGGATATATATTGAGGAAAAAATGACATAATATATTGAGGATATAATAGGGGGTAAAGGGTTTTTATATTAACAAGTATAAAAAATGGAGCTCAAAGTTAATGAAAAAATATAAATGGGTATAAAAAATGTTAATGAAAAATGGATACCTACAATATCTAGTGAAATTAGAGGTTTTTTAAATTGGGAAGGTGTATTGGGTTCATATTTATAAGGGGTTAAATAATGTGATTTTTAGAGGCATTTTTCAATATGTAGTCAAATTAAGGATATTGTTTAGTGTGCCATGAAAACACGTGATATGTCATAGGTTCATTGATTGAAGCCCCCGTGTCTATAACTCATTATTACCCTCACTGATTGTCTCGTCATTTTTTCCGCAGGTGGGTTTTTCCCTCTTCTAGAGAAACTAACTTGGTTGGATTAAACATTCAAGTTTTCAGACAACTTAACCCAGGTTCTCTTGTTAACCCTTCTTCTTTGTCTTTTGGGTCAATCTTTGGGGAGGCTGCACCTGGTTATTGGCCTACCCCTAAACTAGGGTTCTTAGGGTTTGATGAAATTTGCAAAATTATTGTATTTTGTTAAGTTAGTTCTCGGTTGATCCAGGTGGATATTGGTGGCCAGTCACCTATTCCACCTAGACCTTCAGTTGATTTCATCTATTTCTTTGTTTATTTCAACATTTACTATTTTTAGCAGTTTTTTGGGTCCTGAACTTTCATAGAAGTTTTGACCCCCTAAACAACATTTTTTTGAGGTCCGCAATAGCTACTGCAAATCTTGTAGTACTCACAGAAACCTTTCCAAAAAAGTATCTTACATGCCAAACAGAGATAATATGACCAAGTTACGACCCTGGGAAGTTGGCTACCCAACTAACCGCAACGGGGCCCACAAACTCTTGGCGTTCCCTCTCCTGGGGTTAGGGTTTTGGTTGTTTAGGGTTTTCCCTTGTTGTTCAATAATAAAAAGGCCCTTGAGCCTCATTGTAACATAGCTCAGAGGCATGTAGTCACCACATCGCTTCTTAGAGATAAGCTACCATCGCCCGAGCTAGTTTATTTCCATTCTGTTTGTAAGCATATTTTAGTATTTTGATATTAATGAAATGAAGTGTTATTTTTGTTGCATCTTTGTATTTATGGTTATATCTGTAATTTTTTGTGTTCTTGTTTAAGTTTGGATCAGTGGTATCAGAGTGGTCTTCTCTTTCTTTGTTTTTCTTTGCATGTCCCCAACGAGGTCAAGGTATAAGGAGTTAGGGCTTGAACTGGTTGAACCTTTGCAAGACCATCCTCACAAACCTCGATGACCTCCCATGACAGAAGAAAAGAAAGACAAGGGGGCAAGAGACCCTTTCAAAATATTTCTTGAGGAAGCCCTCGAGTGACAAAGGAACGCGATGATGGATAACTTTGCCCAGATCCTTCGACGGTTACCCAGAGGCGATGCATCTTCATCCAACAACCACTCTGGAGGCACCACTCCTTTTAAGGTACAAGTTAACTTTGATATTCTCATATTTGAGGGAAAGATAGATGCAGACACCGTAGATAAATGGTTGAATCTTATTGAAGGATATTTTTCAGTTCATGACTTTTCCAATCGGGAAAAGGTTACTTTTTCACTTCTCAAGGCCACCCCACACATCAAGGACTGGTGGGAAACCTACTGTGAACAAAAGGATGAGAGTGAATCCTCGTTGTTTTTAGCCACACCCACTTGGGATTCTTTCTTAGATGCCATCAAGGAACAATATTACCTTGTCGTGAGCTATGAAGATAAATACATAAACTGGACCACGTTACGGCAGGGAAGGGACCAAGATATGTCGAAGTTCACAAATATTTTCCATACCCTTCGCAGAAAGATGGGTATCAAGGATTCTGAGTGGCATTTGGTACTCAAGTACAACAACTGTCTAGACAAGTACATCTAGGATGAGATAGAGTTCCTGGAAATCTCCTCGCTCAGCACGACGTACCGATACGCTGTCAAGATTGAGCAGAAGCTTAAACAAAAGAAGTGAGACTTCGGATCTGTGAATCTGAAGCAAGGAAAAGGAACCCCTAAACCATAGAGCAAAGGACAAAGCCAAGGTGGGGTGACCCAGGACGACCCGTCGAAGCCACAAGAAAAGAACAAAACCACGAAGAAATAAAAGGAAACGGGAAAATGGTGTGAGTTCCATAAGAGCTCGATTGACAACACAAGTGAGTGTCGAGCTAAGCAGTCACTGGTGATCAAGCTGAAGGCTTCCGAATCAGACACATGTTCCAACTCTGAGTTAGAACCTGACAAGGGGAATGACAAAGGGAAGAAGATCATTGAAGCGGAGCCTAGTGCCACCGTGGCCACCACCAAGATCCAAAAGAATGAGCCTGAATATCTAGAGGAGGGGGAATGCCTCTTCCACTCATAAATGTGGGTGAAGGGTTCTCCATTGCAGTTCATTGTCGACAACGGAAACCAAAATAACCTCATTTTAGCAGAGGTCATGAAGCGGTTGGGCCTACCAATGACAACACATCCGCAATCGTACACCATTGGGTGGCTTCACTAAGGACGAGATCCCCGTGTCAACCAACACTGCCACCTTCCCTACAGTATCAAGCCCTTCATGGATGAGTTATTGTGTGATGTTGCTCCTCTTGAAGTTTGTGATGTATTATTAGGACAACCATACTTGTGGAAGTGGCATGTTGTCAATGAGTCTAGACCTCGCTATGTTATTATTACTTTGGGAAATAAGTTGTACAGGATACCGGAGGTGGCCCCACCTACCGCCATCTCTTTGATCACTACAAATAAATGCAGTAAGATCATTTTCTAGACCAGGAAATTTGTTTTCCTTATGATTCGCCCTCAGGGCAAGAAGAAGGTTGTGGCCACGACTTCCAGACAGGGCTTCTCCTCATAGCAACAACAGATGGACAAGGTTTTGGAGGAGTACAAGGACATTTTCGCCTCACCTACAGGGGTACCTCTGCACTGTCAGGTCAAGCACTCCATCGATCTGACCCCAGGCGTGCCGCTACCCAATAGATCGATCTATCGACGCTCTGTTCTGGAGAACGATGAGTTCAAGAGGTAGATTCAGAAGATGTTGCAGAAAGGGCACATCAGGCCAAGCTCATCACCCTGTGGGAGCATGCAGAAGAAGGACGGGACCTGTAGACTCTGTATTGACTATCGGACACTCAACAAGATCACTGTCCAGAATAGGTACCCAATCCCATGGATTGATGACCTTCTGGACCAACTTAAGGGGGCCAAATATTTCAGTAAGATTGACTTGAAGTTTGGTTATCACTAGGTGCCTATCGAACCCTCTGATGTGTGGAAGACTACCTTCAAATCCAAGGAGGGCCTTTTCAAATGGTTGGTCATGCCTTTCGGGTTGACGAATGCCCCCGAAATCTTCATGAGATTGATGGACGACATCTTGCGATCCTTCAATAATGCATTCATGGTTTTCTATTAAGATGACATCTTGATCTTCAGCCAGAGTTGGGAAGAGAACCTCCACCATATTCGACAGGTCCTTCAAACCCTGTGACAACACAAGCTCTGTGCCAATTTGGAGAAATTCACTTTTGGCATGACCCAGGGTCAATATCTGGGGTACAACATTGATGAGCAGGGTGTGCATGTGGACCCAGCCAAGATACAAGTCATTCAGGATTGGCCAGCCCCAACCACTCTAACAGAGCTCTGCAGCTTTCTGGGTCTTTCCAATTTCTACCGTAGGTTTGTGTTGGGGTTCTCTCATATCACTTGGCCTTTAAGTCAAGTCACCAAGGGTGGATCGAAAGCAAAGTTATTTTGGTCTGAAACCCAACATAAGGAATTTTTTGAGTTGAAGCATCGCCTCTACTTTGCATCAGTGCTCACATTACCAAACCTGCAACAAGCATTTGAGATTGAGACAAATGCCTCCAACTATGCTATTGGTGCAGTTCTTACTCAACAAGAACATCCAGTGGCTTACCACAGTGAGACACTTTCAGACACAGTCAGAAAGTATCCCACTTACGACAAAGAAATGTATTCTATTGTGCAGGTCTGTCGTCAATGGAAGCATTACATTTTAGGGAAGGAAACGATCATCCACATAGACTAGCGGCCCCTGTAGTTCATACAGACACAAGGGAAGTTGCAGAATGACCGCCATCAGAAATGGTCAACATACCTGCAACAATTCCATTTGAACATTAAGTACAAGAAGGGCAGCACCACTAATGTTGCAGATTGCCTCAGTTGACCACCAGTCATGGCTTTGATCACTGTGCTCGACTCCTATGGTCACGAGACTTTGGGGTGGCCACATCTTTACAAGAGTGATCCAGAATTCGGCAGCACATACCAGACACTCCTGGAAGGAAAGCAAGTACCAAATTTTCACCTTGAGGATGCACTATTATGCCACCTAGGACACATCTGTGTTCCTTCAAGCGAGCATTCCATGATGATTTGGGAGGCGCACTACAGTCGGGTTGCTGGACATTTCAGAGTAGAGAAAATAGTGGCGGTACTGCAGAAGTATTTTTATTGGCCGAAACTTCATCGGGATTTTGGGAAGTACATTAGATCGTGCACCGCCTGTGCCATTGCCAAACCAACCATCAATAAGCAAGGCTTATATACTCCTCTTCCTACTCCTGGTCGACTTTGGGAATCCATCTCCATGGATTACATGTCGAGTCTTCCTTCTACTAAGCACGACAACGACTGCGTTTTCGTGTTCGTCGACAAATTCTCTAAGATGGCCATCATGGCGGCCTGCAAGAAGAGTATCACGGCAAAGATCACTACTAAGCTCTTCTTTGAGCGAGTGTGGGTACACTTTGGGATCCCACAGTCCATTATCTCAGATCAGGACATCGGATTCCTAAGTGAATTTTGGTCAAGTCTCTAGTCGATGTTGGATACGAAACTTACTAAGTCCATGACATTCCACCCCCAAACTGATGGCCAAATAGAGGTCGTCAACAAGATGATCGTACACATTATGCACATGTACAACTCAAAGCATCCACACACATGGGATGAAATCCTCCCCTATGTCCAACACAGCTACAACAGGGCTCTCCATAGCTCAACGGGCCATAGCGCCTTTCAGGTAGGGTTGGGATTTCAGCCATATGTCCCATTGATGTGGCCATACCATTTGCAACTACTCAAGCAGATTCGGATCACATCCATTCCAAATCCAACAGGACTAACAGCTTCATTGAGTGCATTCAACACATCCTCTATCATGTCCATGATATATTGGACAAAGCCAATGCTAAGTACAAGCATCGTCATGATCAACATCGAGTGTCGCACATGTTCCAGGTGGGCAACAAATTTTGGCTACATTTGAAGAAGGAGCGCCTCGCTGGACCCCACCGCAAGCTTCACCCACTCTGATATGGGTCATACACCATCACCAAGGCTGTAGGGGACAATGCATTCAACCTTAGCATCCCACCGTTCCTTGGTCTGCACCTAGTGTTCAATGTAGACCGCCTTTAGCCATACTTTCCACATTTGTTGGACACATCTAATATTGCAGAACAACTCACACCAACAGAGCTAAACCCAGACTACATGGAACATGCCACAACTGATCAGCTCATGGAAACGCAGATCAAGAACACTCGCCAACAGAGGATCCAACTATATCGAGTTGTTAAAGCAAGACAACAGAGGATCCAACTATATCGAGTTGTCAAAGCAGGCCAACTCCTTCAACAGGGCAAGTGGTTCACCAGGGACCAGGTTCAACAGAAATTTCTTCACCTCATGGAGGCTCTGCACGTAATGAGGAACATTGCTTCCTAAGGAGGGAGGAATGGTCCAGGTGGATATTGGTGGTCACCCGCCTATTCCACCTAGACCTCCAGTCGGTTTCATCTGTTTCCTTGTTTATTTTAGCATTTACTATTTTTAGGAGTTTTGTGTGTCCTAAATTTCTGGAGCAATTTTGACCCCCCTAAACAACGTTTTTGAGGTTTGCATCTGGCCCGTGTCGTGTTACTCGGAGAGATATTTCCAACAAGGTATTGTACGCACCAAACGGAGATAATATGACCAAGTTATGACCCCGGGAAGTTGGTTTCCCAACTAACCCCAACGAGGCCCACAAACTCTTGGTGTTCCATCTCTTGTGGTTAGGGTTTGGTTGTTTAGGGTTTTTCCTTGTTGTTCAACAATAAATAGGCCCTTGAGCCTCATTGTAACAGAGTTAAGAGGCATGTAGCCACCACATCTCTTCTAAGAGATAAGCTACCATCTCCCGAGTTAATTTATTTCCATTTTGTTTGTAAGCATATTTCAGTATTTTGATATTAATGAAATGAAATCTTATTGATGTTGCATATTTGTATTTATGGTTATATCTGTAATTTGTTGTGTTCATGTTTAAGTTCGGATCATCGACCTGTCGACTTTTGTAAAATTTCAAATGTGTTATCATTCCACATAGGGTCGATGTGGATGGTGTCGTGGCTTGAGTGGACCAATCTTCATACAAGTCTTCATTGTGTACTAACCAAATGTATCATGCATCATATGTGGACATACCATATAGGCTTGTTAGGGTCCTTGGGGGAATTGGTCATGGTTTTGTATGCATCATTCCAACTTATAGTGCTTAGGCCTTATGAATCAGAGATCGATCGAGGGCTTCACACCATAGTCTGAATCATGTGTGCCTTACAAACCAGATCAAGCCACCGAGGGATGACACCATAGACATAACTAAAATTATTGCAATTACGAAAAAATTTGTTCTCATCACTGAGATTCGGTCTTCACTGATCAATGTATCCAGGCTACGAAGGATTTATTTTTTTCTCTTGCTTGCTTTTGGAACAAATGGCTAACTATGTATTATATTTGCCTTTTGGTCTCAAGCTTATGGAAGGCCAACCATAGGCCCCTAGAAAAAGCCTATAATCAGGGTGCATGTGAGTAGACTTATGCATACCATGGATTACTCAGTTTTGTGCCAATCCCATACAACTAAGGGTTGAGCCCTATCATGCATTCATGCATTTTATTTTAACGCCCTTCATTGTGTTAGATGATATAGGACCAAGAGTTGGCCTTTATCATGTAACCTTACCTCTTCTCTGGATTAACTGCTATGCTTTGTCTTGGATGTCATATGACCAAGGGTGGGGCCTTAACATGTGACCATATACCTTATATAATTTAATCGCTTGGATTTTATCCTTAAATTCAGCGCCTTGGTCCCATATGACCAATCTCCATGACCAGGTCCCTAGGGGTCCCTGGTCATCTACATGGTGATGTCAATTTGCCACATTGAAACCCATGAGGGGTGCCATGTTCCACCCACTTTCAACCTTTTTGCCAACCAAAATATGTCATTTGTCCCTACCATGTGGCAACTCCTAGTGATGGTACGTCTGCATGCTAACGTCATCAAATGACATGTAATGTTATGTGTATAGGCAACCAATACCATGTCTTAGTCTAACAAGTCATCACAAAGAGCCATTAAAAATAAGTTTCTCTAGACTTAACTTGCCATGTGTCTGCAAGATTTACTTTTTAGTTATTTTAATTTAACTAACTACAATTTAGAAATTTAGTAATCAATTACAATAAATATGTAATATTTAATTTAAATCTTATTTTCATTTAAATGTAATTTCATATTTAAAAGAAATACAATATTCTTTGGAAACTAAGTTTTAATATATTTAATTATATATTCTAAAATTTTAACATATTTAATTATTTTACATTATATCCAAATAAATTTTCATTACTTATATAGTTTAATAATTATATTTTTAATTTAGATAAGAAAAAATAATATTTTTAATGTTTATTACTGCTTTTTGAAATTATAAACCGAGCAATATAATCACAAACAATGAAAAATATAAACAACGTTAACCAAAATATTAATTACAAATTTTTTAATTTAAATAAATTAAAAGATTCCCATTAAATATAAGAAGTTTATTTTTATTAGCATTACTTACAAAGATACAAAATATGACTACATGGTTTGGAATTAAAAAGTTGACATTATTTATATTTACACAAAGGTAAAGGAACAGGTAAAAATCACGTAGTGGAGTGACACGACAAACACTACATTTCATATAATAATTACTCCAATTACATCCACGCTAACACGCTCTACTGTACAGCCATAATTTATTTTGAAGTAATGTTTTGATGTTGGGATCCTCCCATTGGATTGCATCCCACCATTCTATTGAACCTCTTATAATAAAAATAAAAATATAATGAAAATTATTTTATGATAAAAATAAAAATATAACGAAAAATTTATAAATTATAATTTTTTTTAATAATTATATTTATAAGTATTTATATGGAAAAGAGTACGTTAGATTTTAAAGATTTTAAAAATCATGTGTGTATAAAATAGTGGTTCTAAAAGCTGATAAAGGTGGAGCAACCGTTGTGTTAAACAAGGAAGACTACATTCACAAAATGAATGAGCATTTGAGTTGTGGAAGTTATAGAAAGGTCAATTCTAACCCGATTCCCAAGGTAATGAGGTAGGTCAAGAAAGCCATCATGGAAACCAACTTGGATGACAAAATAAAAAAGAGGTTGATTCCCACCTGTGAGGTTATTCCTAGAATCTATGGATTACCAAAAATCCATAAAGAAGGGGTCCCTCTTAGACCAATTGTTAACACTATTGGTTCCCCTACATATGAATTAGCCAAGTATGTAGCCAAGATCCTAAAACCTCTGGTTGGTAACACAGACTCCTTCATAAAAGACTCAACAGATTTTGTAAAACTTATTAAGGATAAAAAGGTGGATAAAGATGATATTCTAGTAAGCTTTGATGTCGTATCATTGTTTACAAAGATTCCCCTTGATGAAGCTGTGCATGTTATAAAGATGGCCACCGATCCTCAAACAACAAAACTTGCGGAAATCTGTTTACGGTCCACTTTTTTCAGTTTTCAAGATCACTATTATGAACAAATTTCAGGAGTTGCCATGGGTTCCCCACTCTCACCTATTGTCGCTAACCTATACATGGAGTACTTTGAGAGAAAAGCCCTTGACTCATTCCACTTAAAACCAGCATGGTGGAAAAGATTCGTCGATGACACCAACCTGAATTGGACTCATGGTAAGGCAGAGCTTGAGAAATTCTTCAATCATCTCAACTCCTTATCCTCTGAAATCAAATTTACTATGGAGCTTGAAGAGAATGGTAAGATCCCCTTTCTAGATGTCCTGATCAGTAGAAGGGAGGATGGAACCTTGGGACACCAGGTCTATAGGAAGAAAACTCACACGGATAGCTATCTTCATGCTGACTCTTACCATCATCCATCCCAGAAATTTGGCGTTTTAAACACCCTTGTTGTCAGAGCTTTCAGGATTTCTGACCCTGATCACCTAAAGGAGGAGATTGAACACTTAACCTCTGTCTTCAGAAACATTGGGTACAAGGAATGGAGTATCAAGAAGGCTATAAAAAGGGCTCAAGACAGGGCCCTCTCTAAGCATACCCCTAAGGACAAAGAAAATCAGGGGAGGGTTTACCTTCCATACATCCAAGGGGTTACCGACAGGATTGCTAAAATATTAAAAAAGAAAAACATTGATACTCAATTTACAACATGTGGAACGATAAGGCAGATGATGAGGTCAGTTAAGGATAACATCGATCGTCAACAACTCAAAGGAGTATATAAGATCGATTGCTCATGTGGTAAGAGTTATATTGGGGAAACAGGTCGATCTCTGAAAACAAGGCTTAAAGAACACGCAGCTGACATAAGCAATGATAGATCTCGTACGTCGGCCCTTGCAGAACACTCCTCCAAGACCAAACATCATATGTGTTTGGAAGACGCCAAGGTAATTGCAAGGGAGGACAATTATCATAAAAGAAAAATCAGAGAGGCTATTGAAATTATAAAATTCCCGCAGAACCTCAACAGGGACAATGGAAGTGAAATCAGTGGAAACTGGTTTCCCCTGATCAGACGAATAAACCCCTCGAAGCCCGTGGAAGCTCAAGATCAATAGACCTCCCAGTCAGAAGGTTTATTTATTAATTAATTAATTAATCCTCGCTAATCATTCAATTTAATTTAATTTAATTAATTATATTAATTTAATTTAATCAACTATATTAATTAAATTAAATTAAATTAGGGGCTTAATTAAATTATATAAAAATATTAATAAAATATGATTAATAAAAGGAAAAATAAAATAAGGAAATAAGGTATAAAATTAATTAATTTATAATTAATGTAATTAATTAATATAATATAATAAGGCTTAATTAAAAATATTAATTTAAATAAAATAGGATTAATAAGAATAGGGGAATAAGGTATAAAAAAAAAAAAAAAAAAAAAAAAAAAGTAGTTTAATCTGAAAGAAAAGTAGAAATAAAATAATTAACTTGATTAATTTTATTAATCTATTCATTAAATTGAATTTTAATTAATTATATCATTTTAATTAATATTATAATTAATTATATTAATTAATTATATTAATTCTATTAATTAATTATATTAATTATATTAATTAATTGATTTATTAAGTAATTAATCTAAATGTTAATTTATGGTTGATTTATTAGGGCTAAAAATAATTAAATAAATTAAAAATTAAATATAAAAATTAGGGCTAAAAAATAATTAAATAAATTAGGGCTAAAAAATAATTAAATAAATTAAAAATTAAATATAAAAATTAATAATTAATTATAATAATAACAATTATAAATGAATAACAAGAAATAATAATAAAAATGTAAAATCATGTGTCGGCTATCATTTTAGGGTTCCGTTGTGTATTTATATCCAGGTGCCTAGCTCCTTCTCTCATCATCTTTCATTCATTTCTTTCTTTCAGAATTGTCCTGATGATGGACCCCCGTTGGGGTTTGAAACGTCGACAGACTGAACTGGAAACTGTGGATAATCCGGAACATGAATCTACAAAAAACTTCCACAGAGGCTTGAAAACCAACATATATAAGAATTAATAAAATAAAATATTCTTTGTCTTCATTGTTTAATGAAATGTTGTAGTTAAATTATTAAGTTAATTGTATATAATAAATAAATGAGGATTGTAATTATTTATATTATTAAAAGTGTTTTTAGTTATATAATTAATTTTCAACTCTAAAAATTAAATTTTTACCAATTCTATTTCCACAAGTCTCTTGCATTTGTGTTCTATATCTATCAACATTCATTAACCATTTAATTCATATAATCAAACTAGTTTTTATTGAACTCACATTTTCCAAAAGTAACATCAAATGTTACTATGACATGGTAAATTGGTCTATTCCAATCACATAGGTCAACCATAGAGGTCAACATCAAATGTTATGTTGACATGGAAAATTGTAATATGTATGGTATTCCAATAAAAAATAACTTTGTGATATTTTAAAAGTGGACATCTAGCCACCAATGATTCCATTCAAATTTGACCATTGATTAGGATTTTACAGTGGTTGTTCCTTTCATAAAAATAAAAATAAAATGGGTAAAAAAAAATGTGAGAATCTAGAATTGTATAACCTCTATGAATCCATCTTTTCCATATAGAAAATTAATATGAAGTTTTGTAGTATTTTATTAATGTATTAAAAATAATAATATATTAAAATTACAATTTTAACAAATATTTTATGGTTGAATTTTGATATGATAAATTGGAAAAGATCACATTTATATAATATTTAACTTTTTTCATTGTATACATTTATAAAGAGTTATTTAAATAGATAGTTTTATTTATTTATTTAAAGAGTTGTAATGTTTTGGGATGTATTCAAATCCCAAATCGTTACATATATAAATAAAATACATAACAAAAATATGTTATCCATTAAAACATTAATCAACACTAGCATACATTATTCACCCCACAATACACAAAGCATGAGATAACAAGGTGTTTTTCCTTATTTTCGAATTCATCACTTGCATTACGTCACATTATCCACACTGGGAGAGTGGAAAAAACTTAGTTACACACAAAACTACTACCTTAGATAAATCACATAGCATAATCATGCTACATGACTACTTTATTTTCTTAATAGAACTTTACATCAATTGTACTACTAGTTTGACTTGCAAACTATTGATTTTAAATGGATCCGAAGATAAACATGAATGGCTAATAAAAGATTACTATACACAAATGATAGACAATTAATGAGTTTAGAAAGAAAAAGAAAATATAATTAAAGCAATATGAAATTAAATGAAAGAAAAGAAGGAAAAAGTAAATAATTGAATGAGAAAGAGACATTGGAGAATAGGAAATGAACAGAAAAGGATGCTTGTCCTCCCCTTTCATCCCAACACTTCTTATATCCTTCAACAATTTGTGTCACAAAAGGCCTTTTGGGTCAAGATGAGAGGATGCGAAAAATGAGACTAGGTAAGTAAATTGTTGAATGACTAAAGAGCGATAATACTGCATTATAACCCTATAATTAAGTGTTTGATAGACTAACTCTAGTCACCTTGCAGTTTAAGGATACCTCTTTCCTAGGTTGGAGTTTACTCCCACTAGAGTTTCATTAAGTTATTAGATTACCATAATCCTCATGAATATCATATTTTCCAAATCTACACTTTAGATCTCAACATTAACGTCCACCTTATAATTTGACTATGATACTAGGAGATGGTTCTTTTTTCTTTTCAAAGATTCACTTCCTTCTCTCGAGACTCTCATGGCTTATGAGGATGGAATATGTTTTTCTCCCTTTTGGAAATGGTTGACCTTCCTTGAGGACTTACCAAAGATTAGTTCCCTTTAGCACGCACCACATTTATTACCTCTTACTTCCACCCATTTGACATTAATGGAAGTATGTCCCATAGCTAGCTTCAAAAATCACATGATAGATCTATGATGTGTCATACACCCAATCATGTGAATGGCCTCATGTTAATTAAAATTTATTTTTGGTGTAGAATTTTTATGTATTAAAAAGTGAGGTAAAATAAAGACAATCAAGACAGTGAAAATATAAGAAATCACACATAAAGAACACCAAAAAATACCCTAATAAAACCCCAACTCCATGGAAAAACCCATTCTAACATAATTTCATTAGTCCTTGGCAAAAATCATGACCAAGCCTGTTGGGAAGCCTGCTCAACCCTTGGCCCCTTACACTGACTAGGGAACCCTGCTCAGCCCTTGGCTTCTTACACTGGTTGGGGAACCCTTCTCAACCCTTAGCACCTTGGTGCTTGGTGCATTACAATGGATAAAAATAAGCATATTTATAAGCATCTTTACAACCAAATACAACTACCATAATACCATGGGCCACGAAACCATGTGCCCAAAACCACTAGCTATAGACTATCATTCCCAAGTCAAGGTTAAGGCTAACAAGAATGTTAGAAGCGCTTCTTGAGATCAACATACTTTGACTAGGAAACTCCTTCTTAAATGCTATTATTCTCCATCTTATTGGGTTGCCTTTATCTAATTATTTTCATATTCTTTCCTTCTTTTAACTTCCTTTTCTTTGAGAATGTGATTTTGCCTTCCCCTTATCATCTTTCCATATTGTATTACTTGCAATGAAAAGAACCAACTTTGTCATTAAGTGAGCATTACCATCTAAATTGAATTAATACTTTGTAATCAAGTTTGTCCCTATACATGTTTACATTTTTCCTAAATTTTGTTGAGTGGATAATGTTAGCTATGCATAAAGTTTGTTCATATGTATTTAAATATAATACACATTGTTAAATATATTTTAATATATGATAAAAAAACATCAAATTCGAGTTTATAGATTTCAACCTTATTACATCGAGAGGTACTCCCTAGCCCAGTAAGGTAAAGATGGTGTAATGTAATGCCTTGGCTTAGTCAAATTACATTAAAAAAATTAATATTATAAAATAACATAAAAATAATAATTGTATTTATAATTAATTATAATTAATCATTAAACCATTCTAGATCCATTTTCATTAGGGATTTACTAATCACCCTTAGATCCAAACCTTTTTTAGAGTGAAAAAAATTGATCCATCTCAAGACTTGGTAAATATGAATTTAAGATAAATCTAAGTTAATACATATAAAGTGAATTAATAAATAGATAAAGTAAACATGTATTGTCATTTTAGTTTTTTTTTTTTTTTTTAATTTGATAATGCAAAACCCAGACCTTAACTTAAGGTTTCATACTTAAAGTTTCCATCCATTAAAAAAATTATGATAGAAAACAAACTTTTATGTTTTCTTTGATGTAGAAAAACCCATGACTTGAAGTTTCATATTTAAAATTTCCATCAAATTAAAGGGAATTATGATTAAAAAAAAAACATTTTTTTGAAATTTTCTTTAATTAAGTAAAAGAATTAAGATGAAATTTCTACCGTCGATAAATTAAATATAACAATCTATTTAAATAAATTTTGATAAATATATACTATGAAGAAAATTAAAAGTTGTATCATTTTGATGTTTTCCAATTTATTATCGTTAAAATTTAATGATAAAATATTTATTAAAATTGTAATTTTGATATTATTGTTTTTAGTGCATTAATAAATTAGTACAAAATATCATATTAATTTTCTATATTTAAAAATGGATTTAACACTTTTGAACATCATTAATACAATTTGATTTACAATATCAACATTAATTAAAAAAAAATTCCAAAATATCTATGTCCATCTTTTATTTTAAATAACTTAAGAAAAATGTTTTTTGAAATGATGTATGAGCATCACTCTGCCTTTTGTTTTAAAAAATTACGCATGTAAATATTCCCTTCTATTGATATTTGTTTGTTTATGTGTCCCTTGAGGGGAAACTATACTTAGATGTTGTTTTTCCTTTTGTTGATGTGTCCCTTTGTTTGGACAGTTGGTTAGGTATTTAGTAGAAATATTCCAAAGAAGCCAAATTATTGTTTTTAAGGAGGATTTTGTTTTGAAGATATTCTTTTTCTTATGTATATATATGTATGTGTGAAGACCTCGCGGGCGTGACAGCTTGAGAAATAAGAATGAAATACTTTGTTTTAAGTATGCCTTCGATGGTTTCACTACATGTTATATTGTTATACAAATACTTGTTTTAGACTAGCTTTTGTGTTTTATTTCTTCAAGTTATGAATCTCTGCCCCAAGGTAAATACTGGCTTTGGTGAAGCGAGTCTAAGGTAGCAGATGAATTCCTAATTAGTTTTGAATAATGAATTCCTAATTAGTTTTCGAATAATGTTAAGTCTCTGTGCATGTATGAATTTGACTTGTGTTAGAAAGGTTGAGAAATAATTTGTAAGCTGAAATCCCTTGGCGTGAATCTTTTGCTCAAAAGAGTTTTGAAACCTTTGGTAGAATGTGAATAAATCCTTACTGCGGAAATGAGTATAATTAATGCACAACTCCCAACCATTAGGATTAAGTTCGAAGTGGTGGGCTAGTAGTTGGAGGTCATAGGTTGGCCCTTTGATCCCTTTTTATTCAATGAAATTCTCAAAATAGACAGGTTACAACCTTGCCCGGGTGGGTCTTGCCGAATAGTCGAAGGCTAGTATAGTCAGGCATGGGCCGCAAAAATTGTTCTGACCTCGACCTAGTTTGAAGCCTGACCCCCGAATTCTCTGGGGACCTAGCAGTATAGTCGGTGTGACACTGTGTTTGGTGAATGTTAAAATTTTCCGACCTCAGACAAACAAAAAGCCCCGACCCCTGACTCTGTGTGGGCCCAGAAGGAATAGTTGGGGCCTTGGATAAACTTGACAGACGAGTATTGTTTTTTTTGGATGACTAGTTTAACCCCTGACCTACCTTTGGTGAACAAGAGTGGACTGGGCCAATAAAAATTGATTTAATCATATAAAGTTAAAAGGGAATAAGTGGGTTCAAGATAAACGAAGGAAGAAAAGGGGTTTACGCATGGAGGAAGAAGTGTGTGAAAAACAAACAAACTTTGAGGCATTTTTTTTAATAGTTGACGTCTTTCCAGAAAAGGGACCATCACACTTGCACTAGGCCATAGTGGTATCGGAGATTTTGAGCTCTGTAAATCCTATAACTGGTAAAAGAATTTTAGGAGTTGTTAAAAATTGTGCTACTTGTATGTCACCCAAAACAGGAGGCCGAGAAAGGACTGGAATGGATGAGGACTTGAGATTGGAATTGAGGCATATCTAAGTAAGAATGAAGGCCATGGAGAATTCCTAGAGGTGAGAACCTGATGTGGAAGACGTCAGTGAGAGTGAGGACACGAGTTTTGAGGAAGAGGTGGAGAGAACTGTAAGAAGAGAGCAGCCAGATGAACAATTGATTAAGCTAGTTACCAAGATTGAGTCCAAGCCAAGGATGGAAGTTTCCATGGTATGATGGCAACCTAAATGTGGAGGAGCTTCTAGATTGGATCAACACTCTAGACAAGTATTTTGATTATGAGGATGTTGAGGAGGACTAGAAGGTCAAGTACGTTGTGACCACGTTAAGGGGACATACAACACTCTGGTGGGATGAGTTGCAGGCATATCGAAGGAAAAAAGGGAAAAAGAAGATTGAAAGGTAGGATAGGGTGGTGGCTAATTTCAAGAGCAAGTTCATGCCCAAGGATTACAAGCTGAATTTATTCATACAACTACATAATTTAAGGTACAAGTCCATGACGGTGGAATAAAATACAAAGGAATTTTATAGGCTAGATATAAGAGTAGGCGACATAGAGGAAGATCGAGAGAACGTGGATAGATACATAAATGGTCTGAGGTATGAAATATAGGACAAAATTGGCCTCTTTCCCTTGAAGACCGTGGAGGATGCCTATGAGGTAGAAATGAGGGAAGAAGAAAAGTTGGCTCAGAGACAAAGCCAAAAGAGCATAGGAAGGAGTCTAGCTAGAGGAAAAAGATCTCCCAATAGGGGAAGAGTTCAAACCCCAAGAAAGGAAGCAGAGAGTTCAAGCAGTCAATCTCCAAGAGGAGGAGAGTCAAGAGGAAAAATATTTTCCCGAGAGGTAGAGGAAGAGAAGGAGAATTTAGATGCTACATATGTGGAAAGACATGCCATATGTCATGGAATTGTCCTAAAAATAAATCAACAATTCAAAGGGGAGTGCATGTTTGATCTGGATTCTCTCAACTACCAGAATTAACCAAGATATTTTAATTTTGCGATGTTAGCAGATTTGCATGTGAAAGATAATAAAAAACCACCTATGCATAAGGAAACATAAAGACAACCATGAAATCAAAGAACACACACAAGTTGATAACGAAGTTCACCCATTATGGGTTACATCTCTAGGCTCGGTGTCAAGAGTGGGGAGGTCGCTTCATTAGTTGTTGCAAGAAGATGGCAAGTACATGATATGATCTTTAATACAAGGATGAACCCCCTTATCTAGAGTGGAATGTCTCTCCATGAGACGTTCTCCTACAAAGAGATTTCACTCATAAAATTTCTCCTCCAACATGAAAAAAGAACAATCTCTAACATAAAGTGACATACAATGATCCTCTCAGAAAGTGGCATACATGGATCTCAAATTCAAATCACCATCTCAATAAAAATAAAATGAATACATGGCAAAAATGCATCTTATACCTCCAAGTCTAGGGATGGCCTAAAAATCGGCTACTCAGATGAAGAAATAACATGGACCATCTCATTCCTTACGGAAAAACCATGAAATCTGAGTATAAACTCGACCCCTTTCTGACTCGGTCAAATCTAGGCTCGCCGTGAATCTTTTAGATTCCTCACAAGATTCTTTTTTTGACATGGGAAAAAATTATGTTGCTTAGATCAGAAAATGGACTATGCCATTAGACTCCTAGTGAAAAACTGGTTCAAATGAGTATAAACTCGGCATAATTCTCACTTTGTCAAAAATCGGCTCCCAGGGAATCTTAAAAATTCTTCATAAAGAATATTCTTTGAAATATTCCCTAACATATGTTTTGACAATATTCATAGAATCTTCTTGAGATTCATGAATTAATTGGTCTGCTTGCACCCTCATCTCATGTATTCTCCATGGTTCCCTTTGAACCATTTGAATGACATTTTATAGCAAAGTGTGAGGGTGAATAAAACAAAGTGTGAGGGTGGCTTAATGGTTGGCATGGTCATATTAAGTTACTTGTTGTTGGCGATAATTTTAGGTTCAAAACCCATGGACTCCCAAATTTTCTTTAATATGGTTTTAAAGCCCAATTTTAGTTTTAATATAGTTTCAAACCATATAATATATGGAAATTGTATGTCCATATTGTAACGACCCCCAAAACCATGAGAATAAGACAAAAATGGAGGTTGCACCATCCAAGGCCACTTGGGCCTAATTTGAGGTGCCATTTGGCATCATGTGATTGGTCCATGTGGCAAGCCCTCATTGGTCCACATCATATGCCACCTACTTGCCATGTGTCAAATTGTGGTGTTGCCTTGTCACCTGCTTGTGGGTCCACCTGGTTTGCTGACTAGGATTTCACACTATCTTTGTGGGTCCCACCAAGCCTGCTGGATTTTCTTCCATGTGGGAAGCCTATGGGATTTCCACGTGGCACCCTGGGTTGACTTTGACATTGACTTTTGCCTAGTTTGACCAAAACTTCGTTTGGCCATAAATTTTGCATACGAGCTCAGATTGAGGTGTCGTTTGCATCGTTGGAAATATTACGACAAGATATTTGATCTGATCATGGTTTCATTGGAATCCAAAAACTTTTTTTTTTTAGCCTTTCCTCAACCCTCTTTGATTTCTGAGCCGCTCTAAAACCACCTGGATCAATGTTGTAAAAGGCAAGCATGAGGCAGCAAAAACATAGGTAAAAGAGGAAACTCCTGAGTTGGGTGAATCCCTAATGTTGAAGAGGATATTAATTAAAGGAGAAAAGGAGAAGTAAGAGCCAACATAGCAAAGGGACTTGTTCAAAACAATCTGCAAGTCTAAGGGAAAATGTTGTAAAGTAATCATTGATAGTGGAAACACTGATAGATTGGTCTCTATGGAAATGGTGGAGAAATTAGGTTTGCAAAGTACGAAACACAACACTCCTCATCGATTGAAATGGTTGCGAAGGGGACATTAGATCCTGGTCAATGAACAAAGCAAGGTATAATTCCAGATTGACAACTACAATGATGAGGTTCTATGTGACATCATGCTTATTGATGTTTTCCATGTCTTGTTAGGAAGGTTGTGGCGGTATGACATAAGAGCTATCCATGACGAGAGGAAGAATACCTGCTCTTTTGAGAAAGACAAATGCAAGCACATGTTGTTACCCATGGAGGATAAAGGAGTCAAAGAGGAAGCATGACCAAGTGTGCTAATGATAACCGGGAAGGAGCTACTACAGGAAAACAAGAAAGAAGAGGTACATTTTTCTTTAAATGGTAAGCGTAAGATTGTCCTTGTCAATCGATGTTATAATCCCTTCATGTTTATCTTCAAATCCATTTAATATTAGTTGTTTGCAGGTCAAACTAGTGGTGCAATTGATGTAAAGTTCTAATAAGAAAAGAAAGTAGTTATTTAGAATGATTATGCTATGTGATCTATCTAAGAGATTAGTTATGTGTGTAACTAATTTTTTTTCACTCTCCCAATGTGGATAATGTGTTGTAATGCAAGTGGTGAACTCAAAAGTAAGGAAAAACACCTTGTTGTCTCATGCTTTGTGTGTTGTGGGGTGAATAATGTATGGTGGTGTTGATTAATGTTTTAGTGGATAACATGTATTTCTTATGTATTTTCTTTATATATGAAATGTTTTGGGATTTGAATACATCCCAAAACATTACAACTCTTTAAATATATAAATAAAACTGTCTACTTATATAACTCTTCATATATATATATATATATATATATATATATATATATATATATATATATATATATATATATATATATATATATAGATATATATATATATATATATATATATATATATAGATAGATATCCGCATAAAATCTAGACAGATGTGAAGCGATCTACCCGCCGACCAAACAAGAAGGGCCAACCCCAAGGGCATCGAGGAGATTTGACCTAGTGACCTCCCAATTAGCAAGGTAGTTAGCAACGCGAACTCTTCATAAATATATACAATGAAGAAAGTTAAATATTGTATAACTTTGATCTTTTCCAATTTTTCATAATTAAAATTCAACCATAAAATATTTGTTAAAATTACAATTTTAGCATATTATTTTAATACATTAATAAACTAGTACAATCATTTATATTAATTTTCTATATAAAAAAAATGGATTTAACACTTTTAGAACATCAATAATATAATTTGATTTGTAATATTAACGTTAATTTCATAAAAAAATTCAAACTCTTTGTGTCCATCTTTCTTTTAAAGTACTTTGAGGAAAACCATTTTTTTTTAACCATTTGCACACAACTTTACACAATTCCCTATTTTCACATATTTTCTTTACCCATTTTATTTTTATTTTATGAAAAAAATAACAATTGTATAATCCCAATTAATGGTCAAATTTGAATGGAATCATTGGCCACTGGGTGTCTACTTTTAAAATATTGCAAAGTTATTTTAAAAGTTATGTTTTATTGGAATACCATACATATTAACGCTGTAAGGCGTTCCCTGTGAAAAGAAGTCCTTTCCATGCCCCTATATTGTTGTGAGACGTTGATTTTGATGTTAGACAATTCAAATAACCTCGGCCATCAGATTGAAAAATACAGGTATTTTCCGTTATAAATCGGTAGGAGCCTCTTCCTGTCATTTGGGAGCCTCACATTCGCTGTCTGTGGTGTCTTTCGAAACCGTTCGACCTAACCCTCGCTTCAGTCTCTCATTCCCAGCGTTTGTGATGGGAGGGTTTCACTCTGCAATTCCATCTATCAACAGTAAGCTCGTCACGGCTCCAATGACCTCTTCCTCTTGAGATTCCAGGTTATTTGCGACTCCCTTGATGCCACATCCACTCAACGACCGATTCTCTGCTCCATCATTCGTTCTCAGATACAATTTCTGCGTTAACAAGGTTTTCATTTCCATGGTTAGAGGCGGCAGCTTCCCAGGATTTTCCTATCTGCTTCACAGGCTTGGAGGCAGCTGGGATTTATTTCCTTTACTCGGTAATTACCCTTCTGCAACCGCCTCACTGTTACCTCCTTCAGTAATTCTGAGAGGTAAATTCAAAGGTGCCTGATTTCTCCAACCGGCTTCGTGACCTCCACGGCCTTCCCATAGCGCTGGTTAAATTAAATTGCTGAGTGTGTCTTTCAGCACGTTGAACTCTTGATATAAGAGTCTCTGTTTTTCTTTCATATGTCAATCTGTAAGTTAAGCATTTTCTTATTTTTTTAGTAAAACTTTACTTAAATAACATGACCTGTTCAATAAGATAGTACTTAGATTATAGAGTTTTTAGTTTGAACTACTGTCCTTTCAAGTGCAGACAGACAGGTTCTTTTGTATAATACAACAATTAATTCTAAGCAAAGAATTATCGCAGCAATTGTTTTAGTTCTTCTCAGGATAACAATTTTACACAACCACAGAGGATAAATCTTTCCCTCATAGTAATTCTGTTTTCTTTTGTTTTTTTTTGGGAAAGAATAGGTACTGAAGTACCATCATTATCTTCGTCATTATTTCTACCGTGCAAATCTTCATTTCTACGGAAACAAACGAATATTTCCTTTTTCTTTTAATTATATTCACACAGTAGTTATGTTTTACTCCGTTGTTCTTTCCATTGATCTGAGACTCATACCTGTTGTCAAATAAACCCTCAATAACAGTCACATGGTTCCTGCAGAATTCTCTTGATTAATAGTTCAAGTATATAAATTGTCACTTTCAACCACTTATTTGTTGATTATAGGCACACACCTGCTATCGAGTGTACCGAAAACATGTTGTATCAATAACAGGGCACTATGTTCCTAATACTAGTCACAATCTATGGTTAAATGAACAGTGTACAACATGAGATCATGAAACTTATAGCAATGAAAATGCCAGTAGAACGAGGATCTCTTCAAGTAAGAAGAGCTTGAATTCTCTCCCCCTGCGTAGCAAAATCACCCAATACAGTCTTGTATCCTTGCAGCTAAAAACCTTAATCGATCATATCTCGTTCTAACAATTTCAGAAGCCTCAGAGCTCTGTAATGGATCAAATTCCTCATCAAGTTCATCCTGATCAACGACATCTGCATGGGAAATTCATGTATCCATGTGCGGTGGCATCCTACCGAAACCTATAGTGCCATGCACCAATGAGAAAAATGTTGAAGAAAACTGTTGGTACAATGAGTTCTGGGTACCAAACCAGGACAAGGAAGTGGAAATGCACTAAAATTGTTGTAATGGGATTCCTCCACTGACATATATCATCAACCCATTTGGAAACAGATGCAACTCCAGAGAGAACATTCATAATTCTCAACCAGTTAGCCTTACTTCTCCTCTTGCTCCACATATTAGACTCTGTATCCAACATATATTGCACTACTTCCTGCCTCAAAGGTGGCATAGCACGAGCTAATCGCAATCCAACAATCTTCATTGTTGTGTTTCTTAACATGTCCTACTGACTTAGGCTCAAGGGATGCAAATAATGCATCTTAGGAAGCAATGGCTGAGAGTAAATATGAACAACATCAAGCAAAGAATAGCAAGAAAAACGCACTGCGAGTTCATTACTAAACATTGAAATTTATAGATACATACGGAGGAGAGTCAATAATGACCTCTGTCAATCTCCACCATCTTGAAATGATGTTTGACTTATTCCTGCACAATCACATTAAATTTGCTAATGTGTGAGCAGTGGGCAAGGCCGTTTGCGCAGTTGTGATTAATGGTCTAACACTTCCCCTTAATCACAACGACTTAAAATTTAATTTGCCTGCTGGTCTAAGTCTCAGCTAGGCTTACAACAAAACATTTCATTTTTGTCTTCTTGCTAAAGGGTCCATGCTTGTTCCTTTTCCTTTGCTCGTGCAGTTTCATCTTCACCTTTCTCGCTTTCCTTATGAGCTTCCTCTGCTCACTTATGTACTTAACATCAACAACCTTTTCCGGAGTGGGATGCAATGCAAGATCCCGAACAAGGTAATGTAATTCATGTTCTCCCCACCTTCCATGAAGAACCAACAAAGGAGCCACCAAAATGCACTCATCTTTGAACATGAGCAGCCTCTGTACAACATCCATGGTAGTATCCTCCACTCTCACAGAAATATTAGAAGCGGATCCAATCACATTACTAGCAATTTGGTTCACGGACAAGCAAGTTTTGCTCTCATATGAAATGGACTCTAGCTCTCGATCTTTATGATCACCAATAAAATCATTATGTTGATCTAATAGTTCTTGTGACTAAAAAATACTACCTGAATAAAAAATATTACCAGGCCCAAAAATACTTCCAAATGGGCTCTCTAAAAATGCATCATCAAAAAGATCAATATCCAACATTATCCCACTCATTGTACTTCAATCATAGCAGTAATCTTGTACATGGATCTCCACACAGGTTGGCCCCTTCTTTATGAAATTCCTCTCCTCTGCTTCTTTGAATAGCAGAACCACTGCTACACACCACAGCTCCTTAGAATGCCACAGCTCCTCAGAATGCCATGGGCTCGAAACTCCACTCTAGCTCCAACTTCCAAGCTCCACTTAGCTTGCTTCTAAGCATTCACTTGTACACAACGCTCACACCACACAATCTACGTTGGCTGCTTCTCCAAGCTCAACGCTCCAACACTCATACGCCTTTGGAACTGTGCTTTCCAACACTGCATTCTCCACAATAGTAGCTGCTCAACAAATATGCTTCCACGCTCCACACACATCGGATATTGCAGCAATTTTGTGCGCCAAATACACTTCTCCCTTGCACACAATGCTTCTGAACATCGTTTTCCAACAACGAGCTCTCCTTCTCTTGTCAACGTTCAGCTTAAAAGGTCTACAATGACATAGCAGATGATAACACAAACTTCAAGAATAACAGCCCCATGTCACAACCTGGAGACTTTCGCAACATCACCTACAACTGCACCACCACCAATTACCACAGCATCACAAGTCAACGATCAGTGTTTTCACACTAGTCTTCTACGATCAACGATGAAGAACGACCCGCCTCAACGAGCTCCATTCAAACGGTGCTCAACAACACCTCCAGAACTATGGCACATCAACAGATCTCAATGCTTACTAGTCCATGCCCAGTGGATCGGAGAACATGAATGACAATGTTCAACATAGGCTCCTCATACAGTCCGCTCTCTGTATGCCGCATCAACATGGATTAGCCTTCAACATGGCCCACACTGCGCCATCCAATTAGGCGGATCGACCCTATAGCACCATCCACAACCTCCGGCGCTCTCTTTTTCATGCTAGACTGGCCGACTACAAGCTTCTGTAAATAAATCAGTGATAGCAGCTATCACTTCAACGAACAATTTCACAATGCTCTTCCAGGACTATACACGCAATCGGTTCAACAACAACGCTTTTATACTGCGCTCAATCCACAACAGGCACAATAAACAACACAGTCCACATGCCCAACGTGGTCACACAACTCCAATCTTCACACAACTCCAATCTTCACACAGCAGAGCTACCACGCTTCAGACTTGGGCATACTAGTAATTTGTGCCTCCTCCACATGAAGGCTTAAACGGGCTATCAGCTCAATTCTCTTCACATAGCAACAACTTTCACATGCCAATGCTCCTCAGGCCAATGCTCTTAATTCTGCAGTGGCATGATCCGGATTATCCATAGTTTCATGTTCATTCTGTTGACGTTTCAAACCCCAAAGGGGGTCCATCATCAGGACTAATTAGATAGAATATGAATGAAAGCTTATTCGGATCATGCCACTGCAAAAAACCACCACAGAAGCTTAAAAGCTCTTAATTCTCTTCACACACAGCTTCTTTCACGTCCTCAAGCTTACACACAACTCAGCCGCACTCTTTTTCTCTAGACTATGTGACTCTCCAAACACAGTGGCACACGACAAGAACTTTTCACTATGCTGCTTTCCCACGGCAGCAAGAGCTCACGCTCTCTACACAGCAAGCGTCACGTTACAGGCAGCTTCAGTCAATAAGGAACACACTTTACTCTCACAGAACACAACTTTCATGCACAGCAGGAGCCACACCGCTCTGCCTCACCTCACAGCTAGCTCTGTGACCTCAGAGCTTACCTGAGCTCCGATACCATGACAGAAACACTGAAGACTCATAGAATGAGCTTATTATTTCATTACTAAACATTGAAATTTATAGATACATACGAAGGAGAGTCAATAATGACCTCTGCCGATCTCCGCCGTCTTGAAATGATGTTCAACTCATTTCTGCACAGTCACATTAAATTTGCTGATGTGTGAACAGTGAGCGGGGCCGTTTGCGCAATTGTGATTAATGGTCTAACACATATATCATCAACCCATTTGGAAATAAATGCAACTCCAAAGAGAACATTCATAATTCTCAACCAGTTAGCCTTACTTCTCCTCTTGCTCCACATATTAGACTCTGTATCCAACATATATTGCACTACTTCCTGCCTCAAAGGTGGCATAACACGAGCTAATCGCAATCCAACAATCTTCATTGTTGTGTTTCTTAACATGTCCTGCTGACTTAGGCTCAAGGGATGCAAATAATGCATCTTAGGAAGCAATGGCCGAGAGTAAATCTGAACAACATCAAGCAAAGAATAGCAGGAAAAACGCACTGCGAGTTCATTTTCTCCCATTTTTTTCACACCAGAACGCTGGAGAACCAACAATGGATAGGAATTTCTATAAACTCGATTTCTTTCCATGAAAGCTCTACTCCAAGGCAAGCAAGTCCATGCCCACATCGTTCGGAATGGGGTTGTGGGGAATATTAACGTTGATACCAATCTTTTCATAATGTATACCAAGTGTGGCAGTCTAGAAGATGCGCGCCCAATTTTTGATAAAATGGCTGACCGCAATTTGGTATCATGGACTGCCATGATTGCAACTTATGCAAGGTCTGGTAATTGTAATGAAGCGCTCAAGCTCTTTCATGAAATGCAGAGGAGTGGGGTGAAGGCGCGGACTGTTTTCTCTATCCCAGCCTTCTCAAGGCATGCACTGGCTTAACAGCTCTGCAACAGGGCAAGGAGCTCCATGGATCTGCGATTAGGAATGGATTTGAGTCTGAATTCTTTGTGGGGAGTGCCCTTGTGGCCTTGTATACAAAATGCAGGAGTATGGAGTTTGCACACCGAGTGTTTGACCAAATGCCTCAGAGAACTGAGGCGACATGGAATGCAATGCTTGCAGGGTATGCACAGAGTAATCGCCGTAGAGAGGCAATGAAACTGTTCCGCGAAATGCAGCTTGCCGGCGTAAAGCCCGATTCCTTTACCTTCGGGAGTGTCATTGCCATGTGCGCAAACTTAGCTGTTCTCAAACAGGTGAAAGAGATTCACGGATACATAATTGGAACTGGATTTGAGTTGAATGTGTTTGTGGATAGTGCCCTTGTAGATATGTATGCAAAATGTGGAAGTGTAGGGGATGCACGCCAAGTATTTGACGAAATGTTCCAGAGAGATCTAGTTTCGTGGAATTCAATGGTTGCAAGTTATCTGCAGAATGGGCAAAGCGAGGAAGCCTTGAAACTCTTTAGGGAAATGCAATTGGCAGGTGTGAAACCAGATTCATATACTATCTCTAGCATTATCCCTGCTTGTATATGCTTAACGGCGTAGGACAGGGGAAAGAGATCCACAATTATATGATCAGAACTGGGTTTGATGCCAATGTTCTCGCAGTGAATTCCGTAATTGACATGTATGCCAAATGTGGAAGTATATTGACAACACAGCAAGTATTTGACAAATTATCTGAGAGAGATGCGATTTCATGGAATGCAATGATTGCAGGTTATGGTTTACATGGGTGTGGCCAGGATGCCATCTTGCTCTTTTCTAAAATGCACCAAGCAGGCTTGAAACCTGACAGTATTACCTTTATTGGAATTTTGTCTGCATGCAGCCGTGCAGGACTGGTGAATGAAGGTTGGCAATACTTCGAGCAGATGATGAATTGCTATCAAATTATGCCAAGTGTTGAGCACTGTGCATGCATAGTTGACCTTCCTGGCCGTGCTGGGCATTTGGATGAAGCACAAAGCTTTGTTAAGAAGATGACCTTAGAGCCAGATGCATGTGTTTGGAGAGCCTTGCTCGGTGCCTGTAGAATTCATCAGAGTGTAGAGATAGGAGAACAAGCAGCACAACATCTTTTAGAGTTAGAACCCCAGAATCCTGGAAATTGTGTGCTACTATCAAACATCTATGCCACTGCTGGTAGGTGGAATGATGTAGCAAAAGTCAAGAATATGATGAAAGATAAGGGTTTGAAAAATATTCCAGGATACAGCTGGATTCAAGTCCAGAGCAAGGTGCATTTTTTCCAAGTAGGAGGTGGATCAAACCCACAAATAGAAATGATCTATGCAAAGTTGGATAGCTTGGCTCGGCAGATGATGGACATTGGGTATGCACCTGATATCAACTTTGCACTTCATAATGTGGCAGACAAGGAAAAGGAGGATGCTCTATTTGACCACAGTGAGAAGCTGGCACTCGCTTTTGGTCTTATCAATACAAGTGATGGGACGCCTCTCAGGATCATGAAAAACCTTAGAGTCTGTGGTGACTGTCATTCTGCTATTAAGTTCATTTCCAAGGCAGTTAAGCGAGAAATCTTTCTAAGAGATAACCATCGATTCCGCCATTTCAAGGATGGACTGTGTTCTTGTGGAGACTATTGGTAACATCTTAAATTCATGTATTGATCTTTATATAGTAGATTTTGTCAGATCCAATGATAAATGAATTTTATAATCGCTTTGTGAATTAGATTATCAATGTTGAAGATGAAGTTGCAACGTTGAGGACAGAAACCGTAGATATCTTCACAAAGAATAACATTATAGTCAGAGACATTGAAAGGGTTCTTCAAAATAAAAGAACTCCAGTCAGACCTAGAAGGTTTGTCGGAAAATAGAGTGTTATAATGGATAGTTAACCTGTAATCTAGTATTTCTACAATAACATCCACCCATTTCGTATATTTTTATAGATAAGTTGTGTTGTAATCTAGTATTTCTACAATAACATCCACCCATTTCGTATATTTTTATAGATAAGTTGTGTTGATTGAGCATGTGATTATGGACCTACTTTTTGGAGCCAACAACTAATTTTGTACTGTGGGTTACTTGTATCTATTTATAGGTGTGTGTAATGAAAATGAGGGTGTGTGTAGTTTTTCTTTCTGCAGGAATTGATTAACAAACTAAGTTTGGACAAGACCATACTCTATACAACCTTGGATAATATGGCTAGAGTTAGCAACCATACCTTCTTGGGAAACTGATTTATTAGATTTGCAGGTTATGTGCGCTGCATCTTTGGTCCTTGGCTACAATTATGGTTCTCAAAACAGCTCATGTCAAACTACAGTTGGAAAATGTTGAAATTGTTGGCCCACTGATGGCGAAAGCGATGTGGTTATTGCTGCTTTACTGCTCTTATATCAGCCATATCAACTCAATCAAAAGCAATTTGATTGTAGCTCTCCTTTGATTTCCAGGTTCCATGTTTATTTTTAAAGAGTAGTTGTAGTATTTTTGGAGTATTATTAGTTTGTTTATTATATTGATGTTTGGTTGGCTGGCGGGTGTTTGTTAAGATTTTGGCCAAGACAAAGGTTCTTAGTTCGATTCTTATTATGTGTTGATTTCTGGACCTGAAATTCTTATTAAATACAATTGAGTAAAAGAATCAGGTCCATTTAGCAAAAAGAGACCGTACCACTTTTGCAAAGCATCTTAAGGCAACACCTTACAATAATTCTTTTTAGGAAAATAATCTATTCATATTCACTTGCCTCTTGGACAACTATAAGCTTCAAATAGAATAAACTCCACCACTTTTGCAAAGCATCTTAAGGCAACACCTTACAATAATTCTTTTTAGAAAAATAATCTATTCATATTCACTTGCCTCTTGGACAACTATAAGCTTCAAATAGAATAAACTCCACACTTCTCAAAAGGAGGACTTTATCTTTATTTATAGTTAACAAGAGAACTCTAATAATAACAACCTTCTAACTACCAAGTGGATCTTTTTTAATGAGGTTACATTATAATGAAATGATATTTTAACGTCCATTCTACATGTTTCAAAACTTCGAGCTATTACTACAACATAACTTATACTCTTTTTATAATACAAAATGTTTTATTTACAAAAAAAAAATGAAAAACATTTAAAATAAACATAGAAAATAAAAAATAAAAAAGATGGAATGAAGTGCCAATTGTATAGAACTGATACGGTACCTCAAAATCTGTACTGTTTAAAGACCAGAAAAAAATGCCATTGTCATGCTCAGCAGCAAAGAAATTAAGTTTTAATGCCCAGTTTGTGTCTTTAATTGGATAGGTGTAGATAGAATAACGATCTTGTAAATAACATCCACCCATTTCGTATATTTTTATAGATAAGTTGTGTTGATTGAGCATGTGATTATGGACCTACTTTTTGGAGCCAACAATTAATTTTGTATTGTGGGTTACTGTTGGAAATTGACAACTAATTATGTAAATATGGGTAAAAATTGTATTAGTTAATGCCAAGTTAGTTTTATACCGAAACAACAGTTATGTAACGGAGGAGGCTCTTATAAAACTAATGAATGCCCGAACTATTGTAATTATGGAGAATCATTCTTGATCAAATAAAGTATCCAAATCCCTTGCCCCGTGGATGTTTCCTTGACACCCTGTCAAGGTTTTACCACGTAAAAACTTGTCTTACTTGTGTGTTTCAGTTTCATTCAGTTTCTTTGCATTTCTTTCTTGTTTAATAATTGATGAGACCAACAATTGGTATCAGAGCAGTTGGGTGAGAAGAGAATGGAGATTCCGGCATATATTCAGGGGTCATCCTCGCAGGCATTTTCTCACTACAGGATGGAGTGTCTTTGTTAGTTACAAAAGGCTTGTAGTTGGAGATGCTGTATTTTTTTTATGTTTTTATTTTTTTTGCGGGATGAAAATTGAGAATTGAGGTTAGGAATTCGAAGAGCTTCCCAGCAACAAAGCAGCGTACCTTCTTTAGTGCTGTCCAGCCATGGCCTACATTCGGGTGTGCTAGCTGCTGTAGCTTATGCAATTGCCATAAAAGTTATGTTCCACATTTACTACAATCCAAGGACGAGCCGCAGAGGCAGCCACCGAAGTTTGAGACCAACGCTGCAGAGGCAGCCACCGAAGTTTGAGACCAACAAAAGCCATGAAATGAAAGCTGGGTATCCGCTGTCTAAGAAAGAAACGACACATTCTCTGCCGACGACTGATCAGAAGCCGCCTGTCTGGGGGATTGAAATGAAAGCCAAGTATTTCTAATTTTTTTTAATCCTTGAGAGAAGTTTTTTTTTTTAATGGCTTAAGGAATCATCAAACAGAAATATTTTTTTTTGGAGGATTTCTTCTGGAAATAGGGTTTAGATTTTCTTGGCAATTTCAAGAATTAAAAAAAAAAAAGAATCTGTGGAGGATGTGTTGTAAATAAATTCTAGAAATTAATTAAGAGTTTTTTGGAAATTTCTTAAGAGTTAATAAAAAAAGGGGCAACATAATTAGATTTTGTGTAGAAAATCAAAATCAAAAAGAAATTTTGAAAACCCTAGCTGAAGAAGGAAAATCAAAATATTTTAGTTGAAAGACTGAAACCCTAGGAGGAAAGAAATGGCCAAGATGACGAATGCAAAGTTTGAGGTGGAGAAATTCACTGGCAAGAAAAACTTTGCTCTATGGAAACTGAAAGTTAGGGATTTGCTGGTGCAATAAGGGTTGCACAAAGCATTAGACGGGGCACAGAAGGAACCTGCTAGCATGACAGATTCAGATTGGGAGGACTTGGATGCTTGAGCTCTCAGTACCATTAGGTTATGCCTGGTGGA
The DNA here is from genome assembly GCA_031772625.1 of Pinus tabuliformis. Taxonomy (NCBI): domain Eukaryota; kingdom Viridiplantae; phylum Streptophyta; class Pinopsida; order Pinales; family Pinaceae; genus Pinus; species Pinus tabuliformis. Next base: position 725,613,665 of record CM062815.1, read on the forward strand.
TGAAGTTTTCTTCAACATTGTTGAAGAGAGTACAGCTGAAACTGGAAAAACTATATATGACAAAGTCGTTAACCAATAAAATTTATTTGAAAAGACAATTGTACAGTCTTCGGATGAAGTAGGGTACAAAAGTTGTAGAAAATTTAAATAATTTTAATACACTTATATGCCAATTATCAAATATGGAAGTTAAAATTCAGGAAGAAGACAAAGCTATAACTTTGTTGTGTTCTCTGCCCGAGTCATGGGACCACTTCGTAACTTCAATCAGTTTGAGCACTGCTGATTCTTTGAAATTTGAATCAGTTGTGGGAGCTCTCTTGTCTGAAGAAGTACAAAGGAAATCCAATACTGAAACAGCTGCACCAGAAGCCATGATAGCCAGAGGATGGTCAAAGGAAAGAGGAGAAAAAACAAGGGGGTCTTCCAGGTCAAAATCAAAGGGAAAGAAGTGTAAGGTAAAATGTTGGCACTGCAATAAAATTGGACACCTTAAGAAAGACTGTTGGAAACGAAAAGAGTCTGATAACCCGAAGAAGGAAGCAAATAAGGTTGATTCAGGTATGATAAACGAAGTTTTATCTGCTGAAGAATTATGTATGATAGATGAAACTTTACCTATATGTAACGTCTCAGGATTTTGAAAGTTGGCTATTAGACTTTGGTGCTTCTCATCACATGTGTTCACACAAAAATTGGTTCACTTCATATGAAGATGTAAATGGTAGTTCTGTGTTTATGGGTAATAATGTATCATGTCAGACTGTTGGGATGCGAAATATCAGGATTAAAATGTATGATAACACAGTTAGAACATTAACTAGTGTTAGACATGTAACTGAATTGAAGAAAAATTTGATTTCTTTGGGAGTTTTGGATTCAGATGGTTATAAGTTTACAGGTCAGAATGGAGTGCTAAAAGTCTCTAAAGGCACCCTAGTTGTTATGAAAGCAGAAAAGGTTGGAAATATTTACAGACTCAAAGGAAGTACTCAGGTCAGTGAAGCAGCGATTGTGTCAGAGAAAGAAGAAGAAGGTACTCATCTATGGCATCAACGATTGGGTCACATGAGTGAGAAAGGTCTTCAAGTACTGATGAAATGTAAATTACTTCCTGATTTGAAATCCTTGAAGTTGGATTTCTGTAAACATTGTGTGTATGGAAAACAATGTAAACAGAGATTTAAAACTGGAAGTCATAATAATAAAGAAATTTTAGACTATATTCATTCTGATCTGTGGGGACCATCTCCTGTTGTATCATATGGAGGTGCTCTATATTCTTTAACGTTTAGTGATGATTTCTCCCGTGAAGTTTGGGTCTTTATGTTGAAAAAGAAGTTGATGTATTCAATGTCATTAAGCAATTTAAAGCAATGGTAGAAAAAAGAACAGGCAAATCAATTAAATGTTTAATAACTGACAATAGTGGTGAATTTACTTCAATAGAATTTGAACAATACTGTAAGGATGAAGGAATTGTTAGACACAAAACTGTTGTTTATACTCCTCAGCAAAATGGTGTTGTTGAACGTATGAATCAGACTCTTATGGAAAGAGCCACAAGCATGATCAACAATGCTAACCTGCAAAAGGAGTTGTGGGTAGAGGAAGTATCCACTGCTTGTTACTTAGTTAACAGATCACTTTCAGTAGCAATTAATTGTAAAATTCTTGAAGAAGTTTGGTGAGGTTAGTCTTGTGACTATTCACATTTAAGGATATTTGGTTGTGATGCTTATGCTCTTATTCATAAAATTCAGCGTTCAAAATTAGATCCAAAATCGAAATGTTATATGTTTGTTGGGTATGACTATGTGGTGAAAGGGTACAGGTTTTGGGATCCTAAGCCACGAAAGATAGTTATTAGCAGAGATGTAACATTTGATGAATATTCTCTTTTAAAATCAAATGTTGAAAGAATTGAACAGGAATTGGTATTGCCAAATCAACAAATTCAATTGGAGGCTAGACCTTTCTATGAAAGTCAAAAGGAAGAAGAGACTTCTGGAGGAAAAGGTGTTAAAGATACAAAGGAAGCTGTTGAAGTTTTTGAACCAGTTCAGCAACCAATCACTCTAAGAAGGTCTACAAGGGAAAGAAAAGCTCCCAAAAGGTATGAAGATTCTGCTTCATCTTTTGCTTTGATTACTGAATATGGGGAAACTTCTTGTTATGAAGAAGCAGTAAATGATACATATAGTGAAAAATGTAAAATGACTATGGAAAAAGAAATGGATTCCTTTGATATGAATTTGAAACTACTTGAAATTTGTTTGCAAGGTATTCAATTCAGAATTAAACATGTTTAAAAGATTTCCATGTCTTGCAGAAAGAAAACACATGAAATTTTCAGTTGTTTATGACCCATTTAAGCATAGCAGAGTTAATTCCTTTTACTGTTTAACACATTAAAACGAATTTGTTCTGCAAAATAAATCAACCACAAATGCAAAAGAAGTTGATAAAGCAGTTCGCCCCCTCCAGGGCTACGTCTGCTGGGTCCAAAGCTCCCAACCGGGCTTGTCCTTGTTTTTTATTAAATGTTCAAATTGAAAATACAGCTGAATAGAAGCATCTACAGGAGAAATAGATGGTAAAAATGGATTCAGAACACTTGAATCCTTCAGGATTGACTATTGGATCACCTCCAATGGATACCTGCAACCCTATCCAGTCTTCACAAAACTGGGCCCTAGTGGCTCCTAGAACTTTCACGGCTCCAAAACCTCTGCAAATGACCTCAGATGGCTGTAAGACCTGCACCAATGGCTTCAGAAGGTCGAAAATACCCAAAATCAAAAAAAAATTCGTCCAAAACCAACTTTCCTAGCCAAAGTTATGGCCATTTAAAGTTTCTCCAGTTTGCCCCTAGAAAAACTCTAGCTAACTTTAGTTAACTCCAGTTAGCTCCGCCAATTATGGCGGGTTTGCCAAATTTTGCGCTCCTGCCAAAATTCCACCAACTTAACTGCAGTTACATTTAATGTTTGGTGGTTGCCTCAGATTTCGTGCCCAGCGGAATATTCCTTTTTTAATTTTTTTTTGAAAAATTAAAATTTCTAATGTTATGGACAAATTCTTCTTTTTGCCATAACTTCCTCATACGGCGACCGTTTTTCGAACCGTTTGCGGCACCGGAATCGGGAAGACGAGAACTTTCCAGTCATTCAACTTTGAACCAGTTCTAAGTACTTTAAATTTTGAGCATTTTATGACACTTAGGACATGAGCACCTGATCACACCTCCCCATTGGGAAGCTTTTGGACCCCAAAAGCCTTCAACTACCTGTTAAAGAGGTGAGGGTACAGCTCCCTCACTCTGTCCACCTCCATCCACTTTGCCTTGTTCGGTTTGCTGCCTTTGAAACCAACCCGAACATAATCTACACTGCCCCTTCTTGAAGTGCGTATCCTTCTGTCAAGGATTGTATCTTCTTTCAGCTCATCTAAGAATTCTGGCGAGAAATTTTCTATATATGGCAGCTGAACAGCACTTTCATGATCAACAATCAAAGGAGGTTCATACAAACGTAAGTTCTCCACATTGACAACAGAATACATTTGCATGTAGGAAGGCAAATCTAATTGAAAAGCATTATTTCCAACCTTCTTGAGGATTTTGAATGGACCATAACGAATAGGCTTCATCTCTTTACCTTCTCCTTGCATCCTTTCCTTACTAATGTACAGCCATACCTCATCTCCTTCTTGAAACTTGTGATCGACTCTATGCTTGTCGTGTCTTTCCTTTACTTGCATTGACTCTTCTCAAGCTGTTCTTGAATTTGCTGATGTATTTGCTGAATCCTTTCAATGAATGAACGAGCTTTGTCAATGTCACTATGTCCCTCAATGGCAACATCTTTCTCAAGAATGAAATCAAGAGGTGATTTTGGCAAATAACCAAAACAAGCTTCAAACGGTGAGGTGTTTGTGGAAGAGTGCTTGGCACGATTGTAAGCATGTTGTATGTAGTGCAAATGTTCATCCCAAAGCTTGGGATGCTTGCTGCAATAACCTCTCAAGAGGTGCACAATGGTTCTGTTCACAACTTCGGTTTGTCCATTTGTTTGCGGATGGAAAGCAGTACTTTTCTTCAACTTTGTGTCCATCATCTCCCATAGGTTGGACCAAAAATTCCCCACAAATCTGGAATCCCTGTCACTAATAATGGAAGTAGGCAAACCAAAGTGAATCCATACATGATGAAAAAATAATTCAGCAGTTTGTTCAGCAGTTATAGTTTTCTTACAAGGCATAAGTATACACATTTTGCTGAAACGATCAACTACTACATATAAATAATCATGCTGCTTTCTAGATTTTGGCAAACCTCCTACAAAATCCATAGAGATGCTCTCCCATGGTCTAGAAGGTACCGGCAAAGGAGTATACAAACCAAGCTTCCTATTGCTAGGCTTGCTTGTAGCACATAATGAACAACCTCTTATGAACCTTGAAACAGAATCTACCATGCGAGGCCAATAGCAATACCTCTGTAGATGTGCAACTGTTTTGCTCACACCAAAATGGCCAGCAATAAGAGAAGAATGAGCTTCTCTTATGACATTTATCCTCTCCCCCTGTGGTATACACAACTTGCCCAAATGAAACAGCAAATTGTTATGCATGTGATAGTCATTTTCCTCTACATGATTCCCTTTACTCAAGTTAGCATACACATCTTTAAAGTCATCAGCAGATGCATATTGTTCTATGTAACTATCATGTACAATGGAATCATTCTTAAGTAAAGTAACAGCACCAATAATAGGCCTTGAAAGCATATCAACAACCTTATTCAAAGTACCTTTCTTATACCTTATTACCAAATGGAACTGTTGCAAGAAGCCCATCCATCTGAAGTGTCGTGACTGTTGTAACTTGCTTTGTGATTGCAAGTACTGTAAGGGCTGATGGTCGGTATGTATAACAGTTTCTTTGCCATCAAGTAGTGTTTCCACTTTTTAACGCTTTGTACCAACGGATACAACTCCTTATCATATGTAGGATAATTTACAACAGCACCATTAAAAGTTTCAGAATGAAAAGCAATAGGCTTACCATGCTGTAGAAGAACTGCACCCATAGCATAATCACTAGCATCAGTTTGTATCTCAAATGGCTGTCTCAAATCTGGTAATGCAAGGACTGGAGCTAAACTAATCTTCTCTTTCAAAGATTCGAAAGCTTTTTGCTGCTTGCCTCCCCATTGGAAAGCATGCTTCACACTTGTCACTGCATGCATAGGAGCTGCTATAGAAGAGAAGTTAGAGATAAACTTCCTCCAATATTGAGCTACACCCAAAAAACTTCTTACCTCTGTTATGGATTTGGGAGTAGGCCACTTCACAATAGCCTCAATCTTAGCAGGATCAATTCTCAAAGCACCTCCTCCTACTATGTGTCCCAAATAAACCAAAGAAGTCTTTCCAAATTCACACTTTGACATTTTAAGAAATAACTGATTCTTCTTCAAAACATCAAGTACTTTTCTAACATGCATGACATGATCTTCTCTAGACTTGCTGAAAATTAAGATGTCATCTAAGTAGACAATAACGAAATCATCAAGAAAAGAACGCAAGACATCATCCATTACCCGCATGAAAGTTGCAGGTGCATTGCACAAACCAAACGGCATCACAAACCACTCAAAGAGTCCTTGTTTGGTTTTAAAGGCTGTCTTCCAAATGTCACTTTCTTCAATTCTTACTTGATGATATCCACTGCGCAAGTCTAGCTTAGTGAAATATCGAACATCTTTTAGCTGGTCTAGCAAATCATCTATCCTTGGGAGTGGGTAATGATTCTTTACCGTTATCTTGTTCAAGGCCCTGAAATCAACACACATACGCCAAGTGCCATCTTTCTTTGGAATCAATACAATCGGTGACCCACATGGCGAAGTACTTGGCCTTATGAAACCCTTGTCCAACAAGTCCTTGATTTGCTTCTTTATTTCAGCATTCTCCATAATAGACATGCGGTACATGCCTATGTTTGGAAGAGGACAATCTGGATGCAAATGGATTTCATGCTGAATCTCCCTCTTAGGAGGCAAACCTGTAGGCTCCTGAAACATCTCATGATATGCATCAACTACATCATACAGATCTGATTTAAATTTTGGATCACAATTGTCAAATGACTCATGATTCACATCAACCTTGGGCTTAATCATAAGAAGAACAAAATTCTTACTTGAATTGACCAGCCTTTTTACCTGTCCTGCATTCACCATCGCTATATTTGTCTTCTTGCGATGAGCTCTAACAATGAACTCCTTGCCATCTTTGAACAGATGATATTTGTTTTCATAGCGATGAAATATAGCTTTCCTGTCAAACAAGTAAGGACTTCCCAAAACAATTCCTGCTATATCAAAAGGTACCACATCAAGTTCAACTGTGTCAATAAAATGTGCAGTAATTGCAAAGCGCAATGTGCACTTTCTTGAAACTTGTAAATTTGCATCCTTGCAAATCCATCCAAGTGGATATGGCTTCGGATGTGGAACGGTCTCAAGTTTAAGCTGCTTGACCAAGTCCTCTGATATAAGGTTTGCTTGTGACCCACTATCAAAAAGTGTGTCAATTTTAGTATGTTTTGAAATCACCCTCACATGAAACAGTTCAATTCTTTCTTCCTCATTAGGAGCTTGTACATGGCAGTTTGAGGTACTAGTGCTGGCTTGAGTTTCAATTTCTTTTCCCTTCAAGTTTTTCAAACCCATGGCTGCAATTTTGGTTTCATCACCTGAATCTTCCCCTAAATCTTGTGGTGTAGATGTAGTAGCAACAGTTTTCTATTTCCCTTTGGATTTGTTAAATTGAGGTCTTTTTTCAGGATATAATTTCCAACAGTTTTTCTCCTCATGGCCTAGTTTAGAACAATGTTTACAGATCACTTTCTCACTCTCTTGTTTGACAGATGCATTCTTTTTGCCCTTTCCCTTGGAGGTTTTCTCTTTGTTTTTCCCCTTGGGGGGCTTGTTTCTACCCTCTTCAAATGTGTTTTTTCCCCTTGCCTCTAAATGGGTAGCTTGGACACAAACCTCGTCCAGGCTAGTAGGGTTAAACATCAAGATGGTGTGTCTAAGGTAGCTATGCAAGCCACCGATGTATTTCAGCAAGGTTTCTTGGGTCTGTAAATCTACCCCTAACAAGAGAGCTCTTCTCCTGAATTCTTGGGTGTAGTCTTGGACACTCTGACCCTTAAGTTGTCTGAAATTTTGCCAATTCATAATGGCCTTCTGCATGTGAGCTAGAGGATAAAACTGTTTTTTAATGGCTAACAGAAATTCAGGCCATGTTAAGGTAACCTTACCAAATTTTTTGATCTCCTCTTTAGTCTTGGCCTCCCACCAGACCAGTGCTGCTCCATCCATTCTCAAAGAAGCCAACTGAATCTTTGTGGCATCATCATGCATATTTTGGATCCTCAAGTAAACTTCCAACTGCCTAATCCAGTTGTCAAGCTTTTCTGCATTCACTTCACCATTAAACATAGGTAATTCGAATTTTACATCAAGCTTCAAAAAAGGACTTTTTCCAGAGGATCTATGCTTATGAACAGAAGAAGACGAGGATGAAGAGGAAGAAGGTGATGATGGGGGTGGTGGATCACCATTTCCTCCATGTCCTTTCTTGGAATGATCATCATCCTTCTTACCTCCTGAAGAGCCCTCTCCTTCATGTGGATGTTTGGACCCTTCTCCAGCCAATTTCTCATTTCTTTCTTGGTACAATATCCTCACCATTTCAGTGAGGTCCAAGAAAGCCTTTCTGAAGACTCTTTCTTCTTCTCTTGGATCTGTCTCTGTAGGAATTTCTCCTTCATGTTCAGACATCCTTGAAGCTTCTGCAGAGACTCTTGAGGGTGAAATTGAAGGTGGAGGTGATGGCTCTCTGGCCTTCCTTGACTGAGGATTCTCTCGTTCTCTAGTCAACTGTCCTTCCCCTCTTTTAAGTTTCAACCTGGTAAGCATCAATACTTTGCAAGACAGTTAGAAGATCTTTGCACAAAACCCTGAGCTCCGATACCAACTTGATCTGAATTTGAAACTACTTGAAATTTGTTTGTAAGGTATTCAATTCAAAATTAAACATGTTTAAAAGATTTCTATGTCTTGCAGAAAGAAAACACATGAAATTTTCAGCTGTTTATGACCCATTTAAGCATAGTAGAGTTAATTCCTTTTACTGTTTAACACATTAAAATGAATTTGTTCTGCAAAATAAATCAACCACAAATGCAAAAGAAGTTGATAAAGCAGTTCACCCCCTTCAGGGCTACGTCTGCTGGGTCCAAAGCTCCCAACTGGGCTTGTCCTTGTTTTTATTAAATGCTCAAATTGAAAATACAGCTGAATAGAAGCATCTACAGGAGAAATAGATGGTAAAAATGGATTCAGAACACTTGAATCCTTCAGGATTGACTATTGGATCACCTCCAATGGATACCTGCAACCTTATCTAGTCTTCACAAAACTGGGCCCTAGTGGCTCCTAGAACTTTCACGGCTCCAAAACCTCTGAAAATGACCTCAGATGGCTGTAATACCTGCACCAATGGATTCAGAAGGTCGAAAATACCCAAAATCAAAAAAAAAATCGTCCAAAACCGATTTTCCTAGCCAAAGTTATGGCCATTTAAAGTTTCTCCAGTTTGCCCCTAGAAAAACTCCAGCTAACTTTAGTTAACTCCAGTTAGCTCCGCCAATTATGGCGGGTTCGCAAAATTTGGCGCTCCTGCCAAGATTCCGCCAACTTAACTGCAGTTACATTTAATGTTTGGTGGTTGCCTCGGATTTCGTGCCCGGCGGAATATTCCTTTTTTAATTTTTTTTAAAAAAATTAAAATTTCTAATGTTATGGACAAATTCGTCTTTTTGCCATAACTTCCTCATACGATGACCGTTTTTCGAACCGTTTGCAGCACCGGAATCAGGAAGACGAGCACTTTCCAGTCATTCAACTTTGAACTAGTTCTAAGCACTTTAAATTTTGAGCATTTTACGACACTTAGGACATGAGCACCTGATCATCCTTAGCCAAGAACAATACCTGGGAGCTTGTAGAACTTCCTGAAGGGAGAAGTGTTGTTGGATGCAAATGGGTCTTCAAAATGAAACAAAAAGTTGATGGAAGTATCAAAAGGTATAAGGCAAGACTGGTAGAAAAAGGGTATTCTCAGGTTGACGGTATCAAATTTCATGATATTTTTTCATCAGTTGTAAAACTTGTTTCTATTCATATTATGTTGGCACTAACTACATTAATTAACCTTGAGTTAGAACAGTTAGATATTAAAACAACTTTTCTACATGGTGATTTGGCTGAAGAGTTATATATGGAACAACCAAAAGGTTTTGTACAAGGTCGCAGCAGAAGATTAGTTCGCAAGCTAAGGAAATCATTGTATGGTCTGAGGCAATCTCCAAGGAAATGGTACAAGAAGTTTGATTCCTTCATGGTGAGCCAGAACTTTATTAGAAGTGAGTATGATCATTGTGTATACTTCAAGAGTTTCAGTGGCATATTCATTATCTTAGTTTTGTATGTTGACGATATGCTTATTGCAAGCAAAAGCATGGAAGAGATCAATAGGTTAAAGGCTCAACTCTCTAGGACATTTCATATGAAGGATCTTGGAGCAGAAAAACATATCTTGGGCATGGAGATACACAGAGACAGAAAAAATGGTAAGCTTTGGTTATCACAGCAGAAGTATGTGGAAAGAGTACTTGAAAAGTTCTGTATGAACAATGTGAAACCTGTTAATGTTCCATTAGCTTCCCATTTTAAGCTTTCTTCGGTTTTGAGTCCTAGAACTGATGATGAAAAGCAATATATGTCTCATGTACCATATGCAAATGCTGTAGGCAACTTAATGTATGCGATGGTATCTACAAGACTTGACATTTCACATGCAGTTGGAGTTGTCAGCAGGTTCATGGCAAACCCTGGTGAAGAACATTAGTGAGCAGTGAAATGGGTGCTTCAATATCTTAGAGGCACAAGTGACCATTGCATCATCTTTAATGGTAGTGAAGGATCAATGTGCGGATATGTAGATGATGATTATGCAGGTGATTTCGACAAAAGGAGATCTACTACAGGTTATGTCTTTACTCTTGTAGGTGGAACAATTAGTTGGATGTCAAAGCTTTAAGAAACAGTTGCATTGTCCACTACCGAAGCAAAATATATAGCTGCTTCAGATGCCAGTAAAGAAGCAATTTGGTTAAAGGGTCTACTTGATGAGATTGGAAGCACACAGGAGAAAGTGAATGTACTCTGTGACAGTCAGAGTGCTATTCACTTGGCTACAAATCCAGCTTATCACAGCAAGACCAAGCACATTGATGTAAGGTATCATTTTCTAAGACATGTGATCGATGGCGAAAAAGTAGCTCTCAAGAAGGTCCATACATGGGAGAATTGTGCAGACATATTCACAAAGCCAGTTACAGTAGAGAATCTGTGATGGTGTTTAGCTTCTCTTGGCTTGCAGAAGAGATGATGAATGGGCATGGGCAAGGGATTAGGAAATTGTTGTCAAGGTGGAGTTTGTTGGAAATTGACAACTAATTATGTAAATATGGGTAAAAACTGTATTAGTTAATGCCAAGTTAGTTTTATACCGAAACAACAGTTATGTAACAGAGGAGGCTCTTATAAAACTAATGAATGCCCGAACTATTGTAATTATGGAGAATCATTCTTGATCAAATAAAGTATCCAAATCCCTTGCCCCGTGGATGTTTCCTTGACACCTTGTCAAGGTTTTACCACGTAAAAACTTGTCTTACTTGTGTGTTTCAGTTTCATTCAGTTTCTTTGCATTTCTTTCTTGTTTAATAATTGATGAGACCAACAGTTACTTGTATATATTAATAGGTGTGTGCAATGAAAATGAGGGTGTGTGTAGTTTTGCTTTTTGCAGGAATTGATTAACAAACTCACTTTGGACAAGACCATACTCTATACCACCTTGGATAATATGGCTAGAGTTAGCAACCATACCTTCTTGGGAAACTGATTTATTAGATTTGCAGGTTATCTGCGCTGCATCTTTGGTCCTTGGCTACAGTTATGGCTCTCAAAACAACTCATGTCAAACTACAGTTGGCAAATGTTGAAATTGTTGGCCCACTGATGGCAAAAGCGATGTGGTTATTGTTGCTTTACTGCTCTTACCCCCATTAGAATACAATTGTTCATGCTGAATTAGTTCCAAATTTTAGATTTGTTAAAATTTACAGATCTTTATTATGATAATCATTATGTTATAATAGCAGATTCTTGGTCTGGCTCGTCACACTAAGCATTCAAATATCATGAATTATTTCACAAATTGTAAAGCACTGGAATAACTGAATCAATAGTAGATGTGCATTCTCTGCCCCCATGAAATTAAATTTTAGATCAGTTAAAATTTACAGATCTTTATTATGATAATCATTATGTTATAATAATAGATTCTTGGTCAGGCTCGTCACACTAAGCATTCAAATATCATGAATTGTTTCAGAAATTGTAAAGCACTGGAATAACTGAATCAATAGTAGATGTGCATTCTCTGCCCCATGAAATTAATTTGCATTTGTTGTACAATTGGAGGAAAATAACATCCACTCGTGAGTCATCTTACCATATGGAGGAAAATAACATCCACTCGTGAGTCATCTTACCACATGAAAAAGATAATCTCAACAATGAAAATAGTATTATGAATGTGAATTCATTGAAACTTTTTATTGCCAGATTTTACTGAAATTCTCTTCCGTTTCTTTTCATGATGTGGTGTGGAAAAAGAGTGTTAATACATTAGTCTTTGTAATGTTTAAACATAACAATTTCATGGGATATGATAATAGTTGGAATATCTGATTTGTGCTTCTTCACTAAACTAAGTAACTTTTAAACTTCAGAAAGACTAATCTAAAGATCCAATCTGGTGGCAAAGACCCTCACCTGTCTGCCACAGGCACATGAGAACTCAATTTTCTTGCGGTAAACAAGACTTTATATGTTCAAAAGTATACATGAATATATCTTCCCAACAAACATATATGTATTTGTTTTGCACTGGAATTACGATTTATGTACATATGTTTTCATTTTAGTGGACAATATGTTGTGCTCTGCTCCAGAAGTTAAACCCTCGTACTGTTCTTTCTCAAATTGTTAAAAAATGAGTGAGATGGTTATTCTGTTATTATTACCATTCAGAAATTATATTAGTATTTATTTACCAGTATGGATTCCAGAATAATTTCCAGTTCTCGTCAGTGATACGGTTACTGTTCTGATTAAAGTTCATGTACATTCATGGCTATAATATTGTTGTGTTGGCATACTCATTTTCCTTGTTATGTTTTTAACTCTACCCTTCTGGAACCGCCTCACTGTTGCCTCCTTCGGTAATTCTGAGAGGTAAATCCAAAGTTGTCTGATTTCTCCAACCAACTTTGTGACCTCCACGACCTTCCCATAGCGCTGGTTAAATTAAATTGTTGTGTCTTTCAGCACGTTGAACACTTGATATAAGGGTTTATGCTTTTCTTTCATATGTCAATCTGTGAGTTAAGTCCTCAAATGGTTCAACTGCTACAAAAATCAAATATTCATTCCAAAATGGGCTTGACAAGGTTCTAGAATTAGAAGTTCTAGTCCTCAAAACCTATATACCCAATTGCACCCTCACTTTGAGCTCAGGAAAATTTATCTTTTCTTGGGCTTCAATTACATTGACCCTTAGATACCATAATTTTGGGGACAAATATACTTTTGATCTTGTATTCATCATACCTCCTGTATCAGACTGCCAAGCCTCTGGGAATGTTTCATCTGCCTATGTTCCCATCCAAACTGCAAGCATAATATCACCTTTGACTCTACCATCACCTTCCAACCTAAACCATGAAGGTGCCAAAGGGTTGTCTCGAGGAACTCTTGTTGGAACCTCTGAGAGATCAAAGCAGACTCCTCCAAGGAAGTCATCCCTTGAATTGCTTCCATCCCATACAGAAATATCCATAGCGAGAGCTGATTGAAGTGTGTCTTTGCCAAAGGCAAAGATCTGGTCCCATTTAGGATATCCAGTGTTATGAATTCACATGTACAACCAAGTAACCACATGTATTTGTAGACTATTTACAAAGAAATTAAATACAACTTAATGTTGAATCCGAATTTTATTATCGAAATCATTACATCATAATTATTCATCTATCATCTATCATCTTCCTTACGGCGTTTCCTTTGCAACATGATGTGGTGCAATTGCTAGTACAATTTGCTATGTTAGCTTAACATTTGATGTTGACCTCGAATTTTCCGGATTTTGGCTCCAGCTATAGAATTCGCTGCGGTGATGCTACCCCTGCTAGGGCTTCTGAGTAAATTCGTCGCCTTTCTCCTCTATGCCCTCGGCTCTCCAGTCATTCTTTGCCGCTGATCCTCTCAACATGGTTCCGCCCTCCGGAGGGGTGGGCTCAGCTCCCCCTCCCGCATCAGGCCCTTCCTCTGACACTCCAGTAAACGCAGATGATCCAGCCGGCTCCGGCTCCACCCCATATGACGCCGTCAATACCGATCTTGTCACTGAAAACTATGGAGACGCTGCTGCAGGCCATGCGGCAGCCAAAGACAAAGGTACAGATTGGAACGACTCAACGTCACGGCCAAAAGTGTCTTCTGCAACATGCATTCCCAAGTCTGCAGAGAGAATCAAAATAGACCTTCCCAGTGATTGAATCAACAACCAAATCCAATATATGAGGGATCATGCACTCATAGGCAAGTTCCTCGGATTCTGGCCAACTGAAAAGGCCTTGCATGGATGGATCGCCTCCAAATGGAAGCCTAAAGGACAAGTCACCCTGCAGCTTGGTCCCAAAGGTTTCTTCACTGCTATTTTCAACTGTCTGGAAGAAAAAACTTGCATTTTCGAGGGAGGTCCATACTTCTTCAACTGTGCAGGCCTGTATCTCTGTGAATGGAAAGAAAGGTTTAACCCAGACAAAGAAGATTTCAACTGGGCTCTAGTATGGATACGCGTGTACTCTCTTCCCTCGGAATACTGGAACAAGGAGACCTTAAAGGACATTGGCAACAGCTTGGGAGTCTTCATCAAAGCTGCTGAGGAAACCAAAGCTCGAAGATACACCTCCCACGCCAGGATCTGTGTACACATGCATCTGGCCAAAGAACTCACGGATTTGGTAAGTCTATTTCATGACGATTTTGAATGGGTCAAAACAATAGACTACGAGAATTTTCCTTTTCGTTGCAGAAAGTGCCATGAACATGGCCATCTTTTCAGGGACTACCCTCTAAATTTTCAGTCAAAAGCTCCTGTAACTGAGACGAGTAAAGATGCTGAGGGATTTACAAAGGTCTCCAGTCGTAGAAAGCATGCCAAGAAACCTCCAGTTGCTCCAGAGGATCCCAAGAAACCTGAAACACGGAATAGCTTTGATATCCTGTCTTCACAAACCATCCTGGAGGATCACACATTCAGCCCACCTTCAGATCCTTCCCCTTCCACTCCTAAGTCTCCCCCAAATCCTTCAGCTTCGCCCTCAAAGCCCGATCTAAACAGCTCCACCGTCTCAATCTCCATGGATAAAAAAAAGCTCCAGATACGGCCCTACAATCTTCCACCATGGAGATAGATGCAGCTCTAGCTCTCAGTATTCATCAAAGGTCAGATGAGGAGGAACAGAACAAACCGACACACATGGAGGAGGAACCAGAAAGTGTAGATCTGGGAGGTCTGGACATTCTCAAACTGGAAGCGGTGTGTCGACAGAAAGAATTCGGTGATATACCCCCTCGGGAGATCGAAAGACTTGAAGTAGTTTTAGCCAGAGCACAACAAAACAAATATCTTGGTATTTAGGCAGGCAGTCCTTGGGATGGTAAAAAAATACTGAAAGACTCGAAGAAACGTGGGCGCAAAACGGATCTGCAAAGGACTATCATTATTGGAGAAATGCTGGTGGACTCTGGTAGATTCCCCAAGCTGACCAAGTTCTTCAAATCTCTACCCCACGGTTCCTCATGAAGCTAATCTCATGGAACGTGAGAGGGCTTAACAGCCCTGCAAAACACCGAATGTTAAAAAATATGATCCAGCAAGAAAAGCCTTCATTAGTCTTTCTACAAGAAACCAAAAGCAACAGCATTGTTCTGGAGAAAATTCTAAACAAAGCATGGACAGGATGTCGATCAGTCTCTGTGGACGCCTCAGGGGCTTCTGGAGGGCTAGCAATCATGTGGAACCCTCAAGTTCTCTCCCTTCAAGATTTTCATGCCTCACACTTCTTCATTCAAACTTCATTCCACCTAATCGGGACCAATATCCATGGTCTTCTCACTAATGTGTATTTTCCTCAAGATTTACAAAAAAAGTTGGATTTGCTGAATACACTCACAGCTCTTAACTCTGGCAGGAGCCATCCCCTTTGGATAAGTGGTGGTGACTTCAATATCATCACAACGTTGGAGGAAAAATCAGGAGGTCGAGCAAGACTGGAAGGGGACAACATCGGCTTTAAAGACTTTATCCTCAGAAATCAGCTAATGGACCTTCAGACCTCTAATGGTATGTATACATGGACCAATAAAAGAAGGGGACCATAGCATATAGCTTCCAGGCTGGATCGATTCCTTTTGTCGGATAACGTCGTTCACCTGGGCGGAGACTTCCATGCTTCCATCATGCCTCAAGTGGGCTCAGATCACTGGCCCATAATGCTACAATGGTCGCGTCCAGAGTCTAAGTGCAACAGACCCTTCCGCTTCAAATCCTTCTGGTTTACTCACCCTAACTTCAAAGAAGTGGTCATCACTGCCTGGAAATCCTTCACTCCCCCTGCAGGTGCCAAGATGTTTCAATTTCAACAAAAGCTAAAATACCTTAAACAAGTGCTTAAATCTTGGAATCGCACACAGTTTGGTAACATATTTGATTAGCGGAAGGTGCTGGAGCAGCAAATGAATACACTGCAACAATGTATCATCTCTGAGGGAAGAACAGAAGATTATGCGCAGCAGGAGCAGGCCCTCCTAACCCAGATTGAAACACGAAGGCAACAAGAAGAGACTCTCTGGCGACAAAAATCCAGGATCAGATGGCTTAAAGATGGGGAGAAAAACACTAAATTCTTTCACAGGTCAACCATTCAAAGGAGAATGCACAACAACATCGCTTTCATCAACAATCAGCAAGGGGAGCGTCTGGAGGTGCATGAAGACGTAGCACAGGAATTTCAAGATTACTTTTAGGACATTCTTAGGGAACCACTGGGTTGCAGAAATCAAGCTATACAAACTATAACACAACACATTCCTAAAATCATAAATGAGGATCACAACAATAGACTTCTCCAGCCTATTTCTATGCAGGAGGTGGAGGACGCAATGGCCCAACTTAAGGATGGTAAAGCGCCCGGCCCTGACGGATTCACAGCCAATTTCTTTCATGCCTTCTGGGAGCACATCAAAAAAGAGGTCTGGGAGCTCGTGGATGAATCGCGATCGATGCACTGGGTCCTTCCTTCCTTAAACACGACCTTTATAGCACTCGTTCCTAAAGTGGAAGAATCCAATACACCTGATAAATATAGGCCGATTGCGCTATGTAATGTAATCTACAAGCTCATATCTAAAGTCGTGGCGAATAGGCTCAAACCTCTTCTCCCTCTCCTCATTTCGCCAGAGCAGACAGGCTATGTAGAAGGGCGCCAGATTCTGGATGGTATCATTCTCTCCCACGAAGTGATCCACTCCCTCAAGATACTGAAAAAACCAGGTATGATTCTCAAACTAGATCTCTCCAAAGCATTCGACAAGCTCAGCTGGACATATATTAAACACATCTTACTTGCATTCGGCTTCAATGCTACCTGGACGCGATGGATAATGAATCTCATTTCCTCCCCCTGTTTTTCCATCCTCCTAAATGGTTCTCCTTCCCCTCCATTTCATCCTTCTCGGGGTATCCGTCAAGGCGATCCTCTTTCCCCGTTCCTTTTTGTCCTCATGGCCAAAGGACTAAGCCATCGCCTTCATTTTGCTTCCAATTCTCACTCTTAAAAGGGCATTTCGCTGCATGGTCAATCCCCCATCACTCACCAGCGATTTTTCGACGATAATATGATTTTTGGCCATCCGTCAGTTCGAGAGGCCTCTGCATTCAAATGCCTACTCAATCTCTTCTCAGAAGCCTCTGGCACCACCATCAATGCCTCCAAATCCCATCTCTTTTTCTTCAATACTCCTATTCTCACTCAGAGAAATATAGCCAGGATTTTGGGCTTTTCGATAGCCAAGCTTCCTTCGAAATATTTGGGAGCTCCCCTGTTTGATTTTGCTATCAAACATGCTTCTTGGAGAACCCTCCTTGATAACTTAGAAACCAGGCTCTCCTCCTGGACTTACCGCTCTCTCAACATTGCAAGCAGGATCATCCTAATCAAATCTGTTCTCCAAGCCATGCCTCTGTATTTGTTCTCAATCTTGGCTGCCCCGAAATGGGTTCTTAAAAACATACGCAATCTTCAAAGGAATTTTCTCTGGGGCTCCTCGGGCCACAACAGAAAATGGGCTCTGGTCAAATGGACGGAGGTTTGTCTTCCGAAATCAGCTGGGGGGCTAGGTCTGAGGGATCCCCTTCACAGCAACAACATCATGGGTGCGCGCATATGGTGGAATTGGATATCTAAACCACACACTCCCTGGGGTCGTCTCTGGCAGGCCAAATATGCTCCAGGAAGTCCAAAGGAGGAGCTAATCCAATTCAGTTCAACCACCCCTGGGTCGCTGATTTGGAATGCTGCCAAGCAACATAGCGCCTTTATTCAAGCGCACAGCTTCTGGGAAATCCACTCAGGCACCACTGCAAGATTCTGGGAGGATTCCTGGCAACAATTTCCCAAACTTGCCTCCCTCTTTCACAAACCCATGTGGCAAGCAACCATGCGGAAAAATGAGCAAATCCATGTCCATCAATTCTGGCAGCAGCAATCTCCCCATGGTTTTCATCTTTGGAGACCGGCAAGCACATGGCAGGTCAACTGGCAGGAGGAAACCTATGATGAGATTGATCAAGAGCTCAAACTTAGGAAAATCAAACTTTCTGATCAGAAGGACCAAGTGCGATGGGGATATTCTCCCAAGGGCATGTTTACTACCAAGGAAGCATATCAAATCCTCTATCAACCCAGGTAGATTATAAAGGATCAACTATGGAACCAAGTTTGGCAACCAAACATCTGGCCTAAGGTCTCCACTTTCCTTTGGCTTCTAAGCAAACAAAGGATCCTCACATGGGATAACCTACAAAAGCGAGGATTTATTGGGCCTTCCAGATGTTCCAACTGCAATCTTCATTCAGAGACCATTAAGCATCTCCTGGATACTTGCCCATTAGCTGCTCAAATGTGGGAGAGAACAACACAGTGTAATAGACGAACAGGTAGAAGAGAGGGAGACATCGTAAATACCATCAGGAATTGGCCTCGGTATCCTTTCCAAAGTCCTCTACTCAACGTCCTCTGGAACCTCCTTCCGGGCTTCGTCTACTGGATCATCTGGAAGGAAAGAAACAACAGGATCTTCAAAAGTCACAGTTCACCTCTTGATACTCTTTGGCTTCTTCTCAAGCAGAATCTTCAAGAAACTCTAGCTCTTAGACAATGGCAAGATTCAGATATGCCAGTTTTACCCCAGGAATGCCTCATTCTCGCCAACTAGAACCTAGATCTCACCTCTGTAGATCTTAACAAGCCCAGTACTTCAATTCACTCTGAGTCTGCTCAATTCTGGTCTCCTCCTGCCACCCACTCTTACAAGCTGAACTTTGATGGAGCGGCTAAGACCAATCTTGGGCTGGCTGGATATGGTGGAATCTTTAGAAATGTGGAAGGCTCTGTTCTGCATATTTATCATGGATCGTTGGGTAGAGATACCAATAACGCTGCCGAGCTTGAAGGCTTATGGCAAGGTATACGCATAGCAGAAATAGAAAACTTGCTCCCTCTAGAAGTAGAAGGGGATTCACAAATTCTAATAGAGGCTGCTATCCGGATACAATCAGGATCCTCAGCAGCAAAGATTGCTTCAAGCTGGAGGCTCCTAAGCAGACTGGAACAAATTGAAGAATGGCTCAAAATTCCATGTAGTATCTCCTTCAAGCACATTCGGCGAACAGCTAATAAGGCAGCAGACAGACTGGCTAATCAAGGGGCCGATCAGCAGCTCCCATTCTTCTCTGGTCCATTGAATAGTTCCAATGATATACAACTCAAACGAGATTGCACTCTCCTGGTGCAACAAGACCTATCTCTCCCGGATCCGGGTGTCTGATTGTTGTATAGGTACGTGGGTAGCAGCATGGGTGGGCGCGTGGCTCATCTCCACCGCCTCTCGGCCTCTCATGGAACCGAGCTTTATTTCCCCTGAGCTCAAATTTAATGCTGCTTTATTGCAGCCTGTCCCTCCTCTCCGGCCTGTTTATTTCCTGATTATGGCGCCCTTAACTCATCTCATTTGCGCTCCTCCTTTGCGCTCCAGTCCCTCCTTTGCAGCTGCAGAGAATCGTTCTCGCACCATCACGGGGGCTTGCTGGGCTCTGGTTCGATGGGTGGATTTCTGGCTGGGGCTTCAGGCTTCTCACCGCCACACCTGCAATTTCGCTAGCTACTTGTCCTCTGCTCTCCCATTCGCCCATCTGGGTGCTGAAGCCAAGCTTGTTCTAATCCTTTTCTGCCTCCATAGTTTAGCAGGCCGCCAGGATCTTCCTATTCTTCCGGTTATGCCGAAACTTCGCCAGAGGATGAGCTGCAGGAGAGGCAGCTCACGGGGGCAAACGGGCCGCCAGGCCTCCTCCTCCATGAGAGATTCCTCGACCTTTTGTTCGGACTTCCGCATGGACTGGTATCCGGATACAAGGAGTGGACGGGGAAGGGGCAGAGCACTGCACAATTTGGCAGCGAGCTCTTTCAATTCTGCGACTAATACCGCTAGGCTTCAGTTCCCCTACACTCATGGCAATTTCTCCTTCATGGCCTCTGTTACCATAGAGCTTAGCGAGATTAGTGCTGGTCAGGAAGTTGTTTCCCCTGGGGTGACTATGGAAAGGCTGGCGGAAGACAGATATGGCTCCATTCAGATGAACTACGAGCAGAGCAAGGCCTCAGGCTCAGGCAAAGGTATGGTATCCCCGATCATGAATCATCAGGCGGGCCCGAGTGTCCCTATCGGTAGCGGCTCTACAGGCAAAGAGGGCCACCCCTCTGAGGACGAAGAAGATTACAAGTATGGATGCCGCATCATCGAAGAGAAGCCCGATACCTCTCATGACGTTTAAACAGGTTTGTGCTCTATGGTTTTTTGGAATTCAGTATGCTCGAGGACATTCATTAATCACCTTCTTCACAGTCATGATAAGCGCTCCAGCTCTTAACGCCGGTTTCCCCTGCGAGGGGGGCACTCTGCCAGCCTATGGTTTCTGGTCTCGGTTGCAGTCTCAGTTGCTTCAGAAGTTTGTACTCAGATTTTGTTCCAGGCAGAGTTTCTCGGTTCATTTGCCATGGACTAGTCATCCTGTTACGGTTGCTGTATGGCCCTGGTTTAATTTTCAGTTCCAAGCACAACAATGGGGTTTTTTTGCTTTTTTGTAATAGTCATGGTCAATTTACTTGCAGTCCTTCAGTGCAATACTCAGCAGGGTATTTTTTTGAGTTTTTGATCAGCCATGCTTTGTAAACATGCCGCATCTTCAGGCTAGCTTTCACGAGGCCATGGCCTCGGTGTAACAATATTTTGTATCAATATAGAAGTAGACATATTCAGGAAAAAAAAAATAAAAATAAATAAATAAATAAATATTGCAAAGTTATGTTTTATTGGAATACCATATACATTACAATTTTCCATGTCAGCTTAACATTTGATGTTGACCTCCGTGGTTGACCTAGGTGACTGGAATAGGCCAATTTACCATGTCAGAGTAACATTTGATGTTATCCTTGGAAAATGTGAGTTCAATAAAAACTAGTCTGGTGATATAAATAGTTAATGAATGCGAATAGACTTAAAACATAGATGCAAATAAAAAGAGATTTGTGAAAATAAGGTGAGTAAAAAATTATTTTTAGTGTTAATTATATAGCTATTTTTTTTTGATATTATAAATAATTACAAATCCTCATATATAATACAAAGATAACTTAATAATTTAAAAAATTCAATTTATTAATTCTTAAACATATAAATGTTTATAATTAAAGATATCTAAATTCTAACATCCTCTTTTCAATAAGATCACCTATGAACATAATTATTAAAAAAAGAATTATAACTTATAATTTTTTTTGTTGAAATTAAGTTTCTGTGATCCATATCAAAATTTTTGATGACAAATAAACCATGATGTGATTTACGCCGAAATTTATTCTTAAAAATTTTAATATGACAAATAAATCATGATGTGATTTACATGAAAATTTATTTAGATAATCTTCGGCAAAATCACATAACCAATCTTTTGTCGACGCGTTTCGAACCAACTAGTGTGGTTCATCGTCAACGCGTCGACAAAAGATTGGTTATGTGATTTTGCCGAAGATTATCTAAACAATGTTATGGATCACAGAAGTCTAAATTTCTTAATGAAAATTTATTATCAAAAAATTATAATATTTTATTTTTATATATTAATTTTTATTATAAAATAATGTAATATTTAAAAAAAAATTATTATATTTAAATTATACTATTTCATTAATTATATTTATTATTTAAATAATTATATTTGTTATTTAAAATTATAATAATAAGTGAACTTTAAATTACAATGTCGATTATAACAATATCAAACATTCTATGTGCAGACAAGACAAAAACCCAGTTCCCTTACTCGTTCCGAGAGAGTCATTGAAACACATGCCCACTTTAGAGACAATGAACTTCCTTATTGTAATTTCTCTTTAACAATACAAATGAATTATTTACAATTATTATTTTATATTTTCAAAAATGTTAGTGTTGATGATAATAATATGTATATATTGTTAATATTATTAAAATTATACTATATTATATTATATTTAAAATTTATAATAAGAAAAAGAGTGATAAAGGTAAAAAGTGCTATATTTTTGTAAAAGAAATATAAATATAAATAATATAAATAAAATAAATCGAAAAATATATAAATTTTTAATTTAAACTCTCACTATTTATAATCTTCAAGTATAAATTATTTCATTCTGCATAAAATACTTCAGCCCACTAATAATTCATGAGCATAAAATATTTCATTGATCTATCACGAAGATCCCAAAATCATATATTGGCTTTAATAAAACTAGAAACTTATTTGATATATTATATCCTTATATCCCTCAAAAGTTGGGCCGCACTCAAAATTCCCATTCCCACTTGTTGTCATTATTATGAATGGGGAGTGGAACTGTGGTTTCTTGAAGGTGGGCTATTGAATTTCCATGCACCTTATTCATTACTGTACCTCCGTTGATAGAGTTGCAAAAGTGATCCACGCCTCAGAAAATAAAATTAGTGGTTCACTTTGAAGTGGGTGTTGGGTGTCATTTTTTTTAATGGTTGTGGACAAAGGACAAGAAAATATATTATATATTACGTTGGATTTTGATCAGATTATCCATCAACTCGCTTATTTTGAGAAGAACTTAAATCTATTTATTTTTATTTAAATTATTAATATCTTTTAATTAAAATTATAGTCTTTTTTATAAATTAAAATGGCAATAAAAAAATGTGAGAGCGAATTGTATCAGATTTGTAGAATAAGATGATAAGGTGAGTGTGGGTGAGTTGAGGATTTCATATATATTAGTTAAAGAATAAAACATCAAACCATGATTTATTAGAGATGTATTATAAAGTGTATAGTAGGAAATTATTAAATCATATTATAGTATTTTAATTGATAATGTAGAAAGATGATTGATTGGTAAGGGTAATTTTTGAAAATATTGAAAATTTTTACCATATTTTTAAGAGGTTGTAAAACATTTCTAGATTTTATAATTTATAAAATTTATAAAGCTTTTAATTAAATATATTTTTATTTTATTTTTTATTATGGTAAATATTATTTTTTAATTAAGTTGTTATTTTATTTTTATTTTAAAAGGAATATTTTCCAATTCGGATTTAAATAAAAAAAAAATTTCTACATAATAAAAATAAAATTTTATACATATGAATATGAGAGAATATATGAAATGAAAGAGGAAGATTGTTTTGGATAGAGTAAAATAATGTTATCAAAACTAATAATTTGCACAATGAATAACATACAAAAGTGACTTGTAATTATTTTACAGTTTCCACCTTTATTCCAATCTATTTTTATCAATTTACAAATTGAGTTAACAAAGTATAGATTATTATATTTACTTGAATACAATGTTGGGAAAAATAATCCATAAAAATATAATATGTTTAGGTGGTATTTGATCAAATTGCTTATCAATTCAAGCTAGTCCTTTAAACTTTAAAAAATTTAAGAAATTATGAGATTGCCTTGTCTATCAACCCATCTAAGTCTTAAAAGATTTGATTATATTGTCTTTCAAAACTTTACAAAAAGCTGGTGGGAATCTACAAGATTATTTATAGCCCATAAAAGTTTACTATATTTACTTTTTATTTAATCACTTAATTGTTTTACTAAAATTATTGTTTTTGTTTAATATAATGCATATAATTAAACATTTCCATTTTATCTAATTTTGTTTCATATTTTGTTCTAACTTCTTTCTTTTTATATTTTGACGTACAAGCTTTATGTATTTTATATTTTGATGTACAAGCTTCTATACTTGTAATATTAATAATTTTATTCGCAATATTTATTATGTATCAAGGTGAATAAATAAAATAGTTTTATATAACTAAAGAAAATACAAACAAATAGATGAGAAGATAAGTTTAGAATCACGATATGTTTATATGATATGACACATTTTAATGGTGATAAGCCTCATAGAGGTTTAAAATGATTTAAAAATTTGTAATTCACCTTCATATCATCTAAGTACTAATGGTAGTTGTGGTATAAGATTTATTTTATGATTATGATGATTTGCATGGTTAAAGAAATAGTCTTCCCTTCTAAAATTTCATTTTTTCACAACAAGACTAAATAATGGTTATATGTAAGCCTTACGAGTAATTAAGCAACCTGCATGAGGATATCTAGAACATTGTGGAGCAGAAGAGGATTGCCAAATTACCATGAGTGTTTTCCACAAATACATGTGTGCCAATGATACCCTAGTGTATAGAAGCTTGGGATCCATGACTATGTTAACAATGTTTGAAGTGAAGTGGATTTGGTGCAAAAAAAACTTGGATTGATTAATTAAGATTTAGTGTGAAGTTACAAAAATTGCATTGTCTGTCTTTCAAACTCCCACAACATATCCCAAAGAGAATCCATTCTTATCGCCAAACAATCATTTCCTTTGGATGCATATTATTGGAGACTTAATATCTTTTTACTCAACTCTACCGCACATGGTATATGTTATAACATGAAAAGGAACTAATCTAATTTGAATCACCAATTATTTAAATCAACTAAATTATAAAAATACTTTTACATCTTTACCTATAACTTCAAATATATAATAACAACAATAATATTATCTATAAACATGCATTTTTAAATTCCTTCCAACCTTTACGAGAAGGCTTGAAATTTAAATGTAAAAGTTTACAACATGATATCAACATCATATATTCACACCTTCTCAATTAAGAAAAGTCAGTGCTGTTAGGTTCCTATACCAATAGGTGTCATATTTCATGATTGACTATGGAAATGCCAAATATGATCATCCTTTCGATGCTGCAAAGATTCCATATTTTCAAAAATCAAAGATTTTAAAAATATAAAGAGGGTATGCCCTAAAAGAATAATCAAAGGGCAAAAGAATGAATTGGTCAAGAAAGAAAGAAAATGAACCCCAAAGAAAAGACCAGGAAAGTGTGCTAGTCAAAATGCCACAACTGTCCTATTTCTTGCAAACAAGTTCAAATTATGCAATCAGTGACTTCTGTCACACTTGATGGATGGCCAAATAGTTCAATCCTAGCCAGTCCATGTTTAAATTTCTTGTTTTAGCATTAGAGAATAAGGTCTGTTCAAACAGTTTAAGCTTGGCAGATCACTAGTTAGGAAGAGAAGCAAGGGAGCTCAACAGCTGAATTTGAGCCCCTGGAAGAGATAAGGGCAAACTTAGATAGGAGGACAGCTAAAAGAAAACAAAAGAGAGAAAGGGTTTTCTAGTTCAAATGCACCCTGGAAAAGGAAGAAAAAATGTTAGGTGTATTAGGCTGGGTAGGCAGTTTGGTGTTGCAGAAGCAAGTTTGTGATCAGTTTTGTCTTTTTGAATAAGACTTATCTCATGGATATCACAGGTACCATGGCAAAGTGGCTGTAAAACAGTTGGAGCATGACTAATTTCCCTCCCATTCCTCCAAGAACATTTACTAACTTCCCTCAAGGTCATTGAGATCTGCTCAGTGGTCCTAGTTCACTTCATTTCATGAAAAATACTAAGTGGAACTCTATGTTTACTTAGCCAAAATAAGCCACATTTCTTGTGTAAAAATATCCTTCCATTTCCCTTTCATTTCCCTAAAAACCTAAGTTTTTACCTTACAAACTTAGCCTCCTACATTCATAAAACCATATTAACATTAACTTTATTATATAGCTCCTTTATAATGTTTCCCTGCCCCTATTTTATAAAAATACATAAAAAATCCCAAAAAAATTATAAATATTCGCCCCCCTGCAGCTAAAAGTTATGGCCATATTGTAATTTTTGTCGGGAGCTGTTGGTCCACCCGGGCCAATAACAACCATCCATGTGCTCCATCAGGATTTGTTTAACATTTGGTTAAACAAATAACCAAGGCCGCCAACATAAACCATATAATAACCCCGATAACCAAAGTTTTATACCCCGCAAAACATATAAAACGATAAATATATCGGGCATGCCCCATGTCATAAACCTCCGCCAACTTACCCCTCCGTCACCTGTCCGATTCGGGCTTTCCCATCGGACGATCCACGTCGATATCAGAAGTGCCCCGATGACCGAACGATAGGCTCCAGGAGATCGGCGGTTTTCCCACCGTACATAATCCACGCGTCGCCACCATATTGTATCGCGTCCATTCGGCCCAAAACCACCATGGTACATAAAGCGGTGCGATAAAACCATAAACCACTCTCCCTTCCCGCTGCTGATGTCAGCGCCCACGTCATTGCCCACGTCAGCGCCCACATCAGCTGCCACCTCGTCACTGTTTCGTCCGCCGTGTCCGCCACATCAGTGCCAAGTCACCTTCCGTACCCCCGCTACCCGACAAAGATGATGTCATGCTGACGTCACCCGACCAAAGCATGCCAAAAACCCGCCAAAATCAAAATTTTGTTAAAAAGTCGTTTAAACGTCGTTTTTGTCCATTTCTCTTTGTTTTTCTACGCAAGCTCTGCATGGTTATTTACGTTCAAAACACCATTTTCGCTGCACAGTCCGCCACCCAGGGAAATTCACTCCGCAGCTCGGCCCCTCAGCTCGGTCTTCTACCTGCATTTCGCACCAAGCATCCATAGAACAGGTATTTACCCGAAACTTGCTCATAAACCCTGTTTTTCCAAGCTTTCTCTATAAAAATCGCCCGGGGCACTAAAATTCGAGTTAAAACGTGGTTCTGCCTACAAACATTCGCATTATAGTTACTGTTTGACCCATTTTTCCAAAGAAACCCCGTGAACTCCACCTCCCTCTGAAAAATTTGCCTGTTTAACTAAAATTCAAGCCTATTTCCGCCTGCAATTTCCACAGAAAATCCCATAAACTATCATTTTACCATATTGTTGCTCCAAAAACCCTAATTACAAGTTGAAAAGTCATAAAATTTGTTGAAAATGGAGGCTCTAGTGGCCCTGAATGTTGCCCCCTTGAATGCACCACATAAAGAGTTGGAGTGGATACCCCTTGCTGACAGGGATTTCCAAATCAAGGATATGATGGGTGACAAGCCTCACCTGCAGGCCTTTTGTGAAATTAGGAATAGCTACAGAAGCAATACCGATGTCTTTGGAATTTGGGAGTCCAACATGCCCATCTACTACCTCCCTTCAGTAAATGTGCTGCCTGATCTCATCCATTTGTGCTGTGCAAATTATGACCCCATACAAAGAGCAGTTATGGCTCCATCTGGGACTGTCCTCTTCTATATTACTCCTCAATCCATAAATGAGATGCTGCATTTTAAGCCAACTCAGCCTCTGGCCCCTCTCACCATGAAATTCTTGCTTGACCAAGCTGCCAAGCTACCCAGCTCAGAAATAACCAGAATAGCTAAATTATTCATGAGACCAGAAAGCCAGCCCACACATCCACCTCCTTTTAATCAGGTCTGGTTCAATGAAGCTGGTGTATTCATTACTGATATGATTTCATATATCTTGGGATTCAAAACCAGTGAGCATATTGATGAAACTGTTTTAGTATTGATGTCCATATTCACTCCAGGACAGCCCCCTGCTGTCCACTATGATTATGCCACCTTCATAGCCAATAAAATCCATGAGCAATTCATGAACTTGGACAGAGAAAGAGTGTTCAAATACACATCCTACATATATCATTTGCTGCTGTACTATCAACCTGATAGTTTCCAAATTCCCCTGAGAAAGTTGGACCTCAAGGGAGAAAAGAGGTCTGTGGTATTCTGGACCTCAGTATTCCATGAAGTCCATAACTCCCCTTATACATATTGTGAGTTCATTGACCTGTTCATATATCTAGCCACTTCTTTGTTGATGATAACTCCTCCTGCCAGGCTCTCTGCTGAAATGCAGAAAATTTTGCATCTCTCAAAGGAATACAATATTGGTGACTGGTATTTTTACCAAAATCACACTGTGATCAGGATTTATGGCTGTGAACTATCCCCCTGTTAGCGCTTGAAATTTCACCTCAGGCTGAGAAAGGTAAACCTCAAGGCTACATCAAACCATTTAGCCTCGTAGCTAGCCCTACGGGGCAGGAGAAGGCTCTCTCCGGTCAATCTCGGCAGATATTCAATGGGATGAGATGACCAACAAGGTAACACTGATATTAGGCTAGTAAACTGATTTAAAGGGTTGATTTGGGGTTTTCAAGGTTTTTGGTGGCAGATTGAGGAATTGCAATTTTGGGTGCGGGGATTTGACACAGTTTCTGCAGGGGGTTATTTTGGGCGAGGTAGGAGACCGTATTGATGCCTTAACTTGAGATGGATGATCAGGAATGAAAGATGAGGAGCTAAAGAGAGCAAACAATGACTTTGATTTCCCTTTAGACAGTAGAAAACATTGAAATTAAACAAATTTAAAAGCAGAGCATGGCTAGCATGAATTCATACTTTAACACTTCATTTGTTCAATATGCAGAAGCGAAGAAAGGAAATGAATCACATAACAAAGCTTACAAGAACATTGAGAAACACACCATCAACACATGAGTCCACAAGAATCCCAAAGATGACTGCAAAACCCTGGTCTTCCTTAGCCAAAAATTGCAGAGATACAGTGAAAATATACAATGATAGCTGCTCCCTCAAGAGTCCAACCATGAAAATGAGCAAGAAAGTACATAATATTGATGATCTAACCTCTTTCCCTGCCTCCATGGGTCGAGCTCACTATCCTAGGAGCTGTTTCAACCACTTCTAAAGTAAGCACTACAAACTAGGCTATCAAAAAACCTTGCCTCTATAAACTTGGAAACCAATCCATTCATTACATATTTACCCATTACATGAATGAATCTTCTAGAAGTGTTAAACAAGAGTAAAAGTGTCTTAGAGTTACAATAATTACATCAAAGATAATCATCTTCCGCCCCAAAAAGTCAAACTGAGTCAAATCTGCGTTTTCTGGGCTGTACAGTGCAATCTGGCAAAAAACTGCCTGACAGGTCGCGCCCCCCTGCCTGACGCGTCGCGCCCCTTTGGAGCTCTGTTTGAGGCACTTGTAGGTGGAAAAATTGAGAAAAAATGGGCTTGTTGGAAAGTTCTGTTAGTCTACTTTCCAACCCAACTAGAATTTTTGAATTTGGAGTTCATTTGACCTGTCAAAAATCAAATCTCCCAAGACTGGTCAAAAAGTGCCAAATGAGGCTGCCTCAAGGAAGAGTGTTGTTGCAGTCAAATTTTGAATGCCTTTCTCAACCCCAAATTTAGCTCATGATAGCTCATTGGAAAGATCTTTGTGTCCAGTTATCATTTTACCCATCAAGAAAATAATTTGGCCAACCAAGCTAGGAGAAAACTTGATTTTCCCAAGGTCACTTCAGAGGTGTCTTTGATTCTCCTGAGGCAACGGTATTATTGACATTTCTCTCAAAACATGACACCTGTGTAAAAGGTGAAGGAGGTTTTTCTTCCTTGGCATGTTTTGGACAAAAACCTCTCTCAGATTTCCAAAATTCATCTTTGATTGCTCCGAAACATCATTTGAGTGCGACTTGTCCCGATGTGTGAAACAAGGAATTTTGTCGAAATGGAGCGAAATGAAGGGGATAGGGGGCTTCTAAATTATTGGGGAAATTTTGGGGAGTAGGGAGGGATGTTAGGAAGTAGGGGAAAGTGGAATCTCAGAGATTGAGTGAGGGGAAGGGGTCCAAAAGGGAAAAACACAGGCCAAACCTAGAAAATTGCCAGGTTGTAGCTAGAAACTAGGGTTTGTGCAAAAAAGAGGATTTTGGGGGATCTCAGTGATGGGAAGCATTTGATAGGGTATTTGAAGGATAGGGGAAGGTGTATGAACATCAGGAAATAAGTTTTGCCGATGATTTGACCATCCAAGAGAAATTGCCTTCAAAACCCTAGGAGAGGGAAATGACCTTGCCTAGGCACGACTGAAGCATGAATAAGGTGTAACATGACCCAATGGAACCTAATATGATGATAGAAACCCTCTGAATGATGATAGGCTCAGCTGAATGATGACATGGACTGACATTTGGACAACTTTGAAAAGTGTGAAAGCAAACCCTAGACCTAATGCCTAGTGACCAAATTTTGCTTGAAGACTCACTGAAATGACAAAATTTGACCTTGACACTCTGAGACCACTTTGTAAGAGCATATTTGATCACTGTAGGAAGGCTGGAAAGAATGACATTAACATTGGCTCCAATGGGGATGGTAGCTCCTTGGAGGTGCCAAGAACGACAGATCTCTGGGAGAGCAGGCCAGTGCTTTCAACAATTGGGCGATGGAGTCAAAAACTTAAGCTGAAATGCATGACTAAAAACCGACACAATCTTAACAACAAGACTGAAAATTGACTCACAAAGGACTCATGACTCAACTAAAAACTGACTCGAGACTTAAACACAACCGACAAACTGAAAATGATGCTCAAAGGGGAGCTTATTCATCACAACCTACTCTAACAGTTTCATTCATCACCTGATCAAGTGAAATGAAACAACCAATGTAACCAAGCAAGTATCTGATCTGTTGTTCGAATTCTCCACAAGTTCTCGCTTATGACCAACAAGAGAGAACTACTGAAAGGCAACTCCCATGACAACTTAGAAACAGATCCGTAGAATGATATGAATTCTATATCCACCTCCAAAAACACTGCATAAGGATCTTGAAGTTCAAGCACACTGGAACTTAGCTCATCCAATGGATTACTTCTTTTCTCCTCATACCATGAATGCAAACTTTGATCTGAGCCTTGTGACGAGACCTCTGCTGAAAATGAGAAAGAAACCGGCTGCCGAATCAAATTCATATCAGCACGTGTTTCAAGCTCACATGTGGTCAATGGAGAAAGACTTTGACTGCCAACCTCATCCAAAACATCAGCTATTGGATCATGAAAAACTTGAAAAGACTGCTGCAATGTATCCATTGAAAATGTATGACATCCTTCTAGCTGTTCATCTTGTTCTTGAGAGATTTTATGAGAATTCTGCCTTATAAACTGAAATGCTTCAAAACAAAAGGGTATAGAATCTTCCTGTATCATCAAATCATGTATTTTGGCTGCCACAGCTTCATCTGTAATCTGCCTTTCAATTTCATTTGGTAGCTGCAAATCTGATGCTACAGGCTGCTCAAGAATTTTGTCATCTGTCTCATCCTCAACATTTACACTGAGAGATTGCTGATTTGTTATAGGCTGTTCATTTGAAGATTTACTATGCAATCTATCCTTCAAAAACTGAAATGATTCAAAACAGAATGGTACGGAGTCACCTTCTTGTATCATTTGATCAAATATGCCAGCTTCCATGCTTTCATCTGCAACTTGAAAACCAATGGCATTTGGGGGTTCAAAATTTGCTGCACTTTCCTCGTCACTGTCATAGCTGATATGTGATGGCTGAACATTGTATTCAAGCTGCTGAAAATGAACTTCTTCCTCCCACAAACTAGCTGCTGATTTGTCTGTAAGATTAGCTTTTGTTTGGAGAACATAATCATCATCATACTCATCAAACCGAGGCAAATCATCATCAAACATACACATCATATCAACAGCTCTCTCTTCTTCACAATGATCTATAAAACAATCACTATGACAACTGGGATCAGAAACAAAATATTTTGAATCAGCAACTTGTTCTTCTTCAATCAGCACGCCATGATCTTGAACATCATAAGCATTTCTTGTGTTGATCTTGTCCATCATCTTTTCCACGGCACTTACCAAAATGTCAAGCTTCACCTCTAAAGATGTTGATTTTTCCGGATCTATGTTTTTCATCTCTTCTTCTTTCAACCTTGCCCTTCGGATCAGCAGATGAGCTTCTACACTTACTGCACTGTTTTGCATGTCGTGAAGTGTTGCAATATCCCTTTCTCTCAGCTGAAACTCCATCTCCGGATCAAAGGCGCCC
Source organism: Pinus tabuliformis (assembly GCA_031772625.1). Classification (NCBI taxonomy): domain Eukaryota; kingdom Viridiplantae; phylum Streptophyta; class Pinopsida; order Pinales; family Pinaceae; genus Pinus; species Pinus tabuliformis. The sequence continues at coordinate 725,645,663 of CM062815.1, forward strand.
GGGTAGTGAAAGAGAGCAGATCTAGTAGTAGGCCTTATATCAACTGGCATTGAATAATAAACTTGGTTAAATCTGGCAGAAAATTGTTGTACTGTCTCCCCTGGTAGTCTTTTCAGCTGGTTGTACTCTTCTACAATCAAGAAAAGGTTCTGCCCGATCATCCACCTGTCGAGAAAAACTTTGACAAGCTGCTGGAAATCTGAAATGCTTGCATCAGGCAGGGCTTTGAACCAACTCTTCACTTTGGCTTGCAAAGAAAGAGCAAAAAGCCTTATACTAACATCTTCTTCATCAACTTCAAAAAGATCTAGAAAATTCTCAAGATTCTGCACATGTTGCTCAGCGTTGACATTCTTACTTTCACCATCAAACATCGGCAAGTATAGATCATAGTTTTTGGGGAAAGCATGAAGAACAGAAGGTAAAACAAGAGGTTTATACCGATCTGGAATTTTACAAGGGGTAGGGGTATGTACAGCAGGTATAGGTTCATCACAAAATTCGGAAAAAGGATCTTGATCAAGCTTAAAAGCATGCAAATCTTTGGTATTCACAATCTTCGAAGGAAAAGAATTAACTGTAGGTCGAGGATCTCTTCTCAAATACAGTATACTTTGCAAAGCCCTTTTTACATTCTCAGGAAAAGAGGAGAAATAATTTAGAACAAAGAACAAAATATCTTGGATGAAATTCCAACTTGTGTACCTGATCTGTCCATATTCTCCTTTCATGTTTTTGCTGGTCGGGATTATCCTCCAGTGGAGTCTTTGGATCTGACCTTAAAACTGATTTAGAGTCGCCAGGTGAATGATTTCAGCCTTTCAAGTGTCTAATCGTTGTCCACCATCAACCATCAGATCTGAACTTGATATATGTGCTGGGGTGAAATGCAAATGAAGTGGTCGTATTCACAAGCTCACGGAGATTGACTGAAGCAGCGTTTATCTACTTGCGCTAATGCAAAGCAAGAGCGTTTTCGAAGGCTACCTGGCATAACTTTAGGCTCCGTCTAAGACTTATGAAACAAACACATCAACCCACAAACAAGTTTGTTCTCCCCAGTATGGTTGCCAGTATGTTAGCGCTTGAAATTTCACCTCAGGCTGAGAAAGGTAAACCTCAAGGCTACATCAAACCATTTAGCCTCGTAGCTAGCCCTACGGGGCAGGAGAAGGCTCTCTCCGGTCAATCTCGGCAGATCTTCAATGGGATGAGATGACCAACAAGGTAACACTGATATTAGGCTAGTAAACTGATTTAAAGGGTTGATTTGGGGTTTTCAAGGTTTTTGGTGGCAGATTGAGGAATTGCAATTTTGGGTGCGGGGATTTGACACAGTTTCTGCAGGGGGTTCTTTGGGGCGAGGTAGGAGACCGTATTGATGCCTTAACTTGAGATGGATGATCAGGAATGAAAGATGAGGAGCTAAAGAGAGCAAACAATGACTTTGATTTCCCTTTAGACAGTAGAAAACATTGAAATTAAACAAATTTAAAAGCAGAGCATGGCTAGCATGAATTCATACTTTAACACTTCATTTGTTCAATATGCAGAAGCGAAGAAAGGAAATAAATCACATAACAAAGCTTACAAGAACATTGAGAAACACACCATCAACACATGAGTCCACAAGAATCCCAAAGATGACTGCAAAACCCTGGTCTTCCTTAGCCAAAAATTGCAGAGATACAGTGAAAATATACAATGATAGCTGCTCCCTCAAGAGTCCAACCATGAAAATGAGCAAAAAAGTACATAATATTGATGATCTAACCTCTTTCCCTGCCTCCATGGGTCGAGCTCACTATCCTAGGAGCTGTTTCAACCACTTCTAAAGTAAGCACTACAAACTAGGCAATCAAAACAACTTGCCTCTATAAACTTGGAAACCAATCCATTCATTACACATTTACCCATTACATGAATGAATCTTCTAGAAGTGTTAAACAAGAGTAAGAGTGTCTTAGAGTTACAATAATTACATCAAAGATAATCATCTTCCACCCCAAAAAGTCAAACTGAGTCAAATCTGCGTTTTCTGGGCTGTACAGTGCAATCTGGCAAAAAACTGCCTGACAGGTCGCGCCCCCCTGCCTGACAGGTTGCGCCCCTTTGGAGCTCTGTTTGAGGCACTTGCAGGTGGCCAAATTGAGAAAACGTGGGCTTTTTGGAAAGGTCTGTGAGTCTACTTTCCAACCCAATTGGAATTTTTGAATTTGGAGTTCATTTGACCTGTCACAAATCAAATCTCCCAAGACTGGTCAAAAAGTGCCAAATGAGGCTGCCTCAAGGAAGAGTGCTATTGTAGTCAACTTTTGAATGCCTTTCTCAACCCCAAATTTAGCTCATGATAGCTCATTGGAAAGATATTTGTGTTGCGTTATCATTTTATCCATTAAGAAAATCATTTGGCCAACCAAGCTAGGAGAAAACTTGATTTTCCCAAGGTCACTTCAGAGGTGTCTTTGATTCTCCTGAGGCAACGGTATTCTTGACATTTCTCTCAAACCAAGACACCTGTGTAAAAGGTGAAGGAGTTTTTTCTTCCTTGGAATGTTTGGGACAAAAACCTCTCTCAGTTTTCCAAAATTCATCTTTTATTGCTCTGAAACATCATTTGAGTGCGACTTGTCCCGATGTGTGAAACAAGGAAGTTTGTCGAAATAGAGCGAAATGAAGGGGATAGGGGGCTTCTAAATTCTTGGGGAAATTTTGGGGAGTAGGGAGGGATGTTAGGAAGTAGGGGAAAGTGGAATCTCAGAGATTGAGTGAGGGGAAGGGGTCCAAAAGGGAAAAACACAGGCCAAACCTAGAAAATTGCCAGGTTGTAGCTAGAAACTAGGGTTTGTGCAAAAATGATGATTTTGGGGGATTTTAGTGATGGGAAGCATTTGATAGGGTATTTGAAGGATAGGGGAAGGTGTATGAACATCAGGAAATAAGTTTTGCCGGTGATTTGACCATCCAAGAGAAATTGCCTTCAAAACCCTAGGAGAGGGAAATGACCTTGCCTAGGCACAACTGAAGCATGAATAAGGTGTAACATGACCCAATGGAACCTAATATGATGATAGCAACCCTCTGAATGATGATAGGCTTAGCTGAATGATGACATGGACTGACATTTGGACAACTTTGAAAAGTGTGAAAGCAAACCCTAGACCTAATGCCTAGTGACCAAATTTTGCTTGAAGACTCACTGAAATGACAAAATTTGACCTTGACACTCTGAGACCACTTTGTAAGAGCATATTTGATCACTGTAGGAAGGCTGGAAAGACTGACACTAACATTCTTGCTTGACCAAGCTGCCAAGCTACCCAGCTCAAAAATAACCAGAATAGCTAAATTATTCATGAGACCAGAAAGCCAGCCCACACATCCACCTCCTTTTAATCAGGTCTGGTTCAATGAAGCTGGTGTATTTATTACTGATATGATTTCATATATCTTGGGATTCAAAACTAGTGAGCATATTGCTGAAACTGTTTTAGTATTGATGTCCATATTCACTCCAGGACAGCCCCCTGCTGTCCACTATGATTATGCCACCTTCATAGCCAATAAAACCCATGAGCAATTCATGAACTTGGACAGAGAAAGAGTGTTCAAATACACATCCTACATATATCATTTGCTGTTGTACTATCAACCTGATAGTTTCCAAATTTCCTTGAGAAAGTTGGACCTCAAAGGAGAAAAGAGGTCTGTGGTATTCTGGACCTCAGTATTCCATGAAGTCCATAACTCCCCTTATACATATTGTGAGTTCATTGATCTGTTCATATATCTAGCCACTTCTTTGTTGATGATAACTCCTCCTGCCAGGCTCTCTGCTGAAATGCAGAAAATTTTGCATCTCTCAAAGGAATACAATATTGGTGACTGGTATTTTTACCAAAATCACACTGTGATCAGGATTTATGGCTGTGAACTATCCCCCTACAAGCTTCCAAAGTATGTCCCTATGAGACTATTTGCCCTGGAATACTTTAGGCAATTTATTAGTTCAGATTTGACTCATTTCTATGGAGCTAGGAAAAAGGCACGGCTCAAGATAAGAAATCAATTGGGCCCTTTTATCTTCAATAAAAGGGAAGCCTGGGAGGAGGCAGATAAAATTTTAAGGGATCAACTTATGCTGAAACAAAGTTTTCATTGGTCACCATATGACCCTGAACATTTCATAAGTTATAGAAAAGTCAAAAACAAGCTTACAGGATATGTTCACCACAAAATCCCTGAAATTCAACAATATGCTAACCAACAAGAATGGGTAGAAGGCACATTAGTTGAAGAGATCACTGAAGAAGAAAGATTGGAAAAAGAAATGAAAGAGCTTGAGAAAACACTTGACCTGGACTCTTTTGGACAGGTCCCTTTCAAATTGCCTCAACACATTGGAGTAGGCACATCATCTGCTACAACTTCACAACAGCCTGCCCAAGAAAGCACTCCACCTGCAGGGACATCCAAAGGCAAAGAAGTGCTGCATTCAGAGTAGGAAACAATGGCAGATCAGCCAGATGCATCAAAGGGGCAAGGCCCTTCAACACAAACAAAGGTACCTGAAATCCCTGTGTTACAAACTCCTCTCAATGAGGAAAGAGCCAAGAAAAGAGACAGGTAGGAAGACACACCTATAAGTGGATCAGCAGAACAACAAGGGGAAAAGAGGCAAAGGTTAAATCCTTACTCTGAAGAGGAACTCTTGGGAGAGACAACAGGCAACCTGAGCAGTGAGGAAAGAACTAAACAACAGGCTCCTCCAATTTTGGAAACATCAACTAGCTCATATCAGCAAGAGCTAGAGAGGCAGCATGGTGTGGAGGTTACATCCACCAGGCCACAGAGAAAACAACAGAGCAAGCAAGGCTCGGATATCAAGAAAGCATTTACTGAAATAAAGACTAAAAATGAGCTAGTAAGGATCCAAATTTATAATCAATTGCTGAGAATGGCCCCCACAAATCAACAAAGGCTAATGGCATCCTATGATATTCAAGAAGGAAAAATGACTCTTAGTCATTTCAGGCCCACAATGCAGCAACCACGGTCAGCTGTTGATTATATCAGGACCAATCTGGAAGTTCTCTCTAAAGACATCCACCCAATGGACTAGATTGAATTACATAAACAAACCGGAGAAATGTTGTACTCCACCTTGGCAGACAAGGCATTATTAGCTCACAAATTGCAGAATTCATTTCACAATACCTCTTCCCAATTAGAGTTGGAGAAGGCCTCCTCATTAGCCAAGGATAACAGGATCAAATCCTTGGAGGAAATTATTATTGAACTGGGACATGATCCCAAGGATCCCAAAGGTATCCAGGCATTAATAAAAAAGAAAGAAGAAGATATTGCAGCTCTCAGGAAGCAGCTCAAGCTGCCGATTACAATGCACCCACAAACCACAGAAGTTGCACAGCAGAAAGAAGAGGAGGACATGGTGGGTTTACTGATGAGGATGAATGAGAGATTGGCAGAAACAGAGAAGGCATTGGAGGAAGCACTACAAGGAAAACAGGGAGAGTTGGCCTCTCAGCCATCTCAAACAGCTCCAATTGTTACAACTGCTCCTTCTACAGTCACAACAGCAGTCCCTCCTACTGATCCGGCATCAACAACACCAAGCACTACATCAACAACAGCAGCAACAACAACAGTACCAGATACTAGCATGAGCATGGAAAAGATGATGAAGGAAATAAAAGAGTTAGAACTCCAGATGGCAGAACTGAAGGAAGCCAAAGAAAAACTGGCCAAGTTAGAGGTAAGCTATGATAAATCCAAAATAACTGTGGCTGAAAAAACAAGAGAGGTAAAGGCCTTGGAAAATAAGGTAAAATCCTTGGAAAAAGAGCTTACTCTTCATAAAACTCTATCAGAAATCAAGACAATTTTGTGGACTAAAATTGGCCAGTCCATCACTGATCAATGGAGATCAATTCAAACAATCCATGAGAAAATTGAACTGATAGAAATGGCCCAAATAGAGATTCAAAAGGCCAGGACATTATTGGGAAACATGCCTGAGCAGGCCAATAGATTAATCAATATTTTGAACACTCACACCAAAGAAGAACTGACAGCTCTAGATATCAGGGACAGAACAGGCACCATTTTGATAGTTAAAAGGGTGCTGACTATGAGGAATTTTATACAAAATTTGGAGAGAAAGTGTCAAGAAATGCAGATAGAGATAAATGCTTTTACAACAAAGTTTACAATCTTGTAGCAAAAGGGTCTACCCAGTTTGTTAACCAGTAATCAAAGACTATTGACACATGAACAATATGCACACAGGGTGAATACCTATGTTACCAATCAGATCACGACATCATCAAGCACTTTAGAAGACATAGTACCTCCCTCTAGGCAGAGCTTATATGACAGGTTGGAAAATCTGTTCTACATTGAGCATGAAATAACATATCTTTTTGAAGTCCAACCCAATTACTACAGGTATACTGAAGCTTATAAAACATTAATAAAACTACAAAGACACCAGTTGCCAACAGACCAATGGTGGTAGGGCATGTTAGAGGTTTTACCAAGGTAGTTTTGGTTCTTTTCATTTAATCAAATTCAATGTACGTGCCACACATCATGAGAATGAAAACGACAGAAAAAGGAAGTCACGCCAGAACGCATTAAAGCGGAATCAGGCGTAGATGAAAAGGCCGAGACAGTAACGCAGGAACGCGGGATAAAGAGACAACTACCAGCCGACTTGTTGAGTTAAAAAGTCAAAAATATCAGACTACTTAAGGCGGCCAGTACAGCGGAAGTTACTCCTACATTAATTGCACTCTGTTTTCAATGTCATTTACTTCTTTGAAGAAGTAGATGGATAAAGTTATTGCTTGATATTTTCTCTATGAGATATTTTGTAACTATTTTTGTATAAATACCTCCTCTAGAGATGTATTGAGGGTTGGCTGGTGAATATCATTTTGGACTTGCGCTGTAAATTTTGAGAACTCTTCTGAATAAAGATTGCTGGAATGCTTTGCTGATGAACTCTCTGGTTATGGAATTAATGGCAGAAGCCCATGTTGCAGAATTCTTGGATTATCTCATGGATCAATAAGTCTTTTTAACTCTTGTTTTACTATTTCTGTGTTTTATATATCATCTAAGTATCATGTTCTAAATTGCAGGAAAAAAGAATAGCCCAGAATTTACTTTGTTGTACTCTGTGTTCAATTCCTGTCATTTTTTATGTTTTCTACAGGACTAGCATAGGCAGGAATTCTTCACTGCTCCTGTCTCCCTGGTTCTTACACCTTGAATATAATTAAGGAATTCTTAACTGCTCCTTGGTAATTTTTACACACTTGCTCTATGTTAGCATAATGAAAGATTCTTAATTTCCTTTCATTCCCTGACTCCATTTCATCTTATTCCAGCTTGAAAATGTTCCATGGCTAATTATCTTGCTTTGTAGTTCCTTCTTTGCCAAAGAAACCATACCCAGAAGTTTATTTTCATTTGACTCCATTAACCCAATGGCCTAAAATTTTCATACTTTGCAGCTCCATTTTATTGAATGTCACCTTCCAAACACCAAACAAATACTTGTACTTCATAACTAGCCTAACATATAGCAAAACAAAGCTACATTATAAAGAGAGAGCCCTCTCTGGTTGCAGATTGGCTAGAATCTGCAGCTAAAATACTGGATAGTGGTTACCTCGGCCGTATTCTCGTTTCCACTGCTTTTGGGGAACAACCTGAGTGATAACATCATTGGCGACTCCACTGGGGAACTGAATGATTGTGTTTGTTACTGCTGTCTATTTTCTAAAGCTACAGATGGAGCCTAAAGTTAGCTAGGTAGCATTCGAAACTGTCTTTGCTGTGCAATCACAGGATTAAATAAAAGCTGCTTCAGTCTATCTCTAGTCTAGCTTTAGGCTTTAAACAACTGTCTCAAAAATTTGATCAGTTTTATTTTGTTTAAAGGATCTTTAGGAAAATTTAACACCCTCACAATTTAGAATTTCCTAGAGAGATATTGTTAAAACTATGATCTTCAAATACTTCCAGAAAATACCAAAAATAGACTTAGAAGCTGGCTCCAAAGAAGAAAACTCGTTACACTAGATCAAATCCAGATCCTAATCCTCCAGCTATTTTTGAAAATCCTAACTTGATCTCCAAGACCCTTAGAAGACAAGAAAGTCTAGAAAATTCTGTTGATTTAAATCTTGATATACTTCAACAAAACCTTACCCAATCGCCACTTGGAAAAGTAACAGTCCTTCCTACTGTTGCTGCAACTTCTTCTAGTTCACCATCATCACTTCAAAGCACCTCTTCCACTCCTCCATCCACTCCGTTTATCTCAGCTGTTATCCCTGTGCTTCCAGCTGTCCCATTTATACCTGTAAATATGGCAAACTGATATGCTCCTCTGCAGTTGCCTGCAAATCCAGGGGCTATGCCTCAAGATTATCAAAGCAAAATCACCTATTTTGATGGTACTGGCTCCTATACTGCACAACAACACACTAAGAAAATGATGGACTATTTTGAGAACTATGAAATTGATGATAACGATGTCAGAATGAAATTTTTTTTTCAAAGCTTAACCGGTGATGTAAGGACTTGGTTTAGGGCACTTGCTGCAAACACAATTGCTGATCCAGATGCCCTGTACCAAACCTTTTTGAACAGATGGGAAAAGAAGAAGGACCCTTTACACATCCTAACAGAATATGAAAATTTGAAAAGGGGTCCACAAGAGAGTGTTCAAGATTACTGCACTAGATTCAACAATGTATACAATTCTATCCCTCAGAATCTCAGACCTCCACCTGACTTAGCCTTAATCAAATTCCCTGATGGATTTGACTCTGACATGGCATATCAGCTAAGGGAAAGAGCTCCTCCAAGCTTAGAAGACATGCAGAGCATAGCTGTTAGTGTAGAGGCCAATCTGATTTCTAAAAGAGCCCGAGCTAGAGCTGAAAGAAGGACTCCCTTCAAAGAAGAGCCTTCTGCATTTGAGAAAAAACTAGATGCAATTATCAAAGGAATGGATAGGCTGGGTGATAGAGTGGAAACCATTGAAAGGAAATCTTCTTGGGAAGGTCAACCAAGTAACACCACTAGAAATCCAAACTTTAGAAAAAATCAAAATCCTAACATCGGGAAGGCTGGCCCTGATCAGAATATCAGACCTCCATTTCAAGAAAACTATGCTGAGGCTTCAACCTCTAGTGAGCCAACAGAGGATACTCAAATCAACCTAATGGGTCTGAATAGTGAACAACAAATATTTTTAACCCAAGATGACCAAGAGGCTCATAATTTCAATCAATTTCAAACCAAATCGGGAGAATCATTTGATTTCAGAGAGGGATATGATGCAACTGTCTATGAAGTTCATAAACAATACAAATTGAGAAGCAGAATGGTAGATGTGCCTGAACCTAGCAAGCTGAAAGATACCAAGCAGCCTAAAAAAGCAAAGGATAAAACTTCCCTGACAGAACTCCCTGCTAAAACAGACCTCAACCCAAAAGAACCCATGGTTGAGGACATATCAGACTTGCAGCCATCAAGTGATCAGCCATCCACCTCCTTTCCTCCAAAAAGAATGTAAACAGCTCTCCTGAAAATAATTTCAAAGCAGATTTAGTTCATAACAGCTCTCCTGATGAAGAAAAAACCACTGAAAACGCAGCAGAAAAGGAAAACCTTGCTGCCCGGAATACAAAAATTCAAGTGGAAAAACCTTTCAACCTAGAAACAGAAATAGGCAAATTAAAAATAGCCATTCCACTGTCCGAATTGGCTAAACATGAGGTTTATAGGGAACAAATCAACAGGTCACTTCAAATATCAGAGAATAGAGATGCAGTGAATGTTTTAGATGACCAACCAGAACTAATTTTTGGTCCTGAGGTAAATGGTAAAACAGTAGATGGAGGAGTCCCTCCATTCTATGTAAGCTTAAACATTCATGACAAAGTGCTGCATAATGCAATGTTTGATTCGGGAGCTTCCCATAACCTAATGCCTAAGTCTGTGATGGAAAGATTGGACCTAGATATCACACGGCCATATAAAGACTTGTTTTCATTTGATTCCAGCTAGGTCAGGTGTCTAGGCCTAATCAAAGATTTGTGTGTATCTCTAGTGCAATACCCTGCCAAGACTATTCTAATGGATGTCGTGGTAGCTGATATCCCACCAAAGTATGAAATGATTTTGTCCAGATCTTAGGGTGCAAAACTCCAAGGATCTTTGCAACTAGACATGTCCTATGCCACCATCTCAGTCTTTGGCCAGCCAAAGAGATTGTACCGGGAAACATTGATGAAGTATGTGGTCAGCAGTCAAGAGAAGCCCCAAAATTTCCCCATTTACTCCATGCATTCTGATATGGATTCGTTTATCTTATACAATGCTGAAATGTGTCCCAAAACTGATGGCAAGTTGCTAGAATTAGCACAAGCAAGAAGCATTAATGAAGAATCCACTGCTCAAGATCAAAAAATTGTTGAAGTAATTGATGCAACAAACAAACAAGACAAACCATATGAGTTACAAAATCCAAATCTGCCCATTAAGACAGTTTCCAAAACTCCTAAGGCTAGTTACAATCAAGAAATCTTATGGTACTTAGAGTTTGATGGGTCAGTGAATAAATTAGGAGCAGGGGCAGGGATTTGGATACACAATATGCAAAATGATCATGCTGAAGGACATGCATATAGGCTGAATTTTAGATGTACAAACAATATGGCCGAATATGAGGCCCTTTTGCTGGGACTCAAACTGATTAGAAGTCTAGGGGCAACTAAAGTTTCAATTCTAGGGGACTCAGATTTGATTATCCAACAGATGAAGGGGAACTTTGTTACAAATGATCTCAGGCTGAGAGCTTACAGAGGGGCAACATTGGAAATACTCAATAGCTTTCTAGAGTTTCAGCTCACCAAAATTCCAAGAAACCATAATTTACATGCGCATAGTTTGGCAACTTTTGCCAGCACTTGCAAGCTGCCATTTGAGCCTAATCACCACTTCACTGCTGAAATTAAACACAGACCTGTTGTTCCAGATAATGTCAAAAATTGGCAAGTGTTTGAAAATGACACACAAATCAATAATTTCTTGACTTTGAAAGAGGAATTCTCAAGCACAAACATAGACACAAGCACCATTTGTGATCAACAACAAATAGACAAAATTGAGAAAAATATATCAGCTGAAACAACAAATCACATTTTGCATCCAACAATCTTTACCAGCAAAAATTTACAAGAGCTGAAACAAATGGACCTTGATGAAATTACTGAAGGAGAATCTGAAGTAATTGAGTTGAAGGATAATTTTTTCCCACAAGCTTGACTCCTTTGGAGGATATTTTTGATTCAAATGATATACCAAGAAAGCCAAAAATGCAGCCTTTAAATGCAGAAATTGAGGACTGTAATATAGGAACTGCAGATGACCCTAAAATGATAAAATTGTCCAAAGCCTTGCCTCCAAATCAAAAACTGAAATACATTGAGCTGTTTAAAGAGTTTCAAGATGTCTTTGCATGGAGCTATGAAGACCTCAAGTCCTATGATACTTCGGTCATCCAACACACAATACCTTTAAAAGAAAATCAAAAGCCTTTTAAACAAAAGCTGAGAAGAGTGAATCCTGTTCTTCTTCCTCTCATTGAGAAAGAGGTCAAAAGAATGTACCAAGCTGGAATAATTGCACCTATTAGATTCTCAGAATGGATTTCAAATCTTGTCCCCACTAGAAAGAAAACGGGAGAGATAAGACTGTGTGTTGACTTAAGAAATCTGAATAAAGTTTCTCTCAAAGACCATTACCCCTTACCCAAGATGGATCACATCTTACAAAGGGTAGTGGGAGCTTCTAGGATCTCACTGTTAGATGGATTCTCAGGATTTAATCAGATCTTAGTTCACCTGGATGATCAAGATAAAACTGCCTTTACAACACCATGGGGAACCTTCAAGTATGTTAAAATGCCTTTTGGACTTAAAAATGCAGGGGCCACATTTCAGCGAGCAATGGACATAGCCTTTGCAAAAGAGATCCATGATTTCCTAGTCATATATCTTGATGACCTCACTGCTTTTTCCAAATCAGATCAAGAACATTTAGAGCATTTAAGACAAGTGTTCCTAATTTGCAGAAAATATGGCATATCATTGAACCCAAAGAAATCATTGTTTGGCCTAGAAGAAGGCAAACTCTTAGGTCACATAATTTCAAAAGATGGCATTAGAATCGACCCGGACAGAATACAAGCTATCCTCCAAGTGCCTCACCCAAGAAATATCAAAGAATTGCAAGCTTTTCTAGGAAAAATCAATTTCCTAAGAAGATTCATACCCAACTTGGCTGAACTAATAAGATTGTTGAATAACATGCTGAAGAAAGATTCCAAAGTCAAATGGACAATAGAAGCTAAGCAAGCCTTTGAGGAAATCAAAATAGCTTTAACCAAAACACCAGTCCTCACAAGCCCAAAGTTTGATAGAGACTTCATAATCTTTTCCTTTGCATCTGAGCATACTATTGCTGCTGTCCTATTACAAAAAGATGACCAAGGATGCGAGAAGCCCATTGCTTTCTTTAGCAAAGCACTTAGAGATGCACCACTCAAATATCAAATCATGGAAAAACAAGCTTATGCCCTTGTAAAGGCCATCAAGGATTTCAGAGTTTATATCTTGTACTCTCATGTGATAGCTTATGTCCCAAATACCGTGGTCAAAGACATTTTAACTCAAGAAGGAATTGAAGGAAAAAGAGGCAAATGGATAGCTACCATTCTGGAATACGACCTCAAAATTAAGCCAACAAAACTGATAAAAGGACAAGGATTAGCCAAATTGATGACTGAAACCAATTTTCAAGCCCTTGACATCAATGAACTGGATAACGAACAGGAGATGGCGACTCCACAGATCAATCAAGCCTTTTTACAATCACCTTGGTATGCTGATATAATTTATGTATTGTTAAACCTGCAAGCTCCTCCAGGGTTATCCAGAACTAAAAAGAGATTCTTGAAAATGAAAGCTTCAAAGTTTTGTATTCTAGACAATGTTTTATTTTGGAAAAATCATGAAGGTATTTTGCTGAATTGCCTAACACAGGATGAAACTGACAAAGTACTCAAGGAATTTCATGCAGGGGACTGTGGTGGACATTTATATTGGAAGTCAACAGCTGATAAAATCTTAAGAGCTGGTTTTTATTGGCCCTCCCTGTTTGCTGATGTAAAGAAATTTGTAATTTCTTGCCATAAATGTCAAATCTTTGAAGGCAAGAGAAAGCTTTTACCTTTACCCCTGAAACCCATTTCCACTGAGAGACCATTTCAACAATGGGGTTTAGATTTCATTGGAGAAATTCACCCTTCCTCTTCTGGCCAGCATAAGTGGATTTTAACTGCCACAGATTACTTCACCAAATGGATAGAGGCCATCCCTTGTAGGCAAGCCAATGACTCAATCATCATGCAATTCTTAGAAACCAATATTCTTTCTAGATTTGGCTGTCCGGAAAAGATCATAACAGACAATGTTGCTGCCTTTAAATCCAAAAGAATGATCAATTTTTGTCACAAGTACCACATTACCTTAGGCCATTCCACAGCCTATTACCCTCAAGGTAATGGTCTAGCTGAATCATCCAACAAAAGCTTGATCAACATCATAAAGAAAGTATTGGAGGAAAACAAGAAGAATTGGCACAAAAAGCTTATTAATGCACTATGGGCAGATAGGTTAACCACAAAGAGATCTATTGGAACAAGTCCCTATGAGTTGGTTTATGGTATGGAGGTTGTATTCCCTTCATCCTTGGGAATCCCTGTGATAAAATTACTGCAAGAAATACAGGCAGAACCCAATGACATTCAGAGAAGAATCAATCAAACAATTCACTTACAGCAGACTAGAGAAGAAGTGTATCAGAGAACTCAGATTCTACAAGAGAAACTTAAGAAGATTTTTGATAAAAGGACAAAGGCAGAGGATTTTTTCATAGGAGACAAAGTGCTGAAGTGGGATTCTAGGAGGGAAGACAAAGGAAAACATGGCAAATTTGATTTCCTATGGAAAGGACCTTTTGCTATTCAGGCTGTACAAGGAAACAACACCTACTTTTTGAGAAGTTTGGATGGTACAAAAGCAAAGGATGGGCCAGTCAATGGGCGGATGCTCAAGCATTATTTTGATCCACTTTGATTGAGATGACATCACTGTATTTTGTACATAATAGTGTCTATTTTCAGCAGTTTACTACAGCAATAAGATAAGGAATGAGATGGAGCAAATTTTAAGGAAAAAGGAAGGAATTGTGCCACCTTTTTGTGTTATATTTTGAGTTTATTAGAAGAAATTAAGGAAGAAGACTTGGGAGCTAAAAAAATGATGACTAATACTCAGACAAATTATTAGATACAGAGCTGTAATTGTTCAGACCAACTTATGGGAAAAGCATATATGTTACAGAGATACAGTTTGTTTGTCTTCAGCAAAAGGAAATTTCAGATACCAAAGTTGAATATAAGGCCATTTGACCTGCTGTTCTTGGCTTTTCACCTGGAAAAGCCATCCCTAAGTGGAGCCACTGTTAGGTTCCTATACCAATAGGTGTCATATTTCATGATTGACTGTGGAAATTCCAAATATGATCATCCTTTCCATGCTGCAAAGATTCCATATTTTAAAAAATCAAAGATTTAAAAAATGTAAAGAGGGTATGCCCTAAAAGAATAATCAAAGGGCAAAAGAATGAATTGGTCAAGAAAGAAAGAAAATGAACCCCAAAGAAAAGACCAGGAAAGTGTGCTAGTAAAAATTCCACTATTGTCCTATTTCTTGCAAACAAGTTCAAATTATGCAATCAGTGACTTCTGTCACACTTGATGGATGGCCAAACAGTTCAATCCTGGTGATTCCATGTTTAAATTTCTTGTTTTAGCATTAGAGAATAAGGTCTGTTCAAACAGTTTAAGCTTGGCAGATCACTAGTTAGGTAGAGAAGCAAGGGAGCTCAACAGCTGAATCTGAGTCCCTGGAAGAGATAAGGGTAGACTTAGATAGGAGGACAACTAAAAGAAAACAAAAGAGAGAAAGGGTTTGCTAGTTCAAATGCACCCTGGAAAAGGAAGAAAAAATGTTAGGTGGATTAGGCTGGGTAGGCATTTTGGTGTTGCAGATGCAAGTTTGTGACCAGTTTTGTCTTTTTGAATAAGACTTATCTCATGGATATCACAGGTACCATGGCAAAGTGGCTGTAAAACATTTGGAGCATGACTAATTTCCCTCCCATTCCTCCAAGAACATTTACTAACTTCCCTCAAGGTCATTGAGATCTGCTCAGTGGTCCTAGTTCACTTCATTTCATGAAAAATACTAAGTGGAACTCTGTGTTTACTTAGCCAAAACAAGCCACATTTCTTGTGTAAAAAGATCCTTCCATTTCCCTTTCATTTCCCTAAAAACCTAAGTTTTTACCTTACAAACTTAGCCTCCTACATTCATAAAACCATATTAACATTAACTTTATTGTATAGCTCCTTTATAATGTTTCCCTGCCCCTATTTTATAAAAATACATAAAAAATCCCAAAAAAATTATAAATATTCCCCCCCCCCACAGTAGCGAAAAGTTTTGGCCATATTGTAATTTTTGTCGGGAGCTGTTGGTCCACCCGGGGCCAATAACAACCATCCATGCGCTCCATCGGGATTTGTTTAACATTTCGTTAAACAAATAACCAAAGCCGCCAACATAAACCATATAATAACCCCGATAACCAAAGTTTTATACCCCGAAAAACATATAAAATGATAAATATATCGGGCGGGCCCCGTGTCATAAACCTCCACCAACTTACCCCTCCATCACCCGTCCGATTCAGGCTTTCCCATCGGACGATCCACGTCGATATTGAAAGCGCCCGATGACTGAATGAAAGGCTCCGGGAGATCAGCGGTTTTCCCACCGTACATAATCCACACGTCGCCACCATATTGTATCGCATCCATTCATCCCAAAACCACCATGGTACATAAAGCGGTGTGATAAAACCATAAACCACTCTCCCTTCCCGCCGCTGATGTCAGCACCCACGTCATTGCCCACGCCAGTGCCCACAACAGCTACCACCTCATCACTGTTTCGTCCGCCGTGTCCACCACGTCAGTGCCAAATCACCTTCCGTACCCCTGCTACTCGACAAGGATGATGTCATGCTGACGTCACCCGACCAAAGCATGCCAAAAACCCGCCAAAATCAAAATTTTGTTAAAAAGTTGTTTAAACGCCGTTTGTGTCCATTTCTCTTTGTTTTTCTGCGTGAGATCTGCATGGTTATTTACGTTCAAAACACCATTTTCGCTGCACAGTCTGCCACCCAGGGAAATTCACTTCGTAGCTCGGCCCCCCAGCTCGGTCTTCTACCTGCATTTCGCACCAAGCGTCCATAGAACATGTGTTTACCCGAAACTTGCTCATAAACCCTGTTTTTCCAATCTTTCTCTATAAAAATCGCCTGGGGCACTAAAATTCGAGTTAAAATGTGGTTCTACCTACAAACCTTTGCATTATAGTTACTATTTGACCCATTTTTCCAAAGAAACCCCGTGAACTCCGCCTCCCGCTGCAAAATTCGCCCGTTTAGCTAAAATTCAAGCCTATTTCCGCCTGCAATTTCCACAGAAAATCCCATAAACTATCATTTTACCATATTGTTGCTGCAAAAACCCTAATTACAAGTTGAAAAGTCATAAAATTTGTTGAAAATGGAGGCTCTAGTGGCCCTGAATGTTGCCCCCTTGAATGCACCACATAAAGAGTTGGAGTGGATACCCCTTGCTGACAGGGATTTCCAAATCAAGGATATGATGGGTGACAAGCCTCACCTACAGGCCTTTTGTGAAATTAGGAATAACTACAGAAGCAATACCGATGTCTTTGGAATTTGGGAGTCCAACATGCCCATCTACTACCTCCCTTCAGTAAATGTGTTGCCTGATCTCATCCATTTGTGCTGTGCAAATTATGACCCCATACAAAGAGTAGTTATGGCTCCATCTGGGACTGTCCTCTTCTATATTACTCCTCAATCCATAAATGAGATGCTGCATTTTAAGCCAACTCAGCCTCTGGCCCCTCTCACCATGAAATTCTTGCTTGACCAAGCTGCTAAGCTACCCAGCTCAGAAATAACTAGAATAGCTAAATTATTCATGAGACCAAAAAGCCAGCCCACACATCCACCTCCTTTTAATCAGGTCTGGTTCAATGAAGCTGGTGTATTCATTACTGATATGATTTCATATATCTTGGGATTCAAAACCAGTGAGCATATTGATGAAACTGTTTTAGTATTGATGTCCATATTCACTCCAGGACAACCCCCTGCTGTCCACTATGATTATGCCACCTTCATAGCCAATAAAATCCATGAGCAATTCATGAACTTGGACAGAGAAAGAGTGTTCAAATACACATCCTACATATATCATTTGTTGCTGTACTATCAACCTGATAGTTTCCAAATTCCCCTGAGAAAGTTGGACCTCAAGGGAGAAAAGAGGTCTGTGGTATTCTGGACCTCAGTATTCCATGAAGTCCATAACTCCCCTTATACATATTGTGAGTTCATTGACCTGTTCATATATCCAGCCACTTCTTTGTTGATGATAACTCCTCCTGCCAGGCTCTCTGCTGAAATGCAGAAAATTTTGCATCTCTCAAAGGAATACAGTATTGGTGACTGGTATTTTTACCAAAATCACACTGTGATCAGGATTTATGGCTGTGAACTATCCCCCTACAAGCTGCCAAAGTATGTCCCTATGAGATTATTTGCCCTGGAAAACTTTAGGCAATTTATTAGTTCAGATTTGACTCATTTCTATGGAGCTAGGAAAAAGGCACGACTCAAGATAAGAAATCAATTGGGCCCTTTTATCTTCAATAAAAGGGAAGCCTGGGAGGAGGCAAATAAAATTTTAAGGGATCAACTTATGCTGAAACAAAGTTTTCATTGGTCACCATATGACCATGAACATTTCATAAGTTATAGAAAAGTAAAAAACAAGCTTACAGGATATGTTCACCACAAAATCCCTAAAATTCAACGATATGCTAACCAACAAGAATGGGTAGAAGGCACATTAGTTGAAGAGATCACTGAAGAAGAAAGATTGGAACAAGAAATGAAAGAGCTTGAGAAAACACTTGACCTGGACTCTTTTGGACAGGTCCCTTTCAAATTGCCTCAACACATTGGAGCAGGCACATCATCTGCTACAACTTCACAACAGCCTGCCCAAGAAAGCACTCCACCTGCAGGGACATCCAAAGGCAAAGAAGTGCTGCATTCAAAGCAGGAAACAATAGCTGATCAGCCAGATGCATCAACGGGGCAAGGCCCTTCAACACAAACAAAGGTACCTGAAATCCCTGTGTTACAAACTCCTCTCAATGAGGAAAGAGCCAAGAAAAGAGACAGGCAGGAAGACACACCTATAAGTGGATCAACAGAACAACAAGGGGAAAAGAGGCAAAGGTTAAATCCTTACTCCGAAGAGGAACTCTTGGGAGAGACAACAGGCAACCTGAGTGGTGAGGAAAGAACTAAACAACAGGCTCCTCCAATTTTGGAAACATCAACTAGCTCATATCATCAAGAGCTAGAGAGGCAACATGGTGTGGAGGTTACATCCACCAGGCCATAGAGCAAACAACAGAGCAAGCAAGGCTCGGATATCAAGAAAGCACTTACTGAAATAAAGACTAGAGAGCCAGTAAGGATCCAACTTTATAATCAATTACTGAGAATGGCCCCCACAAATCAACAAAGACTAATGGCAGCCTATGATATTCAAGAAGGAAAAATGACTCTTAGTCACTTCAGGCCCATAATGCAACAGCCACAGTCAGCTGCTGATTATATCAAGACCAATCTGGAAGTTCTCTCTAAAGACATCCACCCAATGGACCAGATTGAATTACATAAACAAACTGGAGAAATGTTGTACTCTACCTTGGCAGACAAGGCATTATTAGCTCAAAAATTGCAGAATTCATTACACAATACCTCTGCCCAATTAGAGTTGGAGAAGGCCTCCTCATTAGCCAAGGATAACAGGATCAAATCGTTGGAGGAAATTATTATTGAACTGGGACATGATCCCAAGGATCCCAAAGGTATCCAGGCATTAATAAAAAAGAAAGAAGAAGATATTGCAGCTCTCAAGAAGCAACTCAAGATGCCAATTACAATGCACCCACAAACCACAGAAGTTGCACAACAGAAAGAAGAGGAGGACATGGTGGGTTTACTGATGAGGATGAATGAGAGATTGGCAGAAACAGAGAAGGCATTGGAGGAAGCACTACAAGGAAAACAGGGAGAGTTGGCCTCTCAGCCATCTCAAACAGCTCCAATTGTTACAACTGCTCCTTCTACAGTCACAACAGCAGTCCCTCCTACTGATCTGGCATCAATAGCACCAAGCACTACATCAACAACAACAACAACAACAACAGTACCAGATACCAGCATGAGCATGGAAAAGATGATGAAGGAAATAAAAGAGTTAGAACTCCAGATGGCAGAACTGAAGGAAGCCAAAGAAAAACTGGCCAAGTTAGAGGTAAGCTATGATAAATCCAAAATAACTATGGCTGAAAAAACAAGAGAGGTAAAGGCCTTGGAAAATAAGGTAAAACCCTTAGAAAAAGAGCTTACTCTTCATAAAACTCTATCAGAAATCAAGACAATTTTGTGGACTAAAATTGGCCAGTCCATCACTGATCAATGGAGATCAATTCAAACAATCCATGAGCAAATTGAACTGATAGAAATGGTCCAAATAGAGATTCAAAAGGCCAGGACATTATTGGTAAACAAGCCCGAGCAGGCCAACAGATTAATCAATTTTTTGAACACTCACACCAAAGAAGAGCCGGAAACTCTAGATATCAGGGACAGAACAGGCACCATTTTGACAGTTAAAAGGGTGCTGACTATGAGGAATTTTATACAAAATCTGGAGAGAAAGTGTCAAGAAATGCAGATAGAGATAAATGCTTTTACAACAAAGTTTACAGTCTTGCAGCAAAAGGGTCTACCCAGTTTGTTAACCAGCAATCAAAGACTATTGACACATGAACAATATGCACACAGGGTGAATACATATGTTACCAATCAGATCACAGCATCATCAAGCACTTCAGAAGACATAGTACCTCCCTCTGGGCAGAGCTTATATGACAAGTTGGAAAATCTGTTCTACATTGAGCATGAAATAACACATCTTTTTGAAGTCCAGCCCAATTACTACAGGTATACTGAAGCTGATGAAACATTAATAAAACTACAAAGACACCAGTTTCCAACAGACCAATGGTGGCAGGGCATGTTAGAGGCTTTACCAAGGTAGTTTTGGTTCTTTGCATTTAATCAAATTCAATGTATGTGCCACACATCATGAGAATGAAAACAATAGAAAAAGGAAGTCACGCCAGAATGCATTAAAGCGGAATCAGGCGCAGATGAAAAGGCCGAGACAGCAATGCAGGAACGCGGGATAAAGAGACAGCTACCAGCCGACTTGTTGAGTTAAAAAGTAAAAAATATCAGACTACCTAAGGCGGCCAGTACAGTGGAAGTTACTCCTACATTAATTGCGCTCTGTTTTCAATGTCATTTACTTCTTTGAAGAAGTAGATGGATAAAGTTATTGCTTGATATTTTCTCTATGAGATATTTTGTAACTATTTTTGTATAAATACCTCCTCTAGAGATGTATTGAGGGTTGGCTGGTGAATATCATTCTGGACTTGAGCTGTAAATTTTGAGAACTCTTCGGAATAAAGATTGCTGGAATGCTTTGCTGATGAACTCTCTGGTTATGGAATTAATGGCAAAAGCCCATGTTGCAGAATTCTTGGATTATCTCATGGATCAATAAGTCTTTTTAACTCTTGTTTTACTATTTCTATGTTTTATATATCATCTAAGTATCATGTTCTAAATTGGTGGAAAAAAGAATAGCCCAGAATTTACTTTGCTGTACTTTGTGTTCAATTCCTGTCATTTTTTATGTTTTCTACAAGACTAGCATAGGCAGGAATTCTTCACTGCTCCTGTCTCCCTGATTCTCACACCTTGAATATAATTAAGGAATTCTTAACTGCTCCTTGGTAATATTTACACACTTGCCCTCTGTTAGCATAATGAAAGATTCTTAATTGCCTTTCATTCCCTGACTCCATTTCATCTTATTCCAGCTTGAAAATGTTCCATGGCTAATTATCTTGCTTTGTAGTTCCTCCTTTGCCAAAGAAACCATACCCAGAAGTTTATTTTCATTTGACTCCATTAACCCAATGGTCTGAACTTCTCATACTTTGCAGCTCCATTTTATTGAATGTCACCTTCCAAACACCAAACAAATACTTGTACTTCATGACTAGCCTAACATATAGCAAAACAAAGCTACATTATAAAGAGAGAGCCCTCTTTGGTTGCAGATTGGCTAGAATCTGCAGCTAAAAGATTGGTTAGTGGTTACCTCGGCCGTATTCCCTTTTCCACTGCTTTTTGGGAACAACCTGAGTGATAACGAGTGCCACAAGAAACAAACAACAAAAGATGAAAAAATAAAATATAGCAGTAATTATTAGAATCTCTCACCTTTATTGAGATCACCATGTTTCCATATGGTGATGAACAACTCACAATTGGTGATGGCAATTCACAATTGTATTCTTAATGTAGATGAAGAAGCACAATTCTACCTCTTGATGGTGACAGACAACTCACAATATTGTAATTAAAAAAATTGATTGTGATAGAAAATTCTCAATATTAATATTGTAATGTTATAAAATAGTGGATTTTGGTAAGATTGATGGTGGGTGTAATTTTTTAATTTTGAAAAAAGTTTTTTTTTCTAATAAATGAAAAATAATTAATTCTTCTTTTTTTGCAATCATTTCAATCCAAAATATATAAAATATTGATTTTTTTTTTCATTTTTTTTATTAGTATTTTTTACCAAAATTATTCATATCTTTTTTTCAATTCTACTTGCAATTTGGGAGATAAAGTGGAGTCAATCTTCTATTTTTCATCATAGATTATTATTAATCAAAACCATCTTTTAAAGTAGCTAGAGCCGAAAGTAATTGAAAGCCTTTAACCATGGTAGGATTAAAATTATCATTTCCTAAAGTTGATAACCTACCATGTATTCTTCAAAATAGAATCATAAAAACATTATGGTTTTGTGATGTAACTCAATCTATTTTCACCACGAATACATATAAATAAGAGCTTAAGGAATGATGTTTAGATGACTTGGCTACAATGTAAATGAAAACTGGTCCATATTGCTTCGATTGTGTGAAACAAATATTAGTATTTTTTTCCCCAAAATGTATGATTTGATGTAAATTTCTTCACTATATTTTTTTTCCTTTTCATTTTTTTTTTTGCATGCATTTCATTAAGAAAAAACTTCAATTGGATGAGTAATCAATTATGAAAGCAAATTATTGATAGCTAAGACCCATATTAATTTCATTTGTAAATTTTATCTTTTAGTGTGATCAAATACTTCCAACCGATCTTAATATTCAATGCCTCAACATGCACTACATAATATAATAGAAATTCCATCACCAATAGATGATATCCACAATTCATGCATGTAGCACATCAATCATCAATTAGTAAGAAACTTGTAAATCTACCATTAGAAGACCAAAGAAACTTGTAATTTTGACATCACAGAACATAACTTATAATGAATGGAATGAAAGAGAAGCACGTGATAAAAGTCACTTCATTGTTGTTGGCTACATGGATGGCTCCTTAACAAAGCTTAGGGTAGTGTAGTTTTGTATTTAATGCAATACTAAGAGGGGTTTATTAGTTCGGCAACAATGTAATAAGTCCATTCATATTCATGGTTTTAATATAATGGAAAATAAATTCAATATATCCATTCATATGAAGTGGGTGAAGGGTTTTTCTTAATTGATCTAATGTTACAGGTATTGTTGGGGGTGGAGGTGGGGGTATACAAGTAAGAGTTAGAGGATTCCCTAGCATATGTAAAAAAAAGTGTTTGCAAGGTAGAGGAAGCCCTAGCATATGCATCCCAACATACATAGAAGAGAAAAACCCATAACATACATATCACTAACATAACCTATAAATTGACTTTGGAGGGGAGACACGTGTATAGTTCATGTATTTTTGCTAGTGTTTCCCGCTGGTGAAATATGTGGTGGCAAAGCTTCCTATTACACACAACTCTATAAAATTGTTCTAAAATAGAATTCATGACAATTAACTCCATGCCTTTGTATGTATTTGGGAAAGAACATTAAGTACATCATTTATAAGTGTTTTGATTATTTTTTGAATATGATTAATAAGATTTGGTACCATTCTCTATTATTTAAATTCTTGTGTTGTATTAGCTCAGTCTACTAAAGTTTTGGGGCTAGGACTAATACTAAGCTCATGCTATTGCAACGTTGGGTGTAATTCAAACTTGGATTTCTCTCCTATTAATACATTAGGTATATATCTAGCTTTTTCTTTACTTGAGCTAAAATAAAAATACCAAGAAAATTACAACAAATGCCACCAATTCATCTACTAGATGTTCAAACTCAAGTTTCAAATTATTATCATTTATTTAACCAAGGAAATAGGAAACCTGGTATGATTTTCATTGCTTACACAAAAATATTATGCTTTCTATATTATTAGGCCATCATTCATGTATTAGTGATTTGTCTAAACAAAATTCTTCCCTACTTCTTAGAAAAAACAATGATATGGAATTTTGATTTAATTAGAAAAGTATAATTATAGTAGGTAGGATAATTCAAATAATGTTTCAACATTAGCACAAATATCACCTCAAATGATTTGATTAAGAGACCTATTCATTGGCTTTTTGAGAATGACAAAAAAGAAGTAATCACATAATTGAATTTATTGAAGCAATTGAGACTAACAGAATCCATCATTAGTGTTTAACAAATAATTATAATGAATATTGCTAAACAATAATGATGGCCAAGAACCCTCAGAGAAATCTAGGGAAATAAAAATAAGCAATCTCTAAATTGTAAAATATTTGAAACATGTACTCTCTAAACATTTATCTTACAAGATAGATTGTAAAATCTTAGAAACATGTATTCTCTAAAGCATCTTAAAATATTGCTATTTCTATCAGGACTATATCTTTAAATGTCTTCGTTTATATACTGTTATAACATTAGGTGTTGAGACTTCACACTTTTCTTTAGTATTTTGCCATATTTCCATCACCCAATCTAAATTTCTTTCTCAATATTAAGAGACATATTCATGAGAAAACAAAATTGGAATAAAACCTTCCATATAATTAAAAATTCAAGCAAAGAAATGGATGTGAGGGAATTAAAATTGGGTTACATCACTTAAATCAAAAAAATATTATTTTCTTCCATGCAACTTTAAGAGCTTTCATAAAGAAGGTTATAAATGAATTTGTCTCTATAAACCACATATACATTTTACCTTTTCAAAATTTCAAGCGGTTATTTGACGTCTTCTTCAACTTTAATAAGTGGTTAGGGGCTCTCTATTACATATTTTTAGTATCTTTAATAAGTGGTTAGGGGCTCTCTATTACATATTTTTAGTATCTTACTATTTTTACAATAGCATAAGTCTCCCATATATTGAACGATGCCGTATACACCTAATTTTCTATTATTGTTTTTCATCTAAAATTAATGTCAAATTTTAATATACAATAAGTCAGATAAATGCTATAAAATAAATAGCACTTTAAAATAAATAACACAATGTACTATCACCTAAAAAAATCATATATTAATGTCTCAGGTGTGATCGAAATAATGTGAATCTTATGAAAACTAAGAGATCCAAGGTTCAAATCCCCTTGTTATGACATCTTTTACAAAGAAGAGGACATTTAGAGATTTATCAAGGGTTCCTCTCATGAAAAACAAGAAACACTTACACATTTGTCCATTTTTTTTTTTCTTCAAACCATCTTAACGAAAAAATATAACATTATTTTTTAGTGTCTTATTTTCTTCCCATTTGTACTCTTTATTGAAAAAATATTCAACATACATTCAATACTTCTTACTATTTTTATTCTCTTATTTTCTTCCCGGTTGTACTCTTTATTAAAAAAATATTCAACATACATTCAATTCTACTTCCTATTTTCTCGCTATGTGAGAGTTAAAGTGGAGAAAATCTTCTATTTTCCATCATAATTTCTTTTAATCAAAAGTAACTATTTAAGTGGAGTTGGTGTCTTTTATTTTTCATTATATATCTTAAATCTAAATCTACCAAGCGTCAAGAGGGATCAAGAAATTTGACCTCTCTCGACACTTGGTATATGGATCTAGCTTGGTTTTATTTTTAAAATGAAAATATTTATTCATATAAATTTATTTATTATTTTATTATTTTTAATCAAATTATTTTAAATTTAAATAGAATTTTATGGAAAAATATAAAAGAAATTAATTTAATTTAACTTTTACTATTGAGATTTTAATTTCATAAAATTTAAATTTCTAAATTTTATAAAATTAAAATTTAACTCGAACTAAATCTCATATTACAATTAAATTTAAACAATAGAACAAGTTATAAAAAATAAATCCAGTTGAAGAAAATGAAAATTTTGTTGGAGATGATTTTGGAATAGACACTTATCATTATTCTAATTTTTATTTATCATCTCTTTTCACTATATAATATTATATAAATTTATTGTAGCGTCCTAACTCATGCATCAATATTAAAAACAAAAAACAAACTTTGGAACATTGATGCTCCATTATGCAATCTCTTGATCACCTTAATTTTGGTTGTAATTAACGTTAAATCTTTGATGCTCAATTGGATGTTCTGGCTCACCAGATTGCTGGTATGTATGACCAGAATGAGAAGATTAATCAATCTTATGCTAGTATGCTTGAAGAGAATGCTCTTCTGCGTGAAGAGATTACTAGTCATATTGATCGTATGGCTGGTTTGTATACATAAGGCCTACACATAATATTTGACTCTCTACCTCCGCTCAGTCAAACGACAACTAACATCACACACACACACACACACACACACACACACACACACACACACACACATATATATATATATAGATATAGATATGGTTTAGTACATGTACATATTAACACTTATTTGTGGCAACACCTTATTTTCCTTTTGATTAATATTGGGATGGCAACAAGTTTTAATGCCACAACATGGGACGGAGTTGTGGTTATATTGATATAGTTTTGATGGTTCGACATGATACATAACTCTTTCCAACTCACATTATGATAATATTTATGCATATCCTAACCTAGTCGACGCTCATAACATTGTGCGGTCCCTTGTCCTTAATGAACATTCGAGAAGCGATAACTGTCCAGCATTGGGATTCTCCATCTCTGCAATTGTGTCAATTTAGGGTTTTGTTGAGGTGTTAACAGATCCATGGCTAGTACCCTCTAAGGTTGCAATAAATGGCAAGGAGGTATGGGAGTTGGTTATGGGATAAGTACCTGTCTCCCGTTACACTGAGCAATTCTCATTTGCACATGCACTCTTACAGGGAGATGTCTGTAAATACTCACTCCACCATGTCTGGAATACCTACGTTTCTCAATCATTACCCTCCCTTCATTCATCCAGAATCATAAAGATGAAAAAGCCATCTTGCAAAAAGATATGGGTTACTTTGCTGAGGAAACCTTCACTTAAATTATCAGTTTGATGGAGAGTTTTGGTTTGAAGAGAAATTGTTATTTTCATGTGACTGTTTATGGATGTTGTGTCATCTTGTCTTACTTTTATTTTCTTGCTTTTTTTTCTTGAGGATGGTCAGATGTTTCTCTAGGGTTTTCCGAAGACCAACTTTCGATGACACTCTTTGAATTCTTGTTAGTCTCAAATGCGGAAAAGGTATACGTTTACCCAGGCATTCTCGTATACGAAGGATTGGGTAATTTTAGCTTAGGATTTTAAGTTCTTAGGTTAATTTCCTTTGCTTACTATGCAGGGTTTACTCCTATTTTCTCTTATTTTCGCATCCAACCTATATGTACGAGATGCAAGCTTTTAAATTGGACATTTATTCTTTTGATTAAATCTTATAACCATGAGGGTTTCACTACGGGAGCAATACCATACCACACACATTCATATTAGGGGATATATATTGAGGAAAAAATGACATAATATATTGAACATATAATATGGGGTAAAGGATTTTTATATTCGTAGGTATAAAAAATGGAGCTCAAAGTTAATGAAAAATATAAGGGGTATAAAAAATCTTAATGAAAAATGAATACCTACAATATCTAGTCAAATTAGAGGTTTTCTAGATTGGGAAGGTGTATTAGATTTGTGTTTATAGGGGGTTAAATAATGTTATTTTTATAGGCATTTTCCAATATGTAGTCAAATTAAGGGTATTGTTTAGTATGTCATGAACACACGTGATATGACAAGGTTCATTGAGTTAAGCCCCCGTGCTTATAACTCATTATTACTCTCACTAATTGTCGTGTCATTTTTTCCACAGGTGGGTTTTTCCCTCTTCTCTTCTAGAGAAACTAACAAAAGATTCAAGTTTCCAGACAGCTTAACCTAGATTCTCTTGTTAAACGTTCTTCTTTTTCTTCCAGGTCAATCTTTGGGGAGGTTGCACTTGGTTATTGGCCTACCCCTAAACTAGGGTTCTCAGGGTTTGATGAAATTTTCAAAATGATTGTATTTTGTGAAGTTAGTTCTTAGCTCACTGCTTTTGTAAAATTTCAAATGTTTAGTAAAGACGTTTGACTCAGAACCCTTATCGAGACTTTTGGTCGTATATGGGAAACCCATTGCAATTATATCTATTGGAAAATATGAACAGATATAATACATATATATTTACACCATTCAGTATATGAAATCTTACTTGAGTTTGACTATTTAATTTTGTAAAACATGGTTCATAATTTTTTTTTTTTTCCTGAAAATACGTATTCAACGTTCTTCTCAACAATGCAATTTGATATCACTTAATTATGTAAAACTATGTGTACCTTAAAGAAAAGGATTTGGGCAAGTGGGTACTACCACTTGTTATCTCATCCCTTAAAGGTAGAGCCATATGGGGACCAAATCCGACAAAATTTAAAAATCAAGATAATGCAATCCAAAGATGAGATGGCCGGAATCTAGGACATTGGATTATAATTACAAAGTGGATATTTTAAGTAAACCCACGAAAACTTAAATATTTACATAAAGTGTATATGATATCAAAAGAGTGATCATATACATTAGTCACTGTTATCCCATTCTTCATCAGAATCATCATGATCTTGTTCATATCTGTCTATCTGTTCTCTTTCTAATAATTGCTCAATGTCAGGAGCAAATATTTCTGGTGCCAATGAATCATCTAACCATGGTGGTGCTTCTTCTCGGAAGCAACAACAGAAAGGAAATGAGAAAACGTTTGAAGGCCGGTGCCTCGGATCCACAGAAATTTCTCCTTGAAAACTGATGAATAAATTAAATTCTGGTTCGTGGTGATTGTTGTCATTCTGGACTACTACTGTGTCTTCATGAATGAATTCAAATTCTACAGTGTAATCATTTTGTGCAGCAATGTGGATTTCCCAAACAAGTGTGTTGATCGTGTCTGGAAAATCACTTTCACACATCCAAGTGACCCTAGGCATATATTTAAATAGAAACAATTTAAACCAAGGACTCCACCAATTTACAGCACTATCTACCTGTGTAGCATAAAAAATGACTCTGACATAACCATGTATCCTAGCCCTTTGATGAATGGTAAAATAATCTTGCCAGGTCCAATCTGTACTTTGGACAAAACCAAAATAAATGGGAACAGGTTCACAGGATAATGCATAAAAGACTCTCCAAGGCCTATCTCTATAAGGAAATTCACTACTGTATGCTAACATGCATGACTCTGAATCAAACCATTTCTGCAACACAATTTGTAAAACTTCTATAGGTAATGACTTGACTCTTAAAACAAAACAATCCCAACAAAACTCATATTTACATTGATGACATACTATGACTGGACTGGACTCTTTAGGACTTTTGCTTGTTGATGCTTCTCCTTGATGTAGAGGTCTGAACATTTTGATTTCTTTGACATCTGTAGCTCCTTCTCTGGTGAGCATATCTGCTAGATAGTTTTCTGCTCCAGACTTGTAAACAATGTCAAAATCAAATCCTTCTAACCAGAGTGCCCATCTCAACACCCTTGTGTTTCCTTGCTCAAGCAATATTTTGTTAGATAGTATGCCCTTCATATGCTTAAGATCTGTTCTTACAATAAATTTGATGCTTTTCAAAAACAAATGAAACCTTTTGATTCCTTTCTTTACTGCTAGAATCTCTCTATGAGAAGAGGGATATTTGATTTCAGTATCATCAAAGGATCCTGAAGCATATGCACACACTAATTCTTTCCTGCCATGTTTTTGCAATAAGATTGCTGCCCAAGTATGATCTGAAGCATCTGTTTCAAGAATAAAAGGTAGATTAGTGTCTGGAAGTTTTAAATTTGGCAATTCCTGGATTTTATTCTTGATATTTTTCACTGCAACTGTCATTTGCTGACTCCATTCAACCTTTCGTTTTTTGAGTCTTTGTTGTAATATCTTGGTATCATCAGATTGCTTTTCATAAAACTGTCTGATATAGTTTAAGCAACCTAAGAATCTTTGCAGTGTCTTGATATCTGGAATGATGTCTGGAAATTTGAGAAGATTCAAGAGGACATGAGGCTGAAGCTGAATATGTCCTTGCTCAATGTGTAAACCTAAGTAGTCAATTCTGACTTTTCCAATCTGAAATTTTTCTTCTGTGTCTGAGAGGACCAATCCATGCTTGTACACCAGATTATAGAACTTTTCTAAATGAATCTTATGAGTATTTACATCTCTACTATACACAAGAAGGTCATCAATATATACAATTATATACTCTTCCTGCCCGAAAATATCTTCCATGCGCTTCTAAAACTCTGATGGGGCATTTTTTAATCCGAATGGCATAACTGTCCACTGATATTGACCATGTGGGACTGTAAAGGCTGTTTTATATCTATCTTCTTGGAGAATGCCAATTTGCCAAAATCCACTCTTAAGATCAAACTTACTAAATACATTTGCATTTGATATTTTAGCAAGTAAGAGTTCTTTGTTTGGAAGGGGATACCTTATTGGCATGAGTGCTTCATTTAAAGCTTTGTAGTTGATAACTAGCCTCTTTTTCCCTCTTTTCTGCTCACTGTGCTTGTTGACATAAAATGCTGGACATGCCCACGGACTTTTGCATGGTTCAATAAGCTTCTGTGCTAAAAGTTGAGTAATTTCCTGCTTGCACAATTCTTGCTCCTTAGGACTCATATAATTAGCGCTTGCTTTTTGGGGACAAGGAACATATCCTTCTTTATAAGGCAAGGCTACGAAATATTTCTCTCTGGTCCAAAATGCATCTGGTCTGTTAGCTGTACAATCATCTCTAAGTTTTTCAGAAATACCTTGGAGGATTTTCTGACCATGTAGATCTGCATTCTTAATTATCTTTTGGATTTTTGAAAGATCTTGCAGACTATTTTGGAGATGATCTTCTTCATTGGGCTGAACATTAACTTTATAATCACTTTTAGCTAGGAGTGTAACTGGACCTTCACAGGTAGTCAGGACAACGGAATCTTTTGCAAATGTTACTGGGAGAAATCTTTTTAGAAAATCTTGGCCCAATAAAATATCAGAACCTGTATCATAACTGTACAAGGTGACATATGCAGGAACATCACCTAAATATATCGGAAAATCAGGAGCTATATGATTTATTTCCATTAGCTCTTTATTAACAGCTCTAAAAGAAATCTTTGTGGGCTGCCAATAATATGCAGGAATAGCTCCATACTTACAACAACTGCTCATGGCGCCTGAGTCTATCTGAGCATCAAGAGTGTATTCCTTTATTTTTGGCAACTTAATTTTTATAGGAATAACTACTCTATCATCAATGCCTAAAATATTTACCAAATCAACATCCTTTGATTTCATAGGCATTTCTTCCTCTGAAACTTCTTTCAGCAATAGGTTTGCCAATTTAGAATTGTAATCATCATATTCAGCAAGTAAATATTGCAATCTGGAAGATAACTGAATCATTTCATTTCTGGTATGTTGTATTGATGATTCTATTTTTGCAATCTCTTTTTTGAGAGTATTGATTTCTTCCATACCTGAATCATAGATATCTTCTTTGATCTTTAGAGGCTGGAACATTGAATCAAACTCCTTCTGGATAAATTCTTCATTCTTAAAAGCAACTTTATTTTTGGTTGAAGGCAGTTGTTTTTCTAAGCCTTCAAGTTTTTCTGTCAATCTTCTTTTCACTGTCATCTAAGTGGGATCCAGCTGTGACAACTGAGTTTTTACCTTTTCTATTTGTGCCTGCAATGTATCTGAAGAACTGAAATGAAGCATCTTAATATTAGGAATGAATGTTTCATCAAAATTAGAAGAGTCAGAATTTAAACTTATCTTCCTGACATCAAGTAAATCATCATCTGAAGAATCTGAGCTACTAGATATTTCAAAGTATTCTCCATCCGAATGGGATATGAGATCCCAATCTTGGGGATTGTGGATATTGGAGAATATATCCATGATCTTTACCTGTTTTTTGTTCTTCTTCTCTTTGCAATTATTAGCAAAATGTCCTTCTTCTCCACAGATAAAGCAAGTAACTTTCTTAGAAGGTTTTGCTCTTTTCCTGAATACGATCCTTCTGTGCTTAGAATTGTACTTTGGATAATAACCTTTTCTCTTGTAAGTAGATTTATCTGACTTACAAAAGCAATGTTTCTTAGCAACTTTTCTTTTCATCTTACTGTGACATCCAAAGTCATATGTTTCTACAAAATTGTTACATAATTTGGTGCTGAAATGCATTTGTTTCTTGAAATTTTTCTTTGC
Source organism: Pinus tabuliformis (assembly GCA_031772625.1). Taxonomy (NCBI): domain Eukaryota; kingdom Viridiplantae; phylum Streptophyta; class Pinopsida; order Pinales; family Pinaceae; genus Pinus; species Pinus tabuliformis. The sequence goes on from CM062815.1 coordinate 725,677,789, forward strand.
CTTTTCTGCAGCACATTCCTTTTGTAATATAGTAATAATCAACTGATGTAAAGCAGCAAAAGATATATTTTCAATTTGGATTTTATTTAATTGAAAATAATGATCAATCAAATCTGGAATCTTTCCTGGCATGGATGCAATATAGTATCGTAAATATGCAACGTTATGAGGATCAGATGCTTGGTATAGCAGCTTTTGCATCACACAGTAGTAACCATGCAGATGATATATATTGCATAACCTCTGGGACAAAAATAGTTGAGAATGATGGGCAGAATCTTCAGGAACAACACCTACAATTTCGTGTGCTAAGGCATCAAATAATGCTTTTAATGGATCATCAATATGCTCAATTATATGATTTTTGTCTGTTTCTAATAACTTTTCCCACCATTGTTTCAAAATTCCAGTGAAAGACCAAACAATTTGTGTGACTATATCTGACCAGTCTGCCTTTGTTTGTGCTTTCCTTTGCAGTGCCCATGCATGTAAATTATGAAGAGTAGTAATAACTTCATCATGTGATAAACAATCAATATTTACCAATAAAGTATTACCATATCCTTTTGTACTAGGATTATCGAATCTCACATTAACCGACTGCAAATTTTCTCTGTATCTTGAAAATGGGCTAGTTGCTGCTCCTTCATGTGCAGATGTATCATTAGGATTTTGGTTCCTTTATTTTGGAAGAAAAATGATTCAATCCTTTCTCTTTTTGAACTAGATTCCCCTTGGGTCAGATCTCCTTGTGTCCTGGAAGTAACACCTAACATGGCCAGAATTTTAGGAGTTGATGGTTGGCCATTTTCTATCAAAGTCTTAAGACTAACATAATTCTTTGGTAATCTTAGACTTTCAACAGAGGGAAACTTTTTCAGTCTTTCTTTCATCAAATCTGTTTTTTCTTTAGCTAAAAGTATTCCTTCACTGATCTTTTCAAATTCTGGGATGCTGACATTTTCTATTCCTTTGAAAAGTAAGCTTCTAATACCATGTTGAGGTTGATTAGAGCTTGAGGCTGTAGAAAACTTTGAGCTAGTCAAATCAACTTCTCTATACTTGGGAGGTGAATGAGATTTCAAAATAGCATTCTGCAGATGATCTAGGGATTTCGAAATTATCCCCATATTGGACTGTATATCATTCAATGACTGCTTGTGCTCATTTTGTACTCCTAATGTTTCATTATGGCCAACATGTAATTTCTTGATATGTTCTTTGATTTCAAGGACATCTTTGACTATATCATCAATATTTTGTAACAAACAAACTATCTGATAGTTTGTGAAGTTTTGCATTTTCTCTGATTCACTATGTTCTGGATCTGTCAAATTCCTCATTTGAATCCACTGGAAGTCTGATTTTAATGTACCATTCTTAAATGTTCTCCTGGAATTTCCCGGTTCTGAATGCCTTTCATTTACTGTGGCAATTATTTCACTTTGAGCTCTTAGAAGTATAAAACTCTTAATATCTAGCAACAGTTCTTTTACACATTCTTGACAATCTTGGTGTTGTCCATTATGTTCAGGGGATTTTTCTATTTGGAACTTTGAGGCAGAGGATGAAGATGGAGGAGTTGATACATAGAACTGGTAATCATCCAATCTAGAAGATAAAGATCTTCTAGGTGTTATCTTTGGTTGTGTTGGATAAACTGGAGGAAGTACGACTTTATTTCTAGCCATTGTAGACTTAGATCTAGTCAAAATAGGACTTGTAAACTTGAGTCCTGAAGATCCATCATAATGTTTTATTAGAGATAACTGCTGAGTTTCTTTTACAGCTTTCAGCTGAGGGTACTTCTGAGATAGAGGGATGTATGTACTATTCCACTCCTCTGGAAGCGTACATTCTAAGAATCCCACTTGAAGAGGAACAATATTTCTAGGTCCAACTATCGCACCTTCTTTCAATGCTCTTTTGTTAAGTTTTGGATTTAAAGGTGGCATAGTAGTAGACACAAATCTTAGGCAAACTGAAGAATGTAACTGAGCAATTAATGATTGTGGGGCTACATTAAACCCATACAACTAGATGTATGCATTCAGGAATTCATTGATATATGGATCATTCAAAGCAACTTGGTATCTAGGAATGACTGAAGACCAAACAGGGCCATTGTTTAAAGGGCTCTGGAAACCACCTAGCAAGGCATCATGAAAATCATTCATCCTAGAATCCAAAACACAAGTAAGGCATGAAGTATTCAATCCTGGCCTAACAAGAGGATTTATCCCAAACTGAACCATTCCAATATGTATATATTTATATCCATGCTCAATTCCCCATTCAATATCTTCTTTATTAATCAAAGGAATCTGATAAACTTTTTGTCCAGTAGAAATAGGAATGTTTGTGGAAGTAAATCTAAAAAACTGTGCAACTTTAAACTGAAACACTGGAAGGCTATATAACTTATTAACTTCGATCTCTGGCAGTGTCCAATTTGGCTGTGGTTCGAATTCTTGAACAAGCACTTTTTCATCATATAATTTCTCTTCACTAGACTTATTCAAATATTTATTCAAAAAAGACCATCTCTTTTGTCTAGCTAATTTTCTATCTTCAGGTTTTTCATAAATAAATTCATTTCCTTGTAAGTTTTTTTTGCCTCCCGGATAGTCTCGTCCATGGGTCTTCTGCCTTTCTTCGGCTCCGAGGTTCCCAGGTCCTTTGGATGTGGACCAGTTTTACCTCATCCTCCTTGACCCCTTCCTCTGGCTGGCCGCGCCATGTCGCCGGTGTCTGTTACCTGTTCATAGTGGTTACAGTTCAAAGTCAGGATAAAACAACCATTACCCATCCAAAGACCAATTGTCTCATGGGGTTGCTGTTCCCCGATACTGCCACCTTTCTGCCTACACTCTGTTGCTCTCAGGCATTCAGGTGGACCATGAGTGGTCTTCACCTTCTCCCTGCTCACCCTGACCTGCCTCTTAGTCAGACCCATAGTCTCTGTCTCTCCTCCCCTGTCCCTTCCTCCCATGTTAAGGTTCCTCAGGCTAACCCATTCCCTATGTGACCCCGTGATAGCAAACGAAGGGATCTTTGTGCTAGGACTCTCCTCCCTCCCCCTGCCTTGCTTGCCATCACCACTCCCTTCCCTCGCGGTGCTACCTCCTTTGCTTGTCCCCCAATCCTTGCTTGGATTTCTGCCCAGCTTCCCATCCCATGCTAGCTCTTCTCTGTTACCATAACCCCTCCATTTACCCAGGAATCTGGCTTGAGGAACTTCTCCAGACCCGCAGTCCTCCATTCCACCCAAATTATCTCCTTGCTAGTCTTGCAAGCCTTAGCCCTAAGCATAATGTGCCACTCCCTATTGACTTCTTTACCCTCGACCCTGGCCAGAATCAACTCAAAGCTACAAGGCCACTCTTCCTCTCTGCTTTTGCTCTCTCTACAACATAACCTCTCCACAAGGAATGATCTTCCCAACCTTGCTCAAGTTCCTTCCCCCACCCAGCATACTGAACTTTCCTTCTCAAATTACAGAAATAAAATGATTAACGTACCCGCGGTTACTATGCCTGCTTGCTAAGTGCGAGTATGGCTGGTCCTCCACTTTCATTCTCCCACTACCCTGCAATCTAGCCACCCTCTCTTCCCTATGCTCCCTCTCATACTCTACCCTACCTACCTGCCATCCCATCCACCTTACGCCGCCGTCCTTACCACCTCTCCTCTTGCCTATGTACCACCCGCCACTTCTCCCTTCTAACGTCGCTGCATACATGCAGGACTCCACCACGCCCTGTTGTATAATCATGTGGGCTATGGTGGGCGGTCCTTTCGCCCCCTGGCCTTTGACAACCATAATTAGCTTAATTACCCACTCTGTCACCCTGATTGGGGGTGTGTTATGCTCATTATCATTGCGTCTGGTCATGATAGTCATCTTGGGCTAATATTGCTCTTAGCGGGTCCATTCTTGTATCCCATGGTTGAATGGGCCACGTTCTTTCCATGTGTCCTGCTTGCTGGTTACACCCCCAGTTGGCCAGGAAATTTTCCGCTTTATTCCCTTCTCTTTTTACGTGCTTGATTATCATATAATCAAACCGTTTCATTATTTCACCCAATTCTTGGATGAGGCTTGCTGTTCTCCAGCTTTGGCTCAGTTTATCCCATGCCCTTCTGCTGTAGAGTTTCCGCATCATGTTGATTACCAGTAATGAGTCCCCTTCAACTTCCAGTTGTTTATACCTGAGCTTGACAGCTATTCTCAAATCTTGTCATACTGCCATGAGTTCTGCTTCATTGTTACTCATTATGCTACAATGTTCCGAATACAACATTCTAACCCTGCCTTGGCAATCTCTGAAGATGCCTCCTATCCCTGCAATACCCGGGTTCCCTTTGGAGGCTCCGTCAAAGTTCAATTTAATGAATCCTTCTGCTGGTCTAGTGAAATTTTGGGGCAATTCCCTGCTCTTCCTTGTTGCTTGCCATGTATTGGCTCCCATCATTTCTTTGGTTAGGTTGAGTTTTTTTAGAATTTTTGCTTCCTGTGGCGAGGTCTCCCAGTCCTCTTGGCGCCATTCTTCTGCTAGGATGGTTTCCCGGATGTGTTCTATTACTCCTTTCCATACCTGCTCTAGAATGGATTCCTTATTTTTGAAGATCCTCCAGTTCTGTTCCTTCCATATCATCCAAAGGTTAAATCCTATTGCTAGCCCCCATGCTTTGTTAAGAACCGGGCTAGTAAAGTGGCCTCATCCCCATTGTTGGATTGTCTCTCTTATGCTCAATTGATTCCTATCCATCCTTTCGAAGACCCCATAGATGGCTTCCCACTGTTGTTGAGCGAACTGGCATGAATTCATTAAGTGTTCTATATTTTCATTGTCTTGCTTACATAGACCACATAGGGATGGTCCTTGCATCCCTCTTTTCTGCAATTGATCCCATGTCAAAATTCGGCCTTTGCATGTTAACCAGAGGAAGTGAGAAAATTTCAGCCACCATTTTCTATGCTAGATTTGTTTCCATAGATGTTGGGGTCCTTCCTATTCCTGCTCAGTTTTTAAGTCATATGCTTCTTTGACCATAAAAGTCCCTTTCATGGAGTGTCCCCATCTCAAGATATCAGGTTCTGTTCTAATAGATATCTTTCTTGTTCCCATTTATTTTACGTAGAGCTCTCTCTATTCTTCTTCTATATTTTGACCCCATTCTTCTGGGTTTTTCCAAATTCTCCAATCCTCCTCATTGTGGCCTTCTTTCCAGAACTCATCTACTCGATTTAGGCCTACATCTTTTGAAAATTGTAGAATATTTCTGAATTCTTTTTTTACATTTAATTTTTCTCGTTGTTGCCATGCCTCATCCCAGAACTTTGCTGTTTTGCCATTTCGTATTTCCTAGAAAGCATGGTTTGTGATTATGTCCCTATTCTGGCTTGCCAGGTTCCAGATGGTAGATCCTCTTGGTGGTTCTGCATACCTTAATATATCTTCTGCTCTTCCTGGCATATTATACTTCCCCGTCCATATTCGTTTCCAAAGGTCTCCTCCCCCTGCCATCCATCTCCACCACAACTTGGCTCCCATAATTTGGTTGATGATGTATGGATCCCTTAGCCCCAGGCCCCCTTCCTCCTTTTTCCTAGTCAGTCCTTGCTAGGAAATCAAAGCCCATTTTTTCTACTGTTGAGGCCCTCCCCATATGAATTTCTTAAATATTTCCACCATTTTGGAGCATGCCCCTTTCGGGGCTGCCATCCCAGATAATTGGTAAATCGGTATTGATTGCAGGACTGCTTTTACCAGGACTACTCTTCCTGCAAGGTTTAAGGATCTGAAAGACCAGTTGGCTAGCCTTCCTAGGATCTTCTGTATAGTCTGCTGCCAATTTTCCATCTTAAGAGAATTGATTGCCAAGGGTATTCCTAGATACTTTGTGGGTAACTCACCTACCCTGAATCCCAAAATTCTTGCAAGGTAAGTTTTTACATTGCCAGTTGTGTTGAAGAAGTAAGCGCATGATTTCTCCTTGTTAATTTGAGTGCCCGAGGCTTCCATGAAGAGATCAAGGATGTCCTTCATCCTTTTGACTTCCCTGAGAGATACAACACAGAATAGCATGATATCATCCACGAACTGCTGGTGGGTTATCGGGAGATCTTTCCCACAAACCCTTATCCCTTTGATTTTGTCCTCTTGCACTTCCTTTTTTATATACCTTCCTAGCCCATCTGTGGCAATAATGAAAAGGAATGGGGATAAGGGATCCCCTTGCCTAAGACCTCTGGTGGCTTTGAAGGTGGATGACGGGGTTCCATTTAAGAGGATTGAGAATACCGGGGTGGATATCATCGCCGAGATCCAATCTATCCATCTATTACAGAAACCAAAGGCCTCCAAAACTTTCCTCAGGTATTCCCAATTTAATCTATCATAGGCTTTGGATAGATCCAGTTTAATCATCATTCCAGCCATATTTTTGCTCTTAGCGAGTGCACCACTTCTTGGGAAGCTATCAGTCCATCTAAGATCTATCTTCCCTCCAAAAACCGTATTTGTTCTGGGATATAATACTAGGCAACGTCAGTTTTAGTCTTTTAACTATTAGAGTGGAGATAATTTTATAAATAACATTACAGAGGGTGATAGGTCTAAAGCCCTGTGGGTCATCTTACTTAGAGGTTTTAGGGATGAGAGAGAGGAGAGTGGCATTTAAACCTGACCATACCTTTTGATTTCTTCTAGATTCTTCAACCACCTCTAGGATGTCATTGCCTATGAACTTACATGCAGCTTGATAGAATTCTGTCATAAAGCCGTCCGTTCCCAGAGCCTTATTTTTCTTCATTCCTTTCACCACTTCCTCCACCTCATCTACCGTAGCTGCTCTCATTAAAGCAAGGTTTGATCTCTGGTAATCATATTGGGGATTTGGCTGCATATTCTTCGAGTTGCTTCTTGCCTTTCCTCTTGCGGTTCTATTAGAAGATCTTTGAAATGTCTAACCAGGGTTTCCTCCATATCCTCATGCTGAGTTTGTCGGACTCCTCCTTCATTTTTCAGGGAAAAGATTCCATTTCTCTGTCTGTACTGCACCATTGCTTTGTGGAAAAATTTAGTGTTCCTTTCTCCCTCCCTTAACCAGTTTACTCTGGACTTTTGCCTCCATAAGATGTCTTCCTCCTTCCTTCTTTCCTCCATTTGGCTAACCAGTCTACCTTCTTCTTCTGCTAATTCTTCACTACGCCCTTCCTTTATCATTTCTTGTTGTATTGCCATCATCCTTTGATTTAACTGCTGTTGGTCCTGTATTATGTTTCCGAATTCCTCTTGGTTCCACTTCTTGACTTTTTTCTTCATTTCTTTTAGCTTGAGTTGGAATGTTTTCATTCTGTTTCTTCCCCTTTGTTCACTTTGCTTCCACCATTCCTCTACTTTGTTTATAAACTTAGGGTCTCTGAGCCAGAAAGCCTCGAATCTGAATGGTCGATTTTTAGGACTGGCTTTGAGATCTATCTCTAATTTAACCGGCCAGTGGTCCGACCCCATCCCAGGTAATATCATCGCTTCCACAAAAATGTCTCTACTCATAATCTGCTCAGATATTAGGAATCTGTCTAATCTTGAGGCAATCTGATGCTTCCCTCCTCTTCTGTTATTCCATGTGTGTATCCCATTATTAGTTAGGATATCCACTAGCCTCTGATCATTTATGGTATCCACAAATAATTCCATATCTCCATCTATTCTTATTACACCTCCTCTTTTTTAATTTAGGGATGTAATCATATTGAAATCCCCACCTATAATCCATGGTCTGTCTTGGTGCAGATCTCTCACTTTTACTAAGTTTCGGATGAAAGTCCTTCTTTCTCCTGGGATATGAGTGTAGGAATTTACAGGGTAAGTTCCACAGAAAGAATACCAAAAGGACACCGCTCACAACCAGATCTCAAATCAATACACCAGTATTTTTGACGTGGTTAAAACCCTCAGAGTGCAAGGAGGGAAACAGTCCATGGCCTGTCCCAACGTGGGTACTACAGGCAATTTATTAATCAAAGAATGAAAATTTTACATAAGCTTCTCTCATGCACGGATTACCCGAACAATGACCCTCCATGCGCTTTAAATAGAACTCATGGACCAATCGGGTGTCAAGCCACGGATCAAGTGTCGGTAATATCGAGGTGAGAGTGAACCGTCGGATCACTACATATCGTGACCGTCGGATTGTAAGTTACAAAATGTACAACGGTAAAGAAACACACTTTACCTAACTCTAACCTAACTCTATACTAGACCAAGTTGAACTTAACTATATCCTATGTGTCGGAATATCCTAACATCCCCCCTTAAGAACAACTTGGGATAGGATTGAAGGATTTACAAATATGACACAATAGGAGAAGGAAGGAGGCACTAGAGCCTATCCCCCCTTAGTGACAACTTCCTGAACTCCAAGCATATATCGAAGTTTAGTGAACTTCGCCTCTGTGAGAGCCTTTGTGAAGATGTCTGCAACCTGATCATCTGTTGGACAATATTGCACTTCAAGAACATGGTCATGAATGAGCTTTCTGATGAAGTGCATGTGTAGTTCATTGTGTTTGCTGCGCTGATGCTGGACTGGATCTTTACATAGTTGAATGGCACTTTGATTATCACACCAAAGTGTGGTTGGATGCTGCTGCTCAAAGCCAAACTCTGATAGGATCTGACGAAGCCACAAGGCTTCCTTACTAGCTTCCACGGCACCACGATACTTCTTCTGCTGACGAAAGAGAAATGGCAGCTTGTTTCTTACAAGCCCATGTAATAGGTCCTGAACCAAGAGTGAAGACATAACCGGCAGTAGACTTCCGATCATCAGGGTCACCAGCCCAATCAGAATCAGTGAAACCAACTAACAAAGGAGCTGCTTTGGCACTGTAATGAATCCCAAACTGTATTGTACCTCGAACATAACAAAGTATTCTTTTAGCTGCTTTCCAATGACTTTCACGGGGGTTTTGCATAAAACGAGCAACAAGGCCAACAACAAAGGAAAGATCAGGACGAGTATGGGTTAAATACAAGAGTTTTCCGACAAGTTGACGGTATAAGGTAGCATCAACTTCAGGAGAAGTACAAGAGACTGAAAGTTTGACTCCAGACTGAAAGGGAGAAGGGGCTGGCTTACAGTCTTCCATGTGAAAATGACGAAGAATATCACAAGCATACTTGGACTGGGAAAGGAAAATACCCTCTTGGGATTGCAAGACTTGAAGACCGAGAAAATAGTGTAAATGTCCTAAGTCTGTCATTTCAAATTTCTTTTTAAGGCTGGACTTCACATGGTTTATAAGGTTGGGATCACTACCAGTAAGAATAAGATCATCAACATAAAGAACAAGGATGATAAGAGAGTTGCCCACTTTCTTGGTGTAGACAGTATTGTCAGAATGATACCTAGAAAAGCCAGATTCTAAAAGAAAGTTATCCATTTTGGCATACCAAGCCCGAGGAGCTTGCTTGAGGCCATAAAGGGATTTCTTAAGTCGACAAACAAGGCTGGAGTCTGTTTGTATGAAGCCAATGGGTTGTTCCATATAGATTTCTTCCTGCAAGTCCCCATGCAAGAAGGCAGATTTAACATCCATCTGATGGACTTCCCATTTTAAAGAGGCAGCAAGGGAAAGAACAAGGCGGATAGAGTTCATTTTGGCAACAGGGGAGAAGGTTTCAGTGTAGTCAATGCCTTCAACCTGTGAAAAGCCCTTAGCAACGAGACGAGCTTTATGTTTATCAACTTTCCCATCTGGTCCATACTTGGTTCTGTAAACCCATTTACATCTAACAAGTTTGCATCCCTTTAGTAGAGGAACAAGATCCCATGTATCATTTGTCATTAATGAATGATATTCTTCATTCATAGCTGCTTCCCAATGTGGATGGCCTGAAGCTTCTGCAAAAGTGTCAGGATCATGATTTACTGGAGCTTGAGCCAGTAAAGAAGAGGCTCTTTCAAACTGAGAACGTGTACGTCGCTGATCTGTAGGATCACCGGCAAGATCACCTGCTGCATCCCGAGTAGCACGGACCCATCTTGGAAGTTGAGGATCCTGAGAAGGTGGGGGAGGATTATCATCCTCGCTTTCATCATCTGAAGAAGAAAGGTTTTCAAAAGTAGAAGAGTTAGGAAGAGGTGGCACATCCGCCGGACTAGACTCGCAGGCCGATTTATTTTCATCAAATTTTACATCTCTTCTAATGATAACATTTTTGGACTTAAATGGAATAAGTCTATAACCTTTTACATCTTCAGAATATCCAACAAAAGTACATTTCTCACTCTTAGGTTCTAAAGCTTTATGCTTTTCATCTGGAATATGGGCCCATGCTTCACTTCCAAACACACGAAAGTGACTTACATCTGGTTTAATGGAACTCCAAGCTTCTTCTGGAGTGATATTCTCTAGAACCTTAGTAGGAGTGTGATTGATTATATAATTTGCACAATTAATTGCTTCGGCCCAAAAACTAAGACTGAGTCCTTTAGATTGCAGCATAAAATTAGCCATTTCCTTTAAGGTGCGATTTTTCCTTTCAGCTACACCATTTTGTTGTGGAGTGTATGGAACAGTATGTTGCATTTGAATTCCATTTTCGGTGCAAAAGTTGATGAATGTGTTTTTAACATATTCTCCACCATTATCAGTTCTTAGCTTAAGAATTTGATGTCCAGATTGTTTTTCAACAAAGGCTTTGAAGGCCAAAAAAGTGTTAAATACTTTGCTCTTGAGTTTTAAGAAGTATACCCAAGTGCGTCTAGAGAAATCATCAATGAAAGTTAAGAAGTACTTGCAGCCAGAGAATGAAGCAACAGGAAGAGGACCACATAAATCACTGTGCACAAGCTGTAAAGGGGCTGAGGCGTGCCAAGAGGCACGTTTGTCAAAACTGTCCCGATGATGTTTTCCGAGTACACATCCGGAACAAACACCATCTCTGCAAGATACCATAGGAAGACCTGTCACCATATTTTCTTTACATAGATGCTGAAGGGAGCGATAGTTTAAGTGACCAAATCGCTCATGCCAAAGTTTGCTCACTTCATCATTATGAGCAACAAATACTGAGGGAAGATTGGATGACCCAAAGTTGTGAAACTTATACAACCTTTTGGAATCATCAGCAAGACCAGTAGCTAGAATCTGTTTAGGATCTTTTAGATCCTTGATTACAACATCATGAGGTGAAAATTCAACAATTTTACCTTCACCTGAATGAGTTATCTGATAGACAGATAGAAGGTTGCAGGATAAGGTTGGAACACATAATACATCATTAAACTGACCATTGTCTAGATGAACAGTTCCAGTCCCTACAACATTAAGAGATCTATCATCACCAATATATATATTTTTGGTGTTACAATCATTTAAAGAAGAAAACATGGCTTGGTTTTTGGCCATGTGACAAGAGGCTCCAGAATCAATGAGCCACTCATGAGAATGAGAAGAAGAAGAAGATACATTTAATGCATAACCAGACTGAGATGATTGACAATGAGATGCAGAAAGTGCCATTCCGGAAGTTGAAGTTGAAGTAGGCTCCACATGGATGTTATGTTTCTTCATTGCGGCTTCCAAGGCTTCCATCTTCTTAAAGCATTTAGATTCTAAGTGGCCATCTCGATTACAAAAGTTACAATGTCTATCAGTCTTCTTCCATTTGTTTTTATTGGTCTTATCATTTTGCTGAAATGATCTTTCATTTTGAGGCTGAGATGGTTTAGGACCATTCTTTTGAGGATATGACTTCTTAGGATTCTTTGAATTTGGTTGCTGCTGGGCGGCTAACGCTTTCGTGGAAGAGTTTCCAAGATTAAGAAGACCAAGGTGTAAGAGTTTTTCTTGTTCTCTTATTAAGGAATCACAAAAGGAGTCAAAGGAAGGGGCCTTGTAGTCTTGTCCTTGACAAATGAAAGCTTCCCTTGTAGAATGGAAAGTGGAAACAAATACAGAGTAGGCTGGTCCCAACTTAGTAAGGATGGAATAAATAAGGTTACCATCTTCTTTCTTAACTTTAACACCTTCCAAGAGATATCTAAGGGTCTTGAATTTGGACAAGAAATCTTCAATGCAAGAAAAATTATTAGGATCCAAAGTAAGCAGCTCATTTTCAAGTTGATGGGCTCTAATTTCATTTTTAATCCCAAAAACTTTAGCAAGTTTTTCTAATGCTTCATGAGGAGTCTCAAGTCCTGCAATGTGGAATCTAAGATCAGGAGAAATAGACATCCCTATCAAACCACGTGCTTGATCTTGTCTATTTTCCCATTTTGCCGCCTTGTCTTCATCTTTTGGTTTCTTCTCTTGGTTTGTGGCTATTCTGAAGAGACCTTTACTTCTAAGTAAATCTTCCATGTAGGCTACCCATTGGAAGTAGTTAGTGCTGTCAAGAATGACTTGGCATGGACTTTCCATTTTAAAAAAAAACTGAAGCTGAAGATGCTGAAAGTAAGTGTTCCAATGGATAGATCTCGAAAAAATAGGCGGTTTTAAAAAAAACGGCTCTGAAAAAGGCTTCCGGATGAAGAAGTTATGGCTTTTTGAAAAAAAATTGTTGACGTTGCCGACAAAGTGCGCGAATGTGCGGGAATGAAAAAATCCGCCCCCACAAAATGGAGACTTGAACCCAAGACCTCTACTCTCTTAAAATAGCTTTGAACCAATTGATCTATACAAAAAATTTGAGAGAGAGAGAGAGAGAGAGAGAGAGGGGAGGGGGGGGGGGGGGGGGGCCTTGGTTTGCGTGCTTTCCTTGAGAAAGCTCTTTTTCCCTACAAAACACAAAACACAAAACCCAACACGAATATGCAAAGAAAAACGAACCTTGCGGCTCGAAGTTAGCTTTAGCCAAAAAACTAGAAATTTAAAAAAAAAATCTCAAAGTTAGCTTTAGCCGAAAAACTAAATATTTTTCTCAATGTTTCTGATTTTCCGAGATCACACTAAGGTGCAGGGAAAAGAGCATACGCATGAGAAAAATCCTTCCTTTCTGTTTCTGATTTGCCCAGATCGCACAGAGTCGCAGGGCAAAGAGCATACGCAGAAATGAAAGGTATAGATCCAGTTAAAAAAAAAGGCTAAATAAACTGAGACCGAAATAAGCAGAGAGAAAATAACAGTAAACTGCAAAAGAAACACTGTATACCTCCCGATCTGAAAAATGACGCAGCTAGGGCTACCGGAAACCTTTTCGCGTGAAACGAAAGGGGTTCCTCACTGGAACAGATGCTCCGAACGCAACAGAGCAGTCCTCTCGGCCCGAAAGCAGTCAGAAACAATAGATCTAGGAAACGACAGCCGCATGCAGTTCTACCGGCTTCAGATTTGGATCACCAACGGACGCGGCCCTCAAATAGCTCTGATACCATGTAGGAATTTACAGGGTAAGTTCCACAGAAAGAATACCAAAAGGACACCGCTCACAACCAGATCTCAAATCAATACACCAGTATTTTTGACGTGGTTAAAACCCTCAGAGTGCAAGGAGGGAAACAGTCCACGGCCTGTCCCAACGTGGGTACTACAGGCAATTTATTAATCAAAGAATGAAAATTTTACATAAGCTTCTCTCATGCACGGATTACCCGAACAATGACCCTCCATGTGCTTTAAATAGAACTCATGGACCAATCGGGTGTCAAGCCACGGATCAAGTGTCGGTAATATCGAGGTGAGAGTGAACCGTCGGATCACTACATATCGTGACCGTCGGATTGTAAGTTACAAAATGTACAATGGTAAAGAAACACACTTTACCTAACTCTAACCTAACTCTATACTAGACCAAGTTGAACTTAACTATATCCTATGTGTCGGAATATCCTAACAATGAGGACCGTAGACCCCTAAGAGGAGAACCCATTCTTTGGATCCAATGTTTCTAAATTTTCCAGAGAGGATTCTTGGCAGACTTACCCATTCTTCAAATCTTACTTCTTCAGGGTTCCAAAGTATGGCTAAACCTCCTGCACTTCCTATAGCATCTTGTCCTACTATCTCGTACCTGGGCTTGATGTTTCCCATGATCTCCTTCAATTTTAATTCATTGATCTTGGTTTCTTGAAGTAACATCACACTAGGTTTATCTTTCCTCAATCTTTCTTTGAGATATCTCTGTTTCCCTTTACTGTTTAGACCTCTTATGTTCCAGGTCGTGATTATCATTTCAACAGTTTGGTTGGTTGGTGGAATACCTCTGATAATGGCACCACTCTTCCTGAGTTAACAAGCATCTCTCCCACCATTTGGATGGATTCACTCATGGGTCTTCTTCCCCCTTTTTTCCCTCCTTTTCCTGATACTCCTACTTCCTGCCCCTGTCCTCCCTGTGATCCTAGATGCTCAGGTTGACTTACCATGATCGTTCCTAGTTTCATTTTATATTGTTGAAACATTTCTTTGTATAGTTGCTTTTGGTCTTCTGGGATGAACCTCTCAATATTTTCATCACTTGTTCCTCTTCGCTAAAATTTTCTTTCTGTGGGTCTATCTCCATCTGGCTTTGCTCCATCTATTTTTTATTTCCTTCCCCTTCGTTTTCTTCCATTGTTTTGATCTGTTCTTGCTTTTTCCCTTTCTCTTTCTGTATTGGCTCTATTGGTTCGTCACTGCTTTCCTCATTGATCTCTTCCATTTCCTCTTCCTGTAGCACAACAAATTTGTTCTGATTTTCTTATTCCTTCTCTTTCTGTGGGTTCTTATGGTTACTTGTCGGTTTTTGGGCCCTTTTCCTTCTGTGGACCTCCTAGAATCCCCCTTCCATTTCCTTACTAGATCCTTCTTCCTTCCTGCTTTCTTGAGTGGGCTCCGGGAAGTTCTGAGGGAAAGATTTGAATAGATGCCCATATTCATGGCATCTCTGACACCTAAAGGGTATGTGCTCATAATCCAGAGGTTGTTGCCAGATTTCATCATGATATTCTACTTCTATGCAATCAGGGAGAGGTTCTGTAATGTTCATATAAACACAAATCTGGGCATAAGAAGTGTACCTTCCTTTTCTTGTTGTGTCAGCCACTTTGACGAAGGTCCAATCGAGTTACCTATACCTTCCAGGATTTCTGGGTCCCAGAAATCCGTTGGGAGGCTGAACAGGCGGACCCAAATTGGTGATGCCAGCATTTTTTCCTGATCCGGGTTGTAGCATTCTTCCCAGTGTCGCATAAATAAACCAGCATTATTGAAGAAATAAGGGCCATCTTCAAATACCTTCTCTTTTTCTTCTAGGTTAGAGAATAGTACTGAAAAGAAGCCTTTCACTCCTACTTTCAAGTCTATGTGACCTTTCGGTTGCCATCGTTGTTGTATCCATTTAACCAGTTCCTTCTCTGTAAGCCAGGCCCCTATGAATTTGCAGATTAACACATGATCTTTCATATACCCTCTATATTCCTCCAGTTTGTTGTTGGGGATAACAAACCTTGGTTTTTTTGCTGCTCTAGGCAGACATTTTCCTCCTAGACCCACTTGCCAGCGCGCTCCCATGACCGGTGTGTCCTTGCCCCTTTTTCCCTGACTTCCCGTAGTCCCATTTCTGCTTGCGTCTCCCGCCATCACATTCTTGTAGGAGGGGATCGCTCCCCCCCTTCTGGGCTCATCATTCTTCCGTCAGTTCACACCTGCCCCAGTCGATCTTACTTTTATGACTCGTGACAGTGCTCCCTTGTCCTTATTTGCTATGGTCTCCCCTGCCCTCTGTCACTGTTGCAGGCCTGCCAGGGTCGAACCCTGCATCAAACCCTAGCCCGTGACTCCCCTGCCCTTTGTCACTGTTGCAGGCCTGCCAGGGTCGAACCTTGCATCAAACCCTAGCCCGTGACTCCCCTTCTCTCTCATGTTTATTAGTCAAAGTGGGGAAGCATATAAGGTCACCAAAAAGCTTTTCAAGCACAACTCGTCCTCTTTTGATTTGGAGGACGAGAAATCTGAGAAACCTAAGCCATCTGCAATTTCATCTTTGATTAAATGTCTCTTCGTCCATGAGAATCATATCCATACGCTTTTTGAGGAGGCAAATGTAAAAGGTTGAAATCATTGAATATGTAGAAAATGGCATTTCTTGATAGAATTATCTAAATATTCAACAATTTGGACTTATATATAACTAAAATGGGTCAAATCACGACCAAAAGAGGGAAATATATGAACAACATAGTTTGGAATCATCGAATATTTAGATAGTGCCATTTCTTTATGGTGTTTTCTAAATATTTGTTGATTTGGACCCATATACTACTAAGATGTGTTAAATCATGACCAAAATAGGTTGAAATTGTCAAATATTTAGATAGTGGCATCAATTTTGATACATATATGGTCAAAATGGGTCTAATCATAACCAAAAGAGGGGAATATATGACTAAAATAAGTTGAAATAGTGAAATATTCACCAATACATTTTCCTGATTGTGTTGTATAAATATTTGACTACTTGGACCTATATACGACTAAAATGGATCAAATCATAACAAAATGAGGGGAATATGTAGCCGAAATAGATTGGCATTGTTGAATATTTAGATAATGCCCTTTTTTATGGCTTTGACTAAATATTTGATGATTTGGATCAATGTATGACTAAAATGGATCAAATCATGGCTAAAAGAGGGGAATATATGACAAAAATATATTAAAATACTTAAATATATGGGAAGTTCCCTTTCTTTATTTGTTTTATTGATATTTTACTTTGAAGAATATTGTAAATGAAAATATGTTTTTATCCTAAATTTTAGGATAATAGGAAAAATTATTTTGAAATGTTGGTATAGATTTTATTTAATTTTTATATTACTTTTTAGGTAGGTCGAAGTGCTCATTTTCATCTTGAGATGGTTCTAAAACTCCAAATCAAATGTGTAGGGATGTAATACTATGTTGGAACAAGCAAATTTTAAGAGGTGATTTTGTTTTCAATTATATTGTTATTTTAGTCTTGTTCGAGTAGTTTGGTTATCATTTATCTACTGACACCTATTTTCCACATTCTCATATTTGGCATCACAATATTCTTCATTCAGTCCAATGCACCAACATTTACTGTCATTTTTCTAATGGTAGCATCTATTGTTTTTAAAGATATCAAGCTCTACTCATAAAAACTTGTGTAAGGGTTAATATAGCATTTATGGAACTAATGCTTCCAAGTTATACAACTCCATTAGATGTTATGATGAAGTGTATAGGTGAATTATAACAATAATTAAAACTCTTATCTTAAAGTAGCCATTGCCATGGGAATCACCAAGCATGTTGGTGCATTTCATGGTGGATAAGACTATGATGTTTTAAGTTGGGATAACAAATTGGTCGTTAACCAAGTTTGTGTTATATAGCATTTAACCAAAGGACAATAGACAAAAGGGTGGATCATTAACTTGTTTCCTTGTGGTTAAGAAAATAATCTCTTAACCAATTAAAAATAATTTTAAATCTTACTCTTCTATATATAAACTTTTAATAAAATATATAATATTTATAATAATATTCATTATATAAGACAAAATTGCTTTGTGTGGAACATGAAAATGTTATCCCAAACTAACAATTTGGATTGTGAATAACATGGAGATGATGTTTTCTTAGAATTCTATTCAATTTCTTGCACTAGATGCCTTGATTTCAATGTAGATGTTGATTTCTAATACTATTTGATTGTTTTCTCTAGATGCATTGATTTCAATGTAGATGTTGATTTCTAATCCTATTTGATTGCTTCCACTGGATGCATTAATTTCAGTGTATATTTGGATTTATAATCCTATTTGATTGCTTTTATTGGATGCATTGATTTTAGTGTAGATGTTGATTTCTAATCTCATTTTATTGCTTGTATTAGATGCATTGATTTTGGTGTAGATGTTGTTTTATAATCTTATTTGATTGCTTGCATTATATGTTGTTAATTCTAGATTATTAAGGAAAAACATTTTCAAGATATATTTAGTAATACCTAAAAGGACACTATTAAGAATTAATTAGTTGTCCAAAGTTGTGATACATAGAATTAAAATGAAATAGATGTGCAGAATCAATCCTCCTACAAAGTGCAAATTAATCCTTGACAATATCGTCTCCCTTCTACATCACCAACTAATTACTAATAGACAATTACATATTTTCAAAATATATTCAAAATTACTAATAGATAATTGCATAGAATAATGTATTCATAATATTTATAAGAGGAAAATATATAGTTATAAATATTCAAAACAAATCAAAATATTCTTGAAGGAGATGTGATAATTGTTTAGAGAAATAAATAATGTAAAGATTTTATAATTCTAGCCATTCATTAAAAACAAAAATAGATTATTTCTTTACTTTGATAGTAGACTATAGATAGAAAAATCATCAAAATATTCTTGAAGGAAATAAATTATTTCAAACATTATCAAAGAAAAAAAATCAAGAGTAATCATGATGCAATAAATTGTTAAAACTACTCTTCAAGATATATTTAGTAATAACTGGAGGGACACTATTGAGAATTAATTAGTTGTCAGAAATTGTGATACCTACAATTAAATGAAATAAATGTATAGTATCAATACTCATGCAAACTATTGACAAGATTGTCTCCCTTATTCATCACCAACTAATTACTAATAAAAAATTCCAAGCACACATAAAAATATAACACAATCATTGTAACATTCAAAAACATTATCATCCAAATCCAAACACATACATACACAAACCACCTAAAGCATCCAAACACATATGTACAAAACATTTAAGGCAAGCAACACAGACTAAATTAAAGAAGAGAATGATATGTTCATAACAAGCAAAGAGAAAATAATGTGAATTTTGAAGTTAATCTCAAACATATACATAATAATGATAATCTAAAAATGTGACATTGTTTCCCTTAATGGGAACCAACTTAGATCCATCTAACACTCGATCTATCATGCGCCGAGATGGATCAAATCCCTTGAGATGCAAACCTTTCCTCAAATTCTACACTCCAAAAATAAAGTTTGCACCTCGAGGGATTTGATCCCTCTCGGCGCATGATAGATCCAGTGTTAGATGGATCTAAATCGATATATGCGTTTACAAATTGAGTGAATAAATAATCAAATTATTATGTCTCCTTAATTAGTGTATGTAGAAAATTAATCCAAATGCTTCGAAGGGATTTGATTGGTTTTCCTGTCCATTCACCATACTTATTTGGAATTTATAAAAATATAGTGGGATTCTATAAGATTATATATAAACTCACCTACTCTTTTTGGATTTTGTTTAGAGTGTCCCTCAATTCATGGTAGTGATTTAGACTTTACAAAAAGTTGGTGGGATTTTATATTATTGTTTATCAACACACCTTATCCTTACCAAAAAAAATCATTCCATTTAATTTTATTTAAATCACTTCAATTTTTTATTATTTTTATCAATGTTATTGTGTTTTTATAAATGAAATAAATTTAATTAAACATTTCACTTAAATATTTTATTTTATTTTATTTTATTTCGTTTCATTTTATATTATGTTTTTACTTGTGTTTTTTTAACCTTGATGAAGAATTTATTGCAACATTGGTGTCCTTAATTTTACTCACAACCTTTGTTATAAAAAATATTCATACATAAGTTAATGAGGAAGGCACTTCCATACACATGAAAAGACAATATATAAAGATTTAAAAAATATGTAAAGAATTAAATGAAAAAATAATTTTTAAATGACAACTTGTTTACATATTAATAACATTAAACAAATTTTGTAGATGTTTAAGGGGAATTAAAAAAGTTAATTCATTTATATATCATTTATTTTGTGATATTGTTAAAGAGTTACTCTATAATCATGATGATAATACTGTCAAAGAGTTATTAGTCCTTGCCAAGGTAGGACTCTAGAAATCCATTTGTTTGTTAACCGCTATTAGTTTTGCATTAACTAGTACAACTTATAATGTCTAACTTTAAAAAACAAATATTTATTTTTCAATATTATTGCAAAAAATATTTTCCAAACATTTGATTTGACCATAAACTAGATGGTCTTATTGTATCCTTTATACCATATGGATAACTGCCTCAATTTTTTCTACCATAATGTTTGGATACACTTGCAATATTTATGCCATCATTTTTTATATATTTGTGGAGTGATTTTTCATTGTTAATGTTCATATGAAAACCAACCAAAATTAAAATCTATGAAAATTTAAGCATGTATTTGCATAAAAAATGGATATATGAACAAGATGTAAATATATATAGTTACCAAGAGTTACTGCACACCATCATTTATGTGTTGTTTAGAACCTTAATAAGTAGGAGTAAAAATGTAAATGTGGAGACTTACTCATGGTTACTACCCACCAAAAATTCCATCTATAAGCTCGCAAAGATCACATGTCAGCGTGAATTACTTGTCCAAGATTTTTCACAATCTTTGTCAGGTGACAAATCTTCTACCTCACAAAAGGTGTTTGGTAAGTCTTCTGGTTCCTTGAACCGGTAGTTAATTTTGTAACATTAGAAGTTATCACTCTCTACCCTCCAATTTTGTTAACATTTGAAATTTTCAATTACAATGTCGATAATTGTTTAGTAGATTCTGGTGCATCTATGAATGTAATCCCATTATCTGTTGCAAACAAAATAAATGCTAAATGGGAAAAAACCAATGCACAAATCATTCAGTTAGACAGATCTCTTGTCTAAACTATTGGTGAACTCAAGAATATTCGTATCCAATTATCATCTGGTCATCGAGTTCACTAATGTATAAATATTGTAATTATGGAGATCCCAGAAGCTTATGGCGTACTCCTGAGTAGAGTATGTTCTAGTAAATTACAAGGATATTTTTCTACAGATTGGTCACATTTATGGCTTCCATATAATGGCAGGAATAATTAGATTCGAGACATGAAATACAATGTGACACTACTTGAGGGCCATACTGAGCTTGTTTCCTTTGCTTATTTAATCTTTGGAAATTATTTTTTGGAAACTGATCACGGGCGTTATCAAGTGCAACCATCACCCGTCCCACTAGATACACAGTTGGAGTTCCTTCCTTGTTCTCCAACTGGTGCAAATGAATCTTGTAATATAGATGTACATAGTAATAGTAGTAATATTATAGGATGTTAGGTCCCTATACTACTAGTGTAGCCCCCTATTATTATTAGTGCAACCCCCTTATTGTATTGTTGTGCCCATGTAGTCCCCATGATGTTATTATTGTGCCCCATAGAAGCCCACTATTGTTATCATTGTGCCCCTACAATATTATTGTTATGTAGGCTTTGATTATATTGGAACCCCTTAGACTCCTATATATAGAAAGGAGGCCTTGTCATTTGTATCATCGAAGAATTGTTCATTTGTGTAATGTAAAGGAGGTTTCCCCCTCGAAAAAGGCTTATTTTCAAGTCATTTATCTATTTCTTCTTCTATTTTGTGAGTTGGTTGCATAACATTTGGTATCAGAGCTTTGGATTCTAGGGTTTCGTTGCTTCAAATAGGTCATCGTGGAATTTTCACTATAACATTTTTCTACGCAGTTTCAAAAGCGGAAATTAAAACCCATTTGAACCGAACTCGTTCTGAACCTCATGCCCGAATTTTAGATCTTGTATCGCTATATTTTCGAATATATGAGCTGAGGAAGTTAGGGTTTTTGTAGGCTCCATAATTCCATCTCAAACATGGCATCATGGAATTTTCGCTATAAATGTTTTTCTATGAATCTTGAGAAGCTGAAATTAAAACCCACTTGCACTGAAATCGTGTTGCACCTCGTGTACAAATTTCAGAACTTGGTTTGCTATATTTTTATAGATTTTAATTTTGGTTGGTTTTCATATGAATATTTTATTTTATTTCTTAAAAAATTAATTAAATTATATTATATTATAGTATATTGTGTTATATTAAATTAAATTACATTATATTATAGTATATTGTATTATATTATATTATATTATATTTCGTTTCATTTTATATTATGTTTTTACTTGTGTTTTTATAACCTTGATGAAGAATTTATTGTAACGTTGGTGTCCTTAATTTTACTCACAACCTTTGTTATTAAAAATATTCATACATAAGTTAATGAGGAAGGCACTTCCATACACATGAAATTCTAACTTGGTTCGCTTTTCGTGGCCTTATTGGTCAAAGTGTAGTGGTTTATTTGGATGATCTTATTGTGTTTTCCAAAAGAAGATTAGATCATGTACATCATTTGAAATAGATATTCGAGTGGTGTCATAAATATGGGATTTCTCTCAATCCCAAGAAAAGCATCTTTGGTGTGTTAGAAAGGACGCTATTAGGGAACATCATTGCAAAGAGTGGAATTAAATTTGATCCCGAGAGGGTCAAAGATATTACACAAATCGCGTTATCGGTGAATAAGAAGGCTATGTAATGTTTCTTCAGGAAGATTAATTTCTTGCAAAAGTTCATCTCCGACTATGCTCAAATAGTTAAACCTTTATAAGGGATGATTAAGAAATATGCAATTTACAAATGGGATAAACGAGAGAAGGATCGTTTTGCTCAAATTTAACAAGCTATCACTGATGCACCTGCATTATATAGTCTTGATTATGGAAAATACTTCCTGCTTTATACCTTTGCTTCGGATTCGTCCACCGTGGTCATACTTACTCAGAAGGATACTGAAGGAAATGAATGACCTATCCCTTTTATGAGTGTTGGTTTACAGGGGTCAGAGCTAGATTATCCTGTCATTGAAAAACAAGCATATGTTGTATACAAGGTAGTCAAATATTTAAGGTCCTACCTTCTAAAGGCTCACACGATCATATTTGTACTACACTCAATGGTAAGAACACTTTTCGTGCAGTAGGAGATGGGTAAGAAGAGGGAAAATTGGATGACATGTTTGCAATAATATGATCGGGAATTCAAACCAATTTATACCATTAAGGGTCATAGACTTTTTCAGTTAGCGGTCAAAGAAAGAGATTCTCTTGAGTAATATCTATCAGGTTGGGAGCAGGAAATAGAAATGTATAATGTTGAACATGTTCCCTAGTCCTCGTCTACAATTCCATGGTATTCTGATATATGACAGTTTTTAGAGCACGACACCTTTCCCACGCATTTTTAGAATAAACAAAATAAGTAATGCGATTAAAATCTCTATCCTACCAACTTGTTCATGGAGTACTTTTCAGAAAGCACCACAAAAGTGTTCTTCTAAGATTCCTTCAGCCAGAAGATACAAAGAAGGTACTTAGAGACTTGCACAATGGACCAGCACGTGGTCACTATGCAAGCGACACAACTGCACATAAATTCATGATGGCTAGTTATTATTGGCCCACTCTATTTATATATGCTCACGCTTATGTCTTCAAGTGCCCATCTTGTCAAAGATGTGCTGATTGGGATCAGAAGTCAGTCACCCCACTACTACCAGTAGCAATTGAGGAACATTTTCAACAGTGGGGCCTAGATGTTATTGGGGAAATTTTTCCACATTCTTCAAAGTAACATCAATTTATTCTTACAGTGATAGACTATATCACTCGATGGTCAGACGTAGTTCCCTTGAGACAAGTAAATGACCAAGAAGTCATCCAATTATTACAACATAACATTATAACTAGGTTTGGCATTCCAATGTAACTTGTCTTTAATAATGCGACTTAGTTTTCTTCATTGAAACTTTATAAATTCACATTAGAAAATGGGATTGTATCAAACCATGCATCTAATTATTACCTGGAGGGAAATGGTTTGGCTGAATCGACAAATAAAAACCTTATTCACATCATCAAGAAAAATATCTTCTCTGAGAAAAGGAACTAGCACAACGCTTTGACCAATGCATTATGGGTTGAACTTGTGACCCCTAACCCTTCCCTTAAAACATCACCGTATTTTTTGGTTTATGGTAAAGAAGTTATCTTTCCCCTAAACCTGTATCTCCCAACCTTGCAACTCTCCCAAGAGTCTCAAGGTATACCTTTCCTTCCGGTTCATAGCAGGATAGATACTTTACTCAAACTTGAGGAATAAAGGCTCAAAGCCAAAGAAATATTTGTTGTCCATCAAAACTGTGTTAAGCGTTGGTTCGATAAAAAGTCTATAGGGACTAGGAGTTTTGATGTGGTTGACCTAGCTCTGAAGTGGGATAAGGAAAATGAAGAAAAGGGTAAACACACGAAGTTCCAACCTTTTTGGAATGGCCCATTCACCATCGATGAAAAGCTCGGTCATAATACCTCCAAGCTGAAATCCTTAGACGGGAGGATTGACCCCCTTCCCGTAAATGGCAGAGATTTGAAGCATTACTTTCAATAGTGTTGGGTGTGGAGCCTGATTATCTCCTGTATTCAAAGGTATCGCTGCATTGGACTCCAATTAAAAATGGGGTGGCAACGCCGCCTGTAAAATCTTCATTGCAAGGGGGATCCGGGGGGGGTGCGGCCGCGATCTTTTGGAGCCCCCCCCCCCTAGCGGAGGGATCGAGGGAAGCGCCCTCGAAGCTAAGAATAGATGTAAAATTTCCTTGTAAAATTTTGTAATTTTGTAGTCAATCTCGACCGTTCAGTAGGCGGAGATCTGATGGTAGAAGTTATGTTTAATTATGGTTTTTTGCCCTAGAAGGCAACCCCTCACTATATATGAGGGAATTGTATTGCATCTATGTAGATCGTATTCTGAGTGAGGAAGAGAGAGGGGATTGAGAGCGAAGAGGGAGTTACAGTGGATCTATTGTAGGTTGTATCTCTTCAGTTTGCTGGATAATATAAAAAGAAGGACTCGTTGTTTCTCCGTGGATGTAGCCCAAACTAGGTGAACCACATATATTTGTGTCTCTCTTGTTTTATGTGTTTTCTGTGTTTATAAGTCTACAATATTTTATGTGTTCCATTGCTATGTAATATATAATTTTCTAACAAATAGAAGCTACAAGTTGCACTCCTTGTATAGTTTGTTCTTCTCTTTTATTTTCTTTTCATCTGTCTTGCTCATGTGTGTGTCATGTCAATCCTGTCTTGTGTTTTATTTTGTCATTGTCATTGTACATAAATAAGACCTTGTGTGAAAAGTGTTTGGCTCTAAAGGAATTTATGGTGGAATAAAAGAGAAAGTGTCACAACCACAATGATTACCTTTTTGTTGTCTTCTTATTTTCTTTGAGAAGATGTCATAGGCTGAGATAAGTCAGGACGAAAAATAAGATACATCCAAAAGGGAAACCTTGAGGGAACCTATTAGATTTGTGCCTATTCTAGTATCCAAACTACTCAAATTGGTGTAAATCTACTTGTGTGTTAACACTTATCTAATCTAGTAGAGAAAGGATAAGGGAAAATCTAAAGAGAGAAAAAGTATATCAGAGGTTCTAAAATACTTCTCTGAAGGGGAAACCTCCTTTGCACTTAATAAGTCAAGATCCCCCTTCCACCCGTTGAAAATAATGATTGTCGAAGCAAAGTCCCATTTAATAAATAAATAAAACGTGAAAGAAGTGAAAGGCCATGTGCAAGGAGGTGAAGCAAGCGACTTCGTTGGGATACTGTCCAGGCCTGCTGGCAGTGAAGCAATGTTTGTGCTCCTGAAGTGACATCAGCAAGGCACTGTCCAGTCCTGTTGACAACGGGGCAACACCATAGATGAAAATTCATACTCTGAATATCATGAAATCATCGCGCACATTACCCTTTCCTAGATTGAAACAATTGTGATATGGTTTTTATTTGTGCGTTTTAACCAAGTCAAACAAAGTAAGGTACTACGTATATAACCGGGTAAAAAGGGGGAAGTCAAGGGAATCCAATTGGTGAATCAATTTAATTCTTAAAGGATTGACCCTTTAACTGGAAATCTATTCCTAAACAAAGAAGCTAAAGTTCGCCCAATGTTGTCACTGCTACAACACCTTCCAAAAATTTCACTATATTCAAATTTTGGAGCCTACTTCATCGTCAACTGGGTCGCCAAATGTTGTTTCATGTTATTTTATATGTTTCAAGTGTTCTTGATCATTGTTAAGTGTCTTCGTGTTGATTAGAACATCTTTTGTGTACTTCAAGATCGTAACATCTTTGTTGTTTTGAAATGACACTTTTTGGTCATAGTCGCACACACTTCACCTAATGTACTTGGAAAATGTATGTAAAGTGGTGCTTTGATATCTACTTATCATTGTTGAAGCTTATTTAAGTCTTCTTGATGAGTTGGTATGTGTCACACATGTTTTTATGTCGAAACTCATCGTGTTCACATCTTGTCCTATCTTCCATAAATAGATAAATTTTGGTTTCAAAATGAACCCATTAAGGCAAAGAGTGCATGAGTGCGCTTTGAAATCTTGATAGGGAATTCTTCATTGTTCAAAAGTGTGCCCTATGCCCTCCAAGAGCGTATAGCGCACTCCTAAAGCACCTTCCCCTTACTTGTTTTGAACTGCTGATTCAGGTGGATATTGGTGGCCACTCGCCTATTCCACCTAGACCCCCTAGTCAATTTCATCTATTTCCCTGTTCATTTCAACATTTACTATTTTTAGCAGTTTTACGGGTCATGAACTTCTGTAGCAGTTTTGACCCCCTAAAAGGCGTTTTTGGGGGTCGCGATAGGCTCATATCCATAGGAAAGGGCTTGATGTGAAACATATAGTACTCAGCAAGACCTTTCCAACAAGGTATCATACACACTAACAGAGATAATATGACCAAGTTACAACCCCGAGAAGTTGGATGCCCAACTAACCCCAATAGGGCCCACAAACTCTTGGTGTTACATCTCCTGGGGTTAGGGTTTTGGTTGTTTAGGGTTTTTCATGTTTCCCAATAATAAATAGGCCCTTGAGCCTCATTGTAACAGAGTTCAGAGGCATGTAGCCGCCACATCTATTCTTAGAGATAAGCTACCATCGCCCAAGTTATCTTATTTCCATTATGTTTGTAAGCATAGTTCAATATTTTTCTATTAATGAAATGAAGTGTTTTTCTACTACATCTCTGTGTTTATGATTATATATGTAAGTTGGTGCATTCCTATTTAAGTTCAGATCAGTGGTATCAGAGCGGTCTTCTCTTTCTCTGTTTTTCTTTGCATGTCCCCAACGAGGTCAAGGTATAAGGAGTTAGGGCTCGATCTAGTTGAACCATTGAAGGATCAACCTCGAAAAATGCGATGACCTCCCATGGCAGAAGAAACCAAAGATGAGGGGGCAGGAGATCCTTTCAAAATGTTGCTCGAGGAAGCCCTCGAGCGACAAAGGGAGGCAATGATGGATAACTTTGCCTAGATCCTCTGATGACTACCCAAAGGCGATGTATCTTCATCCAATAGCCACTTTGGAGGTGCCACTCCTTTTAAGGTACAATTTAACTTCGATATTCACATATTCTAAGGCCTGATAGATGCAGACGTGTAGATAAATGGTTAAATCTATTGGAAGGATATTTTTTAGTTCATTACTTTTCCAATCGGGAAAATATTACTTTTTCACTTCTCAAAGCCCCCCCACACGTCAAGGATTGGTGGGAAACCTACTGTGAACAAAAGGATGAGTGAACCCTCGCTGTTTTCAGCCACACCCACTTGGAATTCTTTCTGAGACACCATCAAGGAACAATATTACCCTATCGGGAGCTATGAATATATATACATAAAGTGGACCACACTATGGTAGGGAAGGGACCAAGATGTGCCAGAGTTCACAAATAATTTCCATACACTTCGCACGAAGCTGGGTATCAAGGATACTAAGTGACATTTGGTGCTCAAGTACCGTGACTATCGACACAAGTACATCCAGGACGAGATGAAGTTCCTGGACATTTCCTCGCTCGGCACAACGTATCGGTACGCTGTAAAGATTGAGCAGAAGTTTAAACAGAAGAAGCGATACTTTGGATCTGCAAATCCAAATCAAGGAAAGGCGCCCCAAACCACATAACAAAGGAGCCAAGCCAAGGCAGGGCTACCCAGGATAGCCCACCGAAGCTGCAAGAAAACAACAACACCACGAAGATGAAGAAGGACACGGGAAAATGGTGTGAGTTCCATAAGAGATCCACTCACAATAAAAGTGAGTGTCGGACCAAGAAGTCACTAGTGGTCGAGCTGAAGGCTTCCGAATCAGACGTAGGTTCCGACTCTGAATCAGAAGTTGATAAGGGAACTGACAAGGGGAAGCAGATCATTGATGCAGAGCCCATTGCCACTGTGGCCACCACAAAGCTCCAGAAAATTGAGCCTGAAGATCCAAAGGAGGGGGAACTCCTATTCCACTCACATATGTGGGTGAAGGGTTCTTCGCTGTAGTTCATTGTCGACGGCGGGAGCCAAAAGAAACTCATTTCAGCAGATGTCGTGAAGCGGATGGGCCTAAAGACTACATCACATCCACAGTCGTACACCATAGGGTGGCTTCACCAAGGACGAGATCTTCATGTCAGCCAGCAGTGTCACCTTCCCTACAGCATCGAGCCCTTCACGGATGAGGTAGTGTGTGACATTTCTCCTCTTGAAGTTTTTGATGTATTGTTAGGACAACCATACTTGTGGAAGCGACATGTTGTATATGAGTCTAGACCTCACTCGGTGATTATTACTTTGGCTAATAAGTTGTACAGGATATAGGAGGTAGCCCCGCCTACCACCATCTCTTTGATCACTACAAAGAAATGCAGTAAGATCATTTCCAAGACCAGGAAATTTGTTTTCCTTATGATTTGCCCCCAAGGCAAGAAGAAGGTTGTGGCCACGGCTTCTAGGCAGTGCTCCTCTTCACAGCAGCAAAAGATGGACAAGGTTGTGGAGGAGTATAGGGATATTTTTGCCTCACCCATAGGGGTACCTCTGCACTGTCAGGTCAAGCACTCCATCGATCTGACCCTGGCGCACCGCTGCCCAATGGACTGATCTATCGATGCTCTATTCTAGAGAACTATGAGATCAAGAGGCAGATTCAAGAACTACTACAGAAACGACACATCAGGCCAATCTCATCACCTTGTGGGAGCCCGATTGTATTGGTACAAAAGGAGGATGGGACCTGGAGGCTCTGTATTGACTATCGGTGCTGAACAAGATCACTGTCTAGAATAGGTACCCAATCCCACGGATTGATGACCTTCTAGACTAGCTCAAGGGGGCAAATATTTCAACAAGATTGACTTGAAGTCAGGTTATCACCAGGTGCCTATCGAACCCTCCGATGTGTGGAATAGTGCCTTCAAATCCAAGGAGGGCCTTTTCGAATGGTTGGTCATGCCGTTCAGATTGACGAACGCCCCTACAACCTTCATGAGACTGATGGACGACATCTTGCGACCCTTCACCAATGAATTTGTGGTGGTGTATCTAGATGAAATCTTGATCTTTAGCTAGAGTTGGGAAGATCACCTCCACCATATTCAACTGGTCCTTCAAACCCTTCGACAACACAAGTTGTATGCTAACTTGGAGAAATGCACCTTTGCCTGACCCGGGTCCAATATCTGGGTTACATCATTGATGAGTAGGGTGTACATGTGGACCCATCCAAGATACAAGTCATTCGGATTGGCCAACCCCAACCACTCTAACAGAGCTCCGCAGCTTTTTGGGTCTTACCAATTTCTACCATAGGTTCGTGCTGGGGTTCTCTCATATCACTTGGCCTTTAAGTCAAGTCACCAAGGGCAGAGAGAAAGAAAAGTTCTTTTGGTTGGAAACCCAACAGTGAGCGTTCTTCGAGTTGAAGAATCACCTTTTTTATGCACCAGTGCTTACATTACCAAACCTGTAACAACCATTTGAGATTGAGACAGATTCCTTTGACTATGCTATTGGTGCAGTTCTTACTCAGCATGGGCATCTAGTGGCTTACCACAGTGAGACACTTTCAGACACAATCCAAAAGTACCCAACGTATGACAAAGAAATGTATTCCATTGTCTAGGCCTGCCGTCAATGGAAGCATTAAATTATGGGGAAGGAAATGGTCATCCACACAGACCACCAACCTCTACAATTCATACAGACACAAGGGAAGTTGTAGAACGATCACCATCAGAAATGGTCCACCTATCTGCAACTGTTCCATTTGAACATCAAGTATAATAAGGGCAACACCAATAATGTCGGCGATTGCCTCAGTCAACCACCAGTCATGGCGTTAATCACTATGCTCGACTCTTGTGGGCACGAGACATCTGGGTGGTCGCATCTTTACAAGAGCGATCTAGAATTCGGCAACATATACTAGACACTCCTAGAAGGGAATAAATTTCCAAATTTTCACCTTCAAGATGCATTGTTATGCCACTTGGGACACATCTGTGTTCCTTCAAGTGACCGTGCAAAGATGATTTGGGAGGCGCACCATAGTTGGGTCGCTGGACATTTCGGAGTAGAGAAAATAGTGGCGGTATTGCAAAAGTATTTTTATTGGCCGAAACTTCGTCAAGATGTTGGGAAGTACATTAGATCCTGCACCGCATGCGCCATTACTAAACCAACCATCAAGAAGCAAGGCCTGTATACTCCTCTACCTGCTTCTAGTCGGCCTTGGGAATCAATATCCATGGATTACATGTTAGGCCTTCCTTGTACTAAGCACGACAACAATTGTGTTTTCATGGTCGTCAACAGATTATCTAAGATGGCCATCATGGCGACCTGCAAGAAGAGTATCACAACAGAGGCCAATACTAATCTCTTCTTTGAGCGAGTGTGGGTACACTTTTTGATCCCACAGTCCATTATCTCAGATCGGGACAACAGATTCCTGAGTGCATTTTGGTCAAGTCTCTGGTCGATGCTAGATACAAAACTTACTAAGACCATGACTTTCTATCTGTAAACTAATGGCCAAACAGAGGTTATCAACAGGATGATCGTACACATTTTATGCATGTACAACTCAAAGCATCCACGCACATGGGATGAAAGCCTCCCCTATGTCCAACATAGCTACAACATAGCTCTCCACATCTCAAAAGGCCACAACCCCTTTCAGGTAGGGCTGGGATTTCAGCCATTATGTCCCATTGATGTGGCCATATCATTTGCAGCCACTCAGGTATATTCGGATCATGTGCAGTTCGAAGTTGAAAGGGCTAATAGCTTCATTGAGCACATTCAACACATCCTCCAACAGGTCCATGATATATTAGAGAGAGCCAATGCTAAGTACAAGTAGTGCCATGATTAGCATCGAGTGTCACACAAGTTCCAGGTGGGCGACAAAGTTTGGCTACATTTGCAGAAGAAGCGCCTTGCTAGACCACACCGTAAGCTTCACCCACTTCGTTATGGGCCATACACCATCAACAAGGTCATTGGTGACAATGCCTTTGAGCTCAACATCCCACCATTCCTTGGTCTTCACCGAGTCTTCAATGTAGATCGCCTTTGGCCATACTTTCCACCATTGTTGGACACATCTCATGTTGTAGAACAACTCACACCAACAGAGCTCAACCCGGACTGAATGGAATAGGCCACAACTGATCAGATCATGGACACACAGATCAAGAACACTCAGAAATAAAGGATATAGCTATATCGAGTTGTCAAGTCCAGCCAACTCCTTCACTAGGGCAAGTGGTTCACCAGGGACCAGGTTCAACAAACATTTCCTCACCTCATGGAGGCTCTACACGCAATGGGGACCATTTCTTCCTATGGGGGGAGGAATGATCCAGGTGGATATTGGTGGCCACCCACCTATTCCACCTATAACCCCTAGTCAGTTTCATATGTTTCCTTGTTCATTTCAGCATTTACTATTTTTAGCAGTTTTTCGAGTCCTGAACTTTCGGAGCAGTTTTGACCCCCTAAACAACATTTTTTTGGGGTCTACAGTAGGCCCATAGCCATAGGCAAGGGCTTGTGGTGAAATATTTAGTACTCGACGAGACCTTTCCAGCAAGGTATTGTATGCGCCAAACAAAGATAATATGACCAAGTTAAGACCCCGGGAAGTTGGATGCCCAACTAACCCCAACGGGGCCCACAAACTCTTGGTGTTACATCTCCTGGGGTTAAGATTTTGGTTGTTTAGGTTTTTCTCATGTTTTCCAATAATAAATAGTCCCTTGAGCCTCATTGTAATAGAGTTCAGAGGCATGTAGCTGCCACATCTCTTCTCAGAGATAAGCTACCATCGCCTGAGCTCTCTTATTTCCATTCTGTTTGTAAGCATAGTTCAATAATTTTCTATTAATGAAATGAAGTGTTTTCTACTACATCTCTGTGTTTATGATTATATATGTAATTTTTTGTGTTCATGTTTAAGTTTGGATCAACTGTGCCCTTTGGAAAAGCTAAGTCTTCCTTTGAGTGCACTCCTTCGACTCGAAGAAGTGCAACCTCCTTGAGCGCATAAGTGCACCCCGAAGGCCTTAAGCCCCACCGTTAAACCTTCCACCATGTTCCATGCACCCTCTTGACCTTTGAGTGCATGAGAGCACTCCGAAGGCACAAATATTCATCCTTCAATCTCCAGACTTGCGCCATGTTCCCTCTTTGGTCTCATGAGCGCATGTCGAAGCCTTGAAGCCTCCTCCCTTCAATGTTGAAGCCTTGCAAAGTGCACCCTTGCGCCCAGAAGCCCTCCTTGCTTTTTCCAAGCACAATGTGAAGGCATGAACAAAAAATCTACATAAAACATGTTAGAATAGGAGATTTTCAGGTTTATGGTTGCTTGTCATGAGTGATTGTAGTTACAGGTACTCTAGAAACAATGTGGCAAGCATGCATGAGGAATATCGGGAAAAGGAGGCATCTAAGGGAAAAAAAAGAAAAAGAACACATTGAAAAATTGATGATTAAAGCACCCTGAAGACTCCATAAGATTGAAGATCCTAAGGAGGGTGAAGAACATCAACAACCCAGAGATGCATGTAGAACAAAACACAAGTGGCAGCCATGTCACCCATTGAAGAAGTCCATGTCATCAATCACTATAACTCCTAGACATCACTGATAGTGACTTGTCATGCCTCATCACATGATGAAGTGGAACTTATGATGCAATTATGTAATCATTGTATAGACAAATAAATGGAAATCCAAGAGTCATGTATGACAAAGTAGCCATGGAAGTCCAAAAGTCATGTAATACCAATGGTTGTAGAAGTCTAAAGGTCATTAGAAGTTGGAAAGACAAGAGTCATGAGGATACAAAAGGTCATGCCTCAAGTTATGAAAAGATCTTCATTTTTCATGTAAAGGAATTTTAACCTTGGCTTCTCCCATAGGCATTAAAGAGATATAGTTAGTACTTTTGGGGAGCAAGTAGTGGCTCTAACACTCCACTATTGGAGTTAGTGATGTTCATTGTACTTATGTATATTGGAACATTTTCTTAATACTTGAAGCCTTTTAGGCCAACACATTTTCATACATGGATTGTGTATGTTTTAAGGCTACTCTTTGAATGTTTATGATTCATGTTTGATTTCACATGTACTAGAGTAATTGAAGTATTTTGGTGACTCGGTTCTTAACTTATTGGAAATGTGTTGTAATGATTTAACAATAATGGTGTTTATGTGAACTATTTCACTTGATGTTCAACGATTCTTTCTCATATACGTGTGTGTCTCCATTAGGGTAGTACTATTACTTCTCTTTTAGAGGTTCACTTTATTTCCCCTTCGCAGTGAAAGAACCATGATACATTTTCAATCGAACACTCACAAGGCACACTCTCTTGTTCATTCGGAAGCACACATGTGCTTCTCTCATGCCAACCATTAAATCCAAGGCATATATTTAAATAAACGGCAGTCGGGTCGTATTATGGATGGGACTCTTACACCAAATGGTGTGAGGTCTAATTGGGACCTCATATTAGGGAGATCCCCTGTACGTTGGCGGTATCTAGAATCATCAACAGGAGGATAATCCAGCACTAGTTACCACCTTCTCAACAAAAAACATATTACCAAACCATAATATTGATCATATTCATAAGAATACACCTAATTTAATCTACTTTGGTGATCATTTCTTCTTGTATCCTGAACTCTTTACGGATCGAAGTACATCTAGTGATGACTTGGTTGAACCTTCTGTTGAAACTTTTCCTCCACTTAGTACACACTTTTTTGAGGATCATACTATTTGTGAGAAGATTTATTTTCCCATTAAGATTAATCTTAACTCTCTTTCTTACCCTTTTACTTATGTCGTTGATACAAATAAATCATATGAGTTGCAAGAGAGGGAGGTTTTATATGATAAATATTTTGATGATGTCATAAAATCACCTTTATCACAAAGTGACTTAGATCTAGACCTATCAATGGCTTGTTCTTGTATTCTTTTTCTTCCTCCTATAAATAAACATGGCTTTACATGCGCTCATGCACTGGACCATCAAGTTTCCAACGATATTCACCACGATAATCTTAAGGAATCCAACTTTGAATGTATTTCATCTCCTATTATTAAAATCGATTCCCACTATGTAAATAAGTCATGGTTTTAAATTTATCCTACTAACTTTCATGAACTTAGTTTAGGTAATCTTGATACTAACACTTTGTAGTAGGCTTCAACATCCCAATCAAGGCTACCATCCTCTCCTTGGAATCTTCTTCAAGAACTAATTATTATTCATCCTTACTTTTATGATCCTTTTGAGGTATACTTGGATAAATAATTCCAAGAGAATACTCTTGTGCATAAGTTGTTTTCTTTTAATTTGGTAAATATAGATGTACATAATTATGTTCTTGTTTCATGTAGCTATATTCTGACACATGTTATATATTTGATTGCAAGAATAGTGTTGATGGAGTGGCTCCACTGGAAATATGCTTATACTTAGTTGGTTTTATCCTCCTTGGGACTATATCAAAGTTGAATAATTTCTCCAACAAACCCATGGTAGTGGGTCATTAACCTCAACTTTTGCAAGGCTTATAACATCGATCATTTTTCCCCTTGATAGAAGTCTCAACTTCCATGCTAAACCATAAATCAACACATAATTCCATAGAAAGATTTATGCTTAGGGAAAAGATAGTTCATAAAAATCTATCAAGCTCACTCCTTGTTCATTTTATTTCCCCTCTAATCAAAGTGAGGCTTATATCAAGGAGTGATAGGAAAATCCATACTAATTTTTCAATTTTATTTAGCCTTTTGAGTTTCATGTTTCTCAAAAGTTATTTGTTTCAAATTTGAAAAGATATAGGAGTTTTTCGTCATTTTTGTCTATGTGTTGACTATTCTTTGTTTTAATGGGAGTTTTTTATCCATAAATTTATGTCGATATTCCACTGGACAGTTCTTCACAACAGATATGATAATACTATATTAAAAATATGAGATTATACACTATTACAATTTTATTTAACTTCTAGATCTGTAGATCTTAAGTGCATGCATGTAAAAGTAAATTATGCAGAAAATAAGAGAATGAAAAAATAAGCTCACACACATATAAGACACAAGATATGCTCTTTGGGAAACCCTTTTGGGAGAAAAGCCAGCTGGAAGGTGAGGTCGCTTCGCTCTCTTTCTCTGTCTGGAAGTATGGTTGCAGGTACAAAGAAGTAATGCCTGTGGCCCGTGGGATGCTACAGTGCACATATACTCTCTATGTGCTCTTCCTCCTATCTCTCCTGGCTATGTTTTCTCATTTATGGAACAAATGTTCTCGAAAGAATGGAATGCCTCTTCCTCCTAGTGGCCCAGTTATAACACAACTTGATAGCCTACTAGTGGTTAAGTTTGTCTACATCAACTCTTAACTAGAGTTACAAAATAGACTCTTTTGGAGTCTTCTACATCAAAAAAATGATGCTAGCCCCTTTTCCATGAATAATTGGGGTTGACGCGACATCCTCCCGAACTATAGGTGTGAAAACAGGAAGGTCAACTTCTGAGTGGCATAAATTTTGCATACAAACTCTGATTGACGTGATTCTTGCGCCGCTGGACATCTTTCTATGTGTAGAAAAACATGAAAAGGTGTTACACTTCAGTGACAAAGTTTTACTCCCCAAAACATCATTTGATGCCTCAAAACGCTCCCGGAAGGTTTCAGACCTCATTTTGCCAAACTGGGTCCCACTGGTAAAAACGACCCCGTCAGCTGATTCCTCCACTTTTTCCACTCCAAATGCATCAGGATGGATGAAAAACAATATAATGATCCAATTCAGATCACACCTCCCCATTTTGGTAGGCTTTTGGTCCCCAAAATATTTTACTTGATGAGGTGAGGAAATGTTTCCTCCACCTTCTCTTTGGTGTACCATTTAGCTTTGCCTGGAAGTTGTCCCTTCAACCCAATCTGCCATAGGTCATGTTGTCCCTATCTTGTATTTTTGGACCTATTCTACAAAACTATATCTTTTGTCAAATCTGCCTGAGCATGTGGTGCCAAATCCCCCACAGAATGTAGGACCTGTTCCTCTTCCTGATCTAGCATGGAAGGCTCATAGAGTTTCAATTCTCTACATTTACAACTGAGTAAATGTGCATATATGGTAGTAAACTGAGTCGATAGGCGTTATCACCCACCCTTTCCAGTATCTCAAAGGGACCATATCGTAGAGACTTTATTTTCTTACTAGGCCCCTGCAGCCTCTCCTTGTTCAACTGTAGCCATACTCTGTCTCCTACCTCGAATGATTTCTCTATTTTGTGTTGATCATGTCTAGCCTTATACTTCTCCGACAACTTCTAAATTGTTTCCTGTACCTATATATGGATCTGCTTATCTTCTCTATAAATTTTTCAACCCTCAAAGCATCTCTTGTAAGGTCTTCCTTCATGCCTCCTTGCTGCCCATATGTAATATCCAAAGGTGAAGGTGGAAAATATCCAAAATAAGTTTCAAATGGGGTCTTTCCTGTAGAAGTGTGGACCACTCTGTTATAAGAATGTTTTATATATTCCAAATTTTCATCCCAGGTCTTCAGATGCTTTTGGTTGTAACCCCTCAGAAGCTGCACCAAAGTCCTGTTGACTACTTCTGTCTCCCCATCTGTCTGTGGATGGAATTTTGTAGATCTCTTCAACTTTGTGTCCATCTTCTCCCACAATGTAGTCTAGAATGCACTGATAAATATTGTATCCCTATTTGAAATGATGCTCCTTGGTATCCCAAAGTGTACCTAGACATGTCCAAAGAACAAGTTAGTTTCTTCTTGTTCGTTGATGGTATTTTTACAGGGCATTAGAACACACATCTTGTTGAACCTATTAACTACCACGAACAAGTAGTCATGTCCCTTCCTGGTTGTCGGTAAACCTCCCTCAAAGTCCATGGAAATTCTTTCCCAAGGATGAGTAGGTACAGGTAAGGGATGATATAGACCCTCTTTCCTATTGCTAGGCTTGTTGGTACAACAAAGCATGCATCCTCTTATGAACCTAGCTACTTTCTCTTGCATCTTGGGCCAATATGCATACCTCAACAAGTTAGCCACGATCTTCCCTACACTAAAGTGCCCTGCAACCTTGGAGGTGTGAGCCTCTCTAATCATATGAAAACACTCACCTTTAGGAACACATATCTTATCCAGCCTGTAGAGTAACCCATCCCGGAGATGGTAGTCAACGGTGTTGTTGCCATCGTGCACATGACTCTGACTCTATAACTGTTGATACACCTCCTTGAAGTCCTCATCTTCTGAATATGCTTCTATGTATGCATCATGGGTGAATGGCTCCATGTGCATAAGAGTCCCCAAAGTTGTAATCTTTGATGTGGGTGGCCTTGAAAGCATATTGACCAACTTGTTTGTGTTGACCTTCTTATACTTGATCACCAAATGAAACTACTGTAAACTTACCCCATACACTGGTAATGCCTGGTCTGTTGTAGCTTATTCTGGGTCTGCAAGTACTATAATTACTGGTGATCTACGTGGATTATTGCCTCCTTTCCCATCAGATAGTGCTTCCACTTCTTCACAACTTGCACCATGGCATAGAGCTCCTTATCGTAGGTAGGGTAGTTAAGAACTGCCCCATGAAATACTTCAGAATGGTAGCAAACAGACCTTCCTCCTTGCATCAAGACAACTCCCATAGCATATGCACTTGCATATGTCTCCACTTCAAAGGGCCATTGCAAGTTTGGTAATTCCAATACTGGTGCTTCACTAATCTTCTTCTTTAACTCATCGGAAGCCTTCTGCTGACCTTTTCCCCACTGGAAACTCTTGCCACTTGTTGTTATGGCGTGGAGCAGTGCTTCTCCCACTGAAAATGGGGCTATGAATTTCCTTAGGTACTATGTTGCTCCAATGAAACTCCTAACCTCGGTAACATTAGTAGGCACCGACCATTTCATGACGGCCTCCATCTTGGAAGGATCTATCTTCAATTCTCCTCCACCAACCACATATCCCAAATACACTAAGGACGGCTGCGCAAACATACACTTCTTGAGATTTTCTAGCATCTGGTGGTTCTTCAATGTTTCCAGCACCTACGTCAAATGCAAAATATGCTCCTCCCATGTAGCACTATATACTAGTATATCATCCAAATAGACAATAACAAATGAATCTATAAAAGGGCGCAACACATCATTCATTAATATCATAAATGTAGTTGGTGCATTACATAGGCCAAATGGTATAACTAACCACTCATATAAACCTTGCCTGGTTTTGAAGGCAGTCTTCCATGTATCTTCTTCTTTGACTCAAACCTGGTGATATCCATACTACAATTCCAGCTTGGTGAAATACTTTTCTTGCTGCAACTGATCTAACAGATCATCTATCCTGGGCAGGGGGTATCTATTTTTTAGCGTGATTTTATTCAACGCCCTATAATCTATACACATCCGCCAAGTCACATCCTTCTTTGGCACAATGATGATGGGTGACCCACATGGTGATGTACCTGGTTGAATGACACCTTGTTCTGGTAGTTGCTGCAACTGTTTCTTCACCTCACTTGCTTCTATAACAGACTGCCTGTATAATCCAATATTTGCAATGGGGAGTCTAGAATAGTTGGATCTCGTGCTCCACTTCTCTCTTAGGGGGTAGCCCTTTAGGCTCTCGGAACACATCCTTGTATGCTTGTAACAACCCCTCCAATTGTTGTTTTTGTTTCTTAGTACACCCTTCTAGGGATGCCTTGCCTCTTATTGACTCCTCTACAAACTGATTTTATGTTAAAAATAATAAAACATCTTGTTGGAACTGATCAATTTCTTGGCCTGATTGGAACTTACCAGTGAGATTTTTGACTTGTTTTTTGCACGTTGATGATGAAACGATTTTCCATCCTTGATGAGCCGGTATTGGTTAGCTTTCCTCATGAATATTGCATCATGTATGTACATGTATGGACTCCCAAGCACGACTCCACATACATCAAGGGGAACCACATCCATATCTACTTCATCAATAAAATCA
The DNA here is from genome assembly GCA_031772625.1 of Pinus tabuliformis. Lineage (NCBI taxonomy): Eukaryota > Viridiplantae > Streptophyta > Pinopsida > Pinales > Pinaceae > Pinus > Pinus tabuliformis. The sequence goes on from CM062815.1 coordinate 725,717,176, forward strand.
ACACTGATAGCAAATCTAATTTTGCATTGTTTTGCTACCTTCAACTCTGCATCCTTATGTACCCATCCCAGTAGATATGATTTCGGATGATCACGAACTTCCAGCCCCAACTTCTTGAATAGATCTGCTGCAATGAGATTCGCCTGCGATCCTGAGTCCAACAGAGCATCAATCTTCATCTCCTTGACCTGTATCTTTACATGGAAGAGTTTGGTCATTTCTTTCTCTTCCTGTTGCTAAAGGCTACTCAGATTCACCTCCTTCTGCACTAACGTGAAGACGATCTTCTCATCCACGTATGAGCTGCTTTCAACTTGGTTGCTCGAATCAGTGGCCATGAGATTCTTCTTCTTATTATCTTTCTTCTTGTTCTTCGGGTTTAGCTCTGGATGCAACTTCCAAAACTTCTCCTCTGTATGGCCGTCAATGTTGTAGTGGTTGCTGGGATATTTGCATTAGTGTATTGTGGCTTCCATCTTTTTATATTTCCCCCTTTTCACTTCTTCTTCCACTCCTTAGAAGTTTCTTGTTGCTCCTCTGCTTCGATCCACTTGATTGCGCTCTTTTTAGGCCTATGTTCTCCAAGTACTGTGTTTGTATACAAGCCTCGTCCACCATTTTAGGCTTGAACAACATCAATTTCTCACGCAAATGGCGGTGCAGACCCCCCAAATACTTGAGGAGTACATATGGGTTATTCAGAGAGATACCCAACATTATAGCCATCTTTCTTAATTTTGTAGTGTACTCCTGCACGCTTTGGCCTGAATTTTGCCTGAAGTAATGCCACCGGATCCACTGGTATTCCACGTACCCAATGGGATAAAATTGTGACTTAATGAGCATTTTGAAATCCTCCCACTTATTCACTAGAGGTTCTCCCTCCAACCTCAGGGTTTCCGTGTGGCTCTCCCACCAAGTTAGTGCATGGCCCTCCAATTTCAGTCACGTGAATGAGATCTTCTGACCTTCCTCGATCTGATGGACACTGAAATAAACTTCCAGTTGTTGCAACCAGTGGTTCAGCTTCAAATTGTCTATCTCATTGTGGTATGGCTTGATATCGACTTTTGCTTCCACTTTAAACAAAGATTGGTTCACAGCACCTGAACAAGGTTCATCTTTTCCGGGTTCTTTCTTTGTTGGTTATCTACATCTTCCCAATCTCCCGATCCCCCTTCTGATTTTTCCTCTGCATTTGAACCCCCTTCTTCTCCAAATATCCCCATCTTATTACTTAGGGCTGCCATGAGGAGGTTTACATTGTAGTTTATATCTGCAACTTGTTCTTCGAGCCGTGAAAACCTCACCTTTGCAGGATCACGAGGTTCGTTTATAGATTCGTCGCCCATGATTAGGGTTTTACGATTTTCGGCCTCGCCGATATAGATCCCCGAAATATCCAAAAAATACCAAAAGAACCCTGATCTGATACCAAATTATTCGTAATCTTCCGTGGATATTCCACTGGACAGTTCGTCACAACAAATCTGATAATATTATATTAAAAATATGAGATTCTACATTATTACAGTTTTATTTAATTTCTAGATCTGTAGATCTTACTATAATTAGTGCATGCATGTAAAAGTAAATTATGCAGAAAAGAAGAGAACGAAAAAATAATCTCACACACATATAAGACACAAGATATGCTCTCTAGGAAACCCTTTCAGGAGAAAACCCAACTGGAAGGTGAGGTCGCTTTGCTCTCTTTCTCTATCTGGAAATATGGTTGCAGGTACAAAGAAGTAATGTTTGTGGCCCGTGGGATATTATAATGCACAAATACTCACCGTGTGCTCTACCTCCTATCTCTTCTAGATATCTTTCCTCATCTATGGAACAAATTCTCTCGAAAGAATGGAATGCCTCTTCCTCCTAGTGGCCTGATTATGACACAGCCTGATAGCCTACTAGTGGTTAAGTTTGACTACATCAACTCTTAACTAGAGTTACAAAATAGACTCTTCTAGAGCCTTCTACATCACAAACATGTGGTTAGCCCCTTTTCCATGAATAATGGGGGATGATGTGGCATGGACCCGAACTATAGGTGTGAAAATAGGAAGGTCAACTTTTGAGTGCCATAACTTTTGCATACAGACTCTGATTGACGTGATTCTTGTGCCGATGGAAGATTTTTGTGTGTAGAACAACATAAAAAGGTGTGGAGCTTATGAGACAAAGTTTTACCCCCAAAAAACGTCATTTGATGCCTCAAAACTCCTGGAAGGTTTCAGACCCCATTTCGGTAAACTGGGTCCCGCTGGTAAAAACGGTCCCATGACCTGATTCCTCCACTTTTTCCACTCCAAATGCATTGGGATGGATGAAAAACAATATAATGATCCAATTCGGATCAGTTTTGTTCTATTTTATTTTAATAGCTTTTAGGGATTTATCTATGGCATTTCTAATGTTTTTCCTAGTAATCTTGCAATCTTTATTATACCAAGGACTTGTTAATGGGTTTTTGTTTTTGAAATATGTCATTAAAAAGTACTAGTTTATGAAATTTGAAAGCTTCAATGTAATCCTATGATGTACAATCCATCAATATTTTTATTATTAAAAGTGATAGGACCAAAGATCACACTAAGAGGGGTGTGAATCAGTGTGAGAGGAATTTTACCATTTCATAACTTTTCACAATCATTCAATCATAATACAATGAACCATAACCATAAGAAACATATCAATAGGTAAAACAATGCATCATAAAGAAACCATCATATGAATAACACATCAAGGAGCCATCACATAAAAAACACACAAGCTTTTACATGGAAATCCATATGAGAGAAAACGACAAATCCTTCTTCTTCTTTATCATCAATTCATTACATAGATTTGTAGTCTCCAACCTACTTGAGGCAACCAACCCCAAGATATGCAAGCTGCTACTTGTAGTAGGCTACAACCTTATTGAGGCACCAACTTTGAAACTATGCAAATAACTACTCAGTATAAGCTACAACTTGATTGAAGCACCAACCTCGATGATGAGCGGCTTTGAGCTACTATAGGCTACAACCTGATTAGGGCACTAACGTCGATGATGACAAAGATCCAATGTACTTAACGCTCTAACCTGATTGAGGATCTAGCCTCATTAAAAGCACCCACCTCCTTCTACAACTCCTTTTGGACCTCTTTTCAAAATATTTCAAACTGGATCGACCTTCTATTTAACCAAAATAAGGTTTCAAAATGAAGATGTTGTTCTTTTAAAACTATTTTCCATACTTTATCATACCTTGTCAAAATTCTTCTTTAACATGCTCAGCAATCTGGTCACCAAAAATCCTCCTTGGAACCTATTTTCACTACAAATAGAAAACCTCTACACCCTGCTCATGGACCCACAAAATCATGCAATAGAGATTTTGGACATTGAATAATTGTTAACAAGACATTCCATGCCCCTAGAAGCATCCATCTCTAAGCCCTGATCATCATGCATCTTATGGACTCCAATTTGAACCAATAATGACCCTAGAAACTCATAAAAACAATACAAAACTATATAATACATTAAGGGTTCTAAAATTAGCCCTTTCTAGGCACTTTTCTACAAAATGCTAAAATTCTGACATCGATGTTATAGAATGTACATTGTTGTTATGCTAAACATTCAACAAAATAAACCTTTATGGAAAGAAAAAAAAGTTGCACCTGACTACCACCGAGACTCTAACTAGGGTCTTCACCAATATAACAACAATGCACCACCAACTGTGTTATATGTGATCCTTGCAATGTTATGCCTCTAACTTTATTATAAATTTAAATCTATGTCAGGATGGGGGCGAAGGCCCACATTACTAAACAATGTATTACACTAATTCAATATAAACCCCGGCTGATGCATCAAACTTCATTATGTGTTGACCAGTGCTTCATATATATAATGTGCTATCATTCCATGTAGGGTCGAAGTGGATGGTGTCATGGCTTGAGTGGACCAATCTTCATACAAGTCTCCATTGTGCACTAACCAAATGTATCATGCATCATATGTGGACATACCACATAGGTTTGTTACGGTCGTCGTGGATTTGGTCGTGGTTTTGTATGCATCATTCCAACTTATAGTGCCTAGGCCTTATGAACCAGAGTTCAAGCCAGGGCTTTGAACTAGAGTCTGATTCATGTGTGCCTTACAAACCATATCAAGCCATCGAGGGATGATGCCATAAACATAGCCAAAACTGTTGCAATTACGAAAATCTTTGTTCTCTTCACTGATCAATGTATCCAAGCTACAAAATATTTGTTTTTTTCTCTTGCTTGCTTTTAGAACAAATGGCTAAGTGTGTATTTATATTTGTCTTTTGTTCATGTGCTTATGGAAGGAAAACCATAGGCCCCTAGAACAAGCCTATAATCAGGGTGCATGTGAGTTGACTTATGCACACCATGGATTTCTCAGTTTGGTGCCAAGCCCATACAACCAAGGGTTGAGCCCTATCATGCATCCATACATTTTATTTTAACACCCTTTTCCACGTTAGATGACAAAAACCAAGAGCTAGCCTTTATCATGTAACCTTACCTCTTCCCTAGATTAACCACTATGCTTTGTGTTGGTTGTCATATGACCAAGGGTGGGGCCTTAACATGTGACCATATAGGTTATATAATTTAACTACTTGGCTTTGCTCCTTAAACTCAGTGCCTTGGTCCCATATGACCAAGATCCATGATCGAGTTCGTAGGGGTCCCTAGTCATCTGCATGATGATGTCAATATGCCATGTGGCAACGCATGAGGGGTACCACGTGTCACCCAATTTCAAACTTTGTGCAACCATAATATGCCATTTGTCCCTACCATGTGGCATTCCTAGTGATGGTATATGTGTTAACATCATCAAATGACGTGTCATGCCATGTGTATAGGCATCCAGAACTACGTGTTAGTCTACCAGTCATCACAAAGAGCCATTCCAAGCTCATCGTGTGTTAGTCTAGTCATAAATATAAGTCACTCCAAGCTTGCCATGTGTCTACCTAGTCACCAATCGTGAGCCACTCCAGGCTCGCCATGTGTCTTCCTAGTCACCAATCATGAGCAACTCTAGGCTCGCCATGTGTTTTGCCTAGTCACCATCATTATCCACTCCAGGCTCACCATGTCTGCCCAATCACCAATATTAGTTACTTGGCATGCCATGTGTCATTATGTGGGGCTACAGTGGCAAGTTGGAGGTTATTAATTATCGTGCAAGTTGTCATATCATCCACCTTCCAATCTCTACTATTGGTTATCATATGTGTTTGATCTGTGAAAGTTGTGTGACATTTAACACAGTTAAATGTCATGTATGTTATTTGGTCATCTATTGTTGCCCTAATCAATGTACCATGGATGCACCCAAGAGGTGTGCACTCTTTAACATATTAATATTTTGGGTTTTTCTCTATAGCCTTTGGGCCCTTCATTATTGTTAAACTTGAAATGAACATAACCTCTCATCTGGGAGGAGTTTTTAAGAGTGGGATATATTGTTGGAAAGGTATCAACGATATTTACAAAACCATGTTGTTTATACAATCATTAGGACATCATAATCTTGTCAAAAACTCAATAAAATTCAAACTCCTTTTAGTCAATGAGGGTACACAAGGTACCCATCTGTCAAACTGCTTCCTTTGCCTCATGAGTGATATAGTTGTTTCGCCAGACATTCTCTTTGACATCAATAACATCTTGTTGTCATCAATAACAACACTATG